>JAKOGI010000025.1:532500-862500 GCA_029747015.1 Carnegiea gigantea
TCTTTTCTTTTTCAAATCCTTTTTTTCCCCACCTTTTTACCCTTTTGCTTGCACTAAGAGAAGTGAGAATATATTTGTGTATATCAAATACATATTGTAGATATGTCGTTTGGCAAATTATCTAATGAATTATTATATTTCCTTGCGCAAAGAAAGGACGAACTTTTCAACTGGAATTCTTGAAATTCACTCTTTTCTGTGGATTTGATAAGAAGAGTCAAGATTTATAATTTCTATCCACAAGTGCACAGTGTACGTCGTTGTAGTTAATTGGCAAGTACATACAAGTTGTCCACAACGAGTTGTGTTCAATTACGAAAGTTTACTAGAACGTTTTAAGTTAGGTTATCAAAAGGCATCGAATAGAGTAAAAACTAATCTAATGAAGGGTGAAAGGGCCCTGAGTTTAGTGAGTTAGGATTTCGCCTCCAAATGGGTCAACTAATCGAGTCTAGTTCGTAACCTACCCAAGTTATACTAGCAACTAGAAATGACCAGATGCACCATCAAAGCAGATCTAAACCCAAAACTAGTCTAATTAGCGTAGCCACCTATTCTCATGGGGTTAGTTCACTTGGACCATAAGAATAGCAACTCCGGACGTAATAAGGATCCGAACTATTTTCATATCCAAATCCCAGTCATTCTCTCTTCCCACACTAGCAAGTTGATCATTTCATCGAACACTAGATGAGGATGAGAGAACTTGCCTAATTACAAGCATAAATAAGAGGTTTGCGGCAAAATCAAGGCTAATTAAGCATCATTGGGTAGTCACAACCTAAATAATAACATAAACCTAGCCATTAGTTAATATATTAATCATAACTAAACCCGGTGTTAACTAGTAACTAAACTAACCAGCATGAAATAGAGAAATAAACCTAATCTAACACAGGTTAAACCAATTAATCATAAACACAAAATCATAATAAAAACAAAATATTTAAACCAAATACGTACAGACTAAACTAACATTAATCTACCAAAACAAGCAAGCACAAAACATAAAATAAAGAGAGACGGAAGAGAAAACTTAGTATATTAGCAGCTTAAATCTTCATAATACACTATCTTCAACATTCTAACATTATTTAACCTAATTTATTCTCCCCCAATGGGATTTTAAGTCGCTAATTAAATCCTAAAAATCCAGCTCTAAAACACCCCCAAAACTCTCCAAAAAAAGTACTTGGGAGCATGTGACATGGACCTGCAGAGTGCACAAGCAACCTGACTGTGTTTCTAACCGTGGCAATTCGAGTGACAAGACTGTATCTGGCATTCGCTGTGCACTCGTGCATTGTATCAGGCATTGGCTTGCAGGATCGATGGTCCATCTTGTGTAGCAGAAGATTCATGGTAAGCAATGGCATGGATGTCCGAGGACTTTGCAGAAGGCTCATGCTTGGACTCTCGCAACCTTAGCGGATTGTTCATGGTGGATGCTTCCTAGGCTAGCAGAAGTGCATCTCGGGTGCTCAATTCGCTAGCGAAAGATCAGGCTTGAATGCACGAGGCTCGATATGATGGGTTTTCGCAACTTCTCCACCAACTTTCCATCACATGCTCGGTTACTTTTATTACCTACAAATTAAATGTGAATAAAAACAAGTAAAAATCCTCAAAAAGTATGTCGTTTATGAACAAGAAGTAGGTGAACGGTATATATAAAACACGACATTTTTTTGCCCAAACAGCATTTGTGTAAACCATTCAACTGCATATACACTTAAGCTCATGCTAACCCACAATGACACCAGAATCTATTGGTGGGAAGTGGGAACCAAACACTCAAACAGAGTAGAGAAGGTTGTAGTTGACCAGTTGAGGCATACAATAGCTTTGAAAAAGAATACACGTGGGAAGGGTAAAACTGGGCATTTGGTCTAGTGGTATGATTCTCGCTTTGGGTGCGAGAGGTCCCGAGTTCGATTCTCGGAATGCCCCTTTTAATCAAATGGTGTGCTCCACAGTTTTAAATTAACTGTAATTAAGAAAAGCAGGTGTAGCGATTCCAGGGCATTTGGTCTAGTGGTATGATTCTCGCTTCGGGTGTGAGAGGTCCTGAGTTCGATTCTCGGAATGCCCCCTGTTCCTACACCCCCCCCCCCCCCCCCAAACATTTTTAAGGGCTCATTTGGATGACGCAAAATTGAAAAAATGGCTGGATATCCTGTTAGCTTTGTTCAGCTCCTAAGGTCTCAAACTTATCTTAAAGTATTATGTTTTCGCAGTGCCTTTCCGACATCAAATTTTATGAGTAAGTGTTCCTGTTAATAATCATTTCGATTTCTACGTATTTTCCTATATTACTGAAACTCTTTATTTTGATTTAGACGCTAGCTCCTATCAAACACTTGACTCCATGGACACCCACATTTGGTTCATTTTAACAAACAATGTCCAATTTTTGTTTAAAACAATTTTCAAGTTCAACATTGTACCTATGTTAAACAATTAGCGGTTTGCACTTGAATGTGACTATGATCAAGGTTGAATGTGATAACCCCAGTGCCCATATTACAGTGTAATCTCCTTACAAGCAGATTGAAACAAGACAGTGTCGTAAATCAATTTGCAATGAAAATAATCTTCAGACAAATTGCAATAATAAGAATGTTTTGCGGGTTAATTATTAAATAGGCCAGAAAGGTCATTGGGCATTTGGTCTAGTGGTATGATTCTCGCTTAGGGTGCGAGAGGTCCCGAGTTCAATTCTCGGAATGCCCCTCATGATGTGTTTTTTGGAGCTTAATTATTCTTCCATCCCCCAGCCACCCCCCCCCCAAAAAAAAATGTTATTCCTTGCCTTCTTTTAGACGTTGTTAAACATCAAGTGTGAAAGGTGTAAATAATGCAATGCAAAAGACACTTTCAATTTTGCTTTTGGAATTATATTTTTTAATTCACTCAAGCAATTTTCAAAGAACCAAGCTCCCAACTGTTATAGGGGTAGTTGAGGTAATTAAAGGTTGCTTTATTTGTTAAGTTATCACCTCACTGAAGTTGGATCTTACATTAAGAGTGCATGAACAGTTAAGGGTGATCAAAACTTAGTAGACAATGTCAAGGTTTAAAAAATTAATGTCGAAAACCTAAATAGTGCTACGTGCAAAAAACTCTGTTATTATGTATATAACTATTAACACATGCAAAGTCTAGAATTTATGCCCTTTTACGTGTAAAACTTAATAGCATTTTGTATGCGCATGAGTGTGGATTGGATGTATGAACATTTGAATCCTAATAAAAAATCTTAACCAAATCGGCCTCTCTTCGATCAGATGTCTCATCTAAGCCAGATCATATTAAATTTGGAGATAATTGGATCAAATTAAATTTGATTATACACTTTCATTCAATATTTACTTAGTTTTTTCTTTCAAACTTTGTTTTTTCTGGAACACCCATAAATTCAATGTCAAATGCCTTTTCAATGTCAACTACTATTTTACATCAAGACATTTCAATATGTTAAAGTACGAAAGTGTTAAGAGAGGGAAGTAGTGAAATGGGAAGAAAAACCGGAAAAAAAATGCAACTTTTGTTGACAGAAAGGAAAGATTGAGACAGAGATTGGGAAAGGAAAGGAAGAGAGTTAAGAGAGCGAAGTGGATATTACATGTAGAGCGGGGATCCTATGTGGATTTTTGACAGTTATAGTATAAGGATTTCTCCAAATTCAAAAAAAAAAAAAGTTGAAAATGTCAAAGTAGTTACCGAATTAGATGTTAATTGGATCGAATGCATCCTCCCTCCAAATCCGATCCAATCAGAGTCATATTCAGATTATTTTTGACTGGATTCGATCAAATTATTTTTTGAATTTTAATAAAATAATTTCGTGTCATATCAGATCGAATTCGCATCGAATTTGGATTATGCTGTCATTATTAGCTACATGTATACTAATTGGCTCCTTACAAGGAGAGGAACATGTCAAGCAAGCTTCACAAATAATAAAATATGCTAGTAAATTAATTAAAAAAATTTTAATTGGGTGATCAACGTCCTTAATTACACTTCTAAAAAATCATGCTTTCCTATTCAATTCATATCTCAAGCTAAGTTAGCGCCCAGGTAGTAAAGTCCATTAAATGCCTCTGATCTCCAGGGATCTGTTGCTTCCACTACATCCATCCCAATCAGTACGTAATAAACAAGAAAACGGTGAAGCTCATTGAATTTTTTTTAAATTAAAAAAAGGGTGAAAATGGATGATGGGAAAGCAAATATAGGAGGCGTTTAGTCGCAAGAGTTTTTTCGGGGAAAAAAAAATTTGGGGGGATAAATTTGGTAATTTTTATTGGTTAAATTGCTAATTCTAATGTTTAACAAACAGTTGTTTGGAATAGTTGTTTTTACCTAAACAACTCTTTTTTTGTTGAAATAGCTAAATTGCCCTAGACTTTGACGAAAATGGCATATGTACGTTATACCTTATGTACCTATTGCAATAATATTGTAGAAAAACTATCATATGATCTATTCATATACCATCATGATAATGTTAGTTATATTTTACTTATTTTTTATTATTTGCTCAAATGGGTTGTCTTACTTATTTTACTTTACTGATACTTTTGCAACCGTTGAAAAAAATATATCTTTCACACAATTGCTTGCATTGGATGTTATTGAAACCTACTGGCTATTGATAACTCTAGTTGCGGGTAGAATAAAATTATTTAAGCAAACACAAAAGGTACAAAGTAAACTATATTTAATTAATTTTTTCATTTTATAAAATAATTTGAAGTCAAAATATATTAATTTAGATTAATAGAAGGTTGAGATTATAGGATAATAATCAATGGTCTTAATTGATTCCAATATGATGGTTAATTATCAATATGCGGCAACTATTGTAGAAAAAAACCCACAAGAAACGTAAAAATTATGTCTAATAAATAACACAAGAAGACCATAAGACATAGGTGTCATGTAAATAGATAGTAATTGAAAGGAAATTGAGATAATTAAATACTGAATGCAAATAATGTAGAATAAGTACAAAGATTAGGTTTTTTTTTTTTTTTTTTCCTTCGTAGTGCTTAAGAAAATTAGATTTTATGAATAAACAAAATCGTACACATGACATGTGATTCAAGATTTTGTTCAAGGGAGAATCAATCTCGAGATACAGTGGAAGCTCTAAAATATAGAGTTGGACTTTATGTGCACATGAAGTGTAATTAGAGTTTAATTAGCACATCTATGACCAACTAGCATAAGTTGGTGCCTATAAATATACATCTTAAGTTAGCTAAAAAAGAGCAACAACACTCAAAACAAGAATCCCAACTCCTCCTAACGGCTCTGTACAAAGAAAGAGTACTATGGCTAGGCTTAGCACTGCTTTCATTGCTCTCTTCTTTGCTTTCCTCCTCCTGCATTGTGCTGTTGTTCCTACGCTGGCTCATGGTAATGCATGGTGTCTATTACATGTCCGTATGTGTGTGTGCGTGTGTGCATGCGCGTTGACCATTAAGTTTCATTAAAGCACAAATCTTTGGGGGCAAAATCATCGTCTATTCTATTATTTTCGAAACTCATCAGCCTCGTAATTGTCTATAAACAAAGAAATGAGTGCTTCTACTTTTATGTATGAAGATGGAGCAAAACCTTTCCTAATTTTTCTTTTCCTTCTTCTTGAAGGGGCGTTAATTGATAGCATTAGGAAAATTCTTATATGCTCCTAACAGCACGTGCTGTCATTTGTCACACATATATTTTCTATGCAGTTTGTCACATAGATTATCTTAATATATTTTTACTGATGTGACTTTTGAAAGTATATGCTCTTAAAAGCATCATATTTGCTTATATTGGAGTTACTATATATAATGCAGGGCAAATGGCTAGTACAAGGAGAACTCTACTGTCCTGTCAAACTGGTGGGAAGAAGTATGGAAGTGCACTTTGCTCAGCACATTGCTTTTACATAAGGAAATGGCGAGGTGGATATTGTGACAAAAATCAAATATGCCGTTGCTATAATTGAAGAACTTGCATCCATTGCATAATTTATCTGCTTTAATTAATGTTCCCTAATGTAATATCACACATATAGAGTGTGTGCTTGTGTGTGTCTTACACAATAACGAGATTGTGCATGGTATCAATCTAGTTACCATGTATCAATCCTATGCATGCTCACTTTTAATGGAATTAATGAAGAAAATGCTATATGTATGTTACTTTTCAGACATAAAGTGTGCTTGCATAAGCCATATAATGTGTAATCGTCATCATATGTAGTGGTCTTTGTGCCTTGTAAGAAGTCAAGCCTAGTGACTTCGGTAACATTGGGAAAAAAAAGACTTTGGATTAAATTTAGGCCGGGTAACATCTAAACTATGATAGCAACCATTAGTTTTTGGATTAGATAAATCAAGTGAGCATAAGTTTGTGTCAAAATTAAATTTAGACAATAAAAATAAGAAAAAAAATCTTATGTATGGAATTAAATTCAGATGCAAAATTTATGACCATAACTGTTTTTTTATGAGTCAAATAAATTTGGAAAACCTGCTAGGACAAACTATTGTTAGTTCGAGCTTCAGACTTTCAGGCAGGAATTTGAATTGAGTATCTCCTTTTTTACCAAAAGAAAGTCAGACAATAAAGAAAATATAACTAGATATTTTCATAATATGTTAGGAAGAATTCAAGTTTTAAATTTATAAATCCCAAGTGTAAGGTTGTACCGTTGAGTACTCGGGGTGTCATCCACTGGAAATTGGATTTCAAGTACCGGGATTAGCGGGTGCGACTCAATCTAGGCCAAGAAGGAAGGAAATGAAAACAAGGCTAAACTAAACTAATAAAAGCAAAAAAAGTGGCTTAAAACTATGATTTGACCAATTGACTAACCAAAAAGAAAAGATGAGTCCTAACTTACCCGACCTCAATTAAGAACAAGAGATGGTCGGCTGCACCTTTGAAGACCACCCAATCCCTTTCTCAAGGGTCATGAGATAGCCTAATTAGTCTAACTATCTATTTTCATGGGGTTAGCCTAATTAGATCACTAGATTAGCAATTCTCAGACCTAGTTAGGAACGGAGACTATTTTCATGTCCTGAATCCGGCTATCTCCTCTCTCATACTAGCCAATTGCCGTCACCCCTCGGTATAAATCAACCGCCTAAAAATCTAGATGAAAGCTCTCTCAAGTATTTCATCGAACACTTTGCCGGCGTGAGAGAAGGAAGGAAATGAAAACAAGGCTAAACTAAACTAATAAAAGCAAAAGAAGTGGCTTAAAACTATGATTTGACCAATTGACTAACCAAAAAGAAAAGATGAGTCCTAACTTACCCGACCTCAATTAAGAACAAGAGATGGTCGGCTGCACCTTTGAAGACCACCCAATCCCTCTCTCAAGGGTCATGAGATAGCCTAATTAGTCTAACTATCTATTTTCATGGGGTTAGCCTAATTAGACAACTAGATTAGCAATTCTCAGACCTAGTTAGGAACGGAGACTATTTTCATGTCCTGAATCCGGCTATCTCCTCTCCCATACTAGCCAATTGCCCTCACCCCTCGGTATAAATCAACCGCCTAAAAATCTAGATGAAAGCTCTCTCAAGTATTTCATCGAACACTTTGCTGGCGTGAGAGAAAACTCTAAGTTCTAAGCGAGAATTGGGTGTGGTCAGGTCCAATACAAGTCTAATTAGCCATCAAAGGGATGATCACAATCCAAGCCACCAAGATTAACAACTAATCACCAACAAAACGCAAAAACCCTAAATTAAACCTAAACTAACAAATAACTCAACAAACATGAATAAAGGGGAAATTAATCTAGTCTAACATGGATTAAAACAACTAATGAACATAAAATTATAATAAAAACTAAATATTTAAGCTAAATATAATCTAAACTAACAAGATTAAACAAAAGAAAAACAAGAACAAACATGAAATAAAGAGAGAGAGAAAAGGAAAACTTAGGGCTTGAATTAATTGAATGAACCTGAAATCCACAAGTTTGAGTCCCAAAATACAATCTAATTTCCTAATCTAATTCTTATATTGAGGTTTTTATTTGCTAAAACCTAACTTAAACTAGTCTAGAAAATCGCCAAAGGAACCCCCAAGAGAACCGAAACAAGGCCTTTAAATAGGAGACAAGCCAAGCCACGAAACAGCATGCGACAGGGGAGGGGCCAACGCTGGTCTGGCCATTGCAAGGGTGACGGGTTGGTGGCTATGCTGGCTGGGGGTTGGCGATGGGTGTCGCGCAATCGATAGGATTCCTGTCGCTCATTGCTTTGTCTTTTTCTTTTGTTCTTTTTTGCTCCTTTTCGCAGCACTTGCTTGGCTGATCTTATTATCTACAAAAGTAAGTAAAACGAGTAAAAATCCTAAAGATTACGTTATTATACAAGCTAAGATTAGGTGAAAGAGGCACGTAAAATACGACAAATTAGCGCCTAACATAATACTTGATATTGCTGAAAGTTATTGAAAGTTGTTGAACGATTTAAAGAAATATAACTAGATATTTTCAATAAATAATTAATAGTATTGAGAGTATCTGAAAGTTGTAGAAATTACTAACAGTTATTAAAAGTTGTTAAATAATGTTGAATCGTGTTGAGCACTAATGATAGATATTTTTCATATGCTAAAAAGGACATCAACAAATTAAAGCAATGTTGAATTGATAGTTTTATATTGAAAACAGATACCCTAAAGGTCTCCAAGTTTAATGTCAAATTTAAAGTTGAATTGTTGTTATTTAAAATCCTTAGAGATGTAACTACCAATAGGTAGAAACCCAAACATGTTGATAAAATATTGAATCTAGATCGACTGGCACTTTATATGCAAAAGTTATTCATGCAAGTCTTTTTTTTTTGGGGGGGTGTTATTAGGAGTCTAGCTGAGCTCAATGGATCACAAATAACATTTATTAGAAAGTGGATGGAGGTATATGATAATAACTCCTAAAAAATTTGAAGTGATTTTAGTTGGATATAATGTAATAGTGATATAAATATAATATAGTCAATTTTGAAATACAACACCAAATAATTAATTTTTGTAAAATATATATACTTTTCTACAGTACATTTTTAAGTGACTTGTCTTGGTTTAAAAATTATACTATCATGTATCAAATTGAAAAATGATGGTAGGTTTTAATAGTGAAAAGATATTACTACTTATAAATTATATAAAATCACCTTTTTAAACATACTTTTTCACAATGATAAGATTACACATATCACATCCTTTTGCGAACAGGGTTAATTCGATTAGGTGTGATTTGTACTCGACATAGCCGATGAATGTTAAAGGTTCCAAATTGTTACAAATTATGAATATAGCATATCATGATTTCAATATGTATTCCCTTTGTCGATGAGCTTCACGTACGTGAAGACATATATCAATGAAATTAATTTTCTTTTTTTTTATGACTGTACCTCCTTTAGTTTCATTTATGTTCATCATAACTTGTATTGACAAATTTTAATTTACAGTACAGTTAGTACAATAAATTATATCTATATTATGACAAATGTAAGCTGTTGCAAATAAATTTGTCATCAAAATATAGTTTATAGAAAACCATATTTGTCAAAAATATTATTATGTTGTAGCAAAAGTATTTTTGTGGCAAAACCAAAATTTGCTACAAATTATGAAATACATTGTATGACTTTAACCAAATTATGAAATTCATTGTATGTATGCAAATAGTATTGATTTGTCTCTGTCAAGCTCTATATCTACTTCATTATAAACTCAATTCAACAGTATTGTTTTAAACATAATTAATTACGTTTAAAACATATCCATTGTACTTTGACCGAGTGATCAAGAATATCAATCAATAATGAAGATCAAGGACAAAAATATATATTTGATAGACAACTAATCAGGAGTATATTAATCCTTATCTGCATGATACATTGTACGTGAAGCTTTCGTAGAAGACTTTACATTGGAAGTTTGAATCTACGAATGAAACGAAGTCGACTGGAATAGATGGATGAGATTATACTTTGCTGTTTCCAGAGAAACTAGTTTTTATGATGAGGCGGAAAAGTAGGCTTATGCATGGTAATTTTTGAAGTCGGCTCGGTCCAGAGTTCTTGACCTGTAAAAAAGACAGACCTCACGTGTAGACCCGAGGAACGCCCCTTCGACGATCAAGTCAGGCACGAAAAGAATTGACAAAGAATAGAGTTTTAAAGATTGTAAGTTTGAGAATAAAGATATCTGACAACTCCGTTGCCTAAGAATATGCTTTGACAATATGAATTCTTGTGATGCCGTGAACAATGCGCTAGAGATGATGGCCGTGTCTATTTATAGCCAGAGTAAATCAGGGGTAGGATAGTCATTTTGCCATTTTTCTTCAAAATCTGGCCTATTTAGGCCTCTTATGCTAGCTAGACTGATGCGTAAGTTTCTTGACTTAGCTTACCTGCGCCCACTACCATAGTGGATGGTGACGGAACATAGGATCCATATTTTTCCGAATCAATTACCATGACATGATCACTTGAGTATAGCGTTTTTCAAGTACACATAATGCAGCTAAAATAACTCAGAAAATCATGATTAGAAAACTTTTCTCATACTCATAAGATCGTACTAATCAACCCAATATTCTTAATTATGACTTAAATCATACCAGGAGAATTACTAGTCCATACATACTTTGGTGTCTCCATTCACTAAAATAATAACACGATCTCATTAGCTAGAGATATAAGGTTACCTAAATTTAGATCTCCTCAAATCCTACAAAAGCAGGGGATGTATTATTGTGTTGTTATTAAGACGTACAATTTAGATGGAGATTAATTAAATAAACATGTTTTTGACCAAAAGAAAGAATTATTGTAATAGTGAACCACATAAGATTTTTTTGGGAGGGAGGGTCAATCGTGAACGACTATTAGCCTATAAAATAGAGCTCTCTTATAACAAACTTTATTCATTCATAAGATTTAAACGCTAGATCCTATTTGGGAAGAACAAATGTCAAACCTCCTAAATCAATCTACATCTTAGCAACTGGTAATGTCGACTGATATTTATTTAATTAGATTTATCTTGAAGTATATACGTAGGTCGATCACTACTTGAAGATGCTGGAACGAGGAGAAGTCTGCTATCTTGTCAAATTGGAGGAAATAAGCTTTGCTCAGCACATTGCCTTGCAATAGGCCGTTGGGGAGGACGCTGCAATAAGCGCAAAATATGTGTATGCAATAAATAAGTTGCACGCAAAAAATACAACGTAACGTATCTGCTCTTCGTTGATCCTATCCTAGTGCAGTATTGTGTACTATGCATAATAATGTTAAGACAAAGTTGTAGGTCCTGTTCCATTTCGCATTTTTTAGGATTTAGTTAAGAGCTTACATCTCCTTACAGCTTCTTACATCTCTTTACATCTACTTACATCTTCTTACATCTCATAGATTTTCTATAACATTCATTTATTTTAGTTACAGAAATATATATTTTTTTTAATGATACTACCAGTATACGAAATTTATAAATATCTTATGAATACAACATTTACATAAACATAAAAGCATAATATAACGGCATAAATTATATTTGAGTTCCAACATGAAATATATATTATTATAGATGACCATACATTTATTTATATTTAAAATTATTTACTTAAAATAGGAATTTATTTGAAGAGTTGTATTCAATTTTGTCAAAAAAGTTTTTTTTTTTGTTATACTTTGCTTATTCGATCAAACTAATGTTCATATAAAAAATCTTGGACGAAATTTTATTCACCAAATTTATGGGAATTAATATATTTTATTATTGTATAATTAACATAATTAATTGTTTATTTTTAATAAGTGTATTATTTTAATATTATTATTTTTCATCCAAAACGTTCATTTTAAAATAAATTATACTATACAACTCTTCAGCAATTCAACAACTTCTTACATACATCCTTACAGCTCCTTACATCTTCTTACAGCTCCTTACATCTTCTTACAGCTTCTTACGTCTCCTTACAGCTTCTTACAGCTTCTGACAGCTTCTTACAGCTTTTTACATCTCCTTATATCTACCTATCTATCTAAAACACGAAATAGAATAGGCCCGTAGTAAATGCAATAATTAATAATTGTTTCGGGACTTTTTCGTACCTTGTTGAAGATGACGTGGGGCAGAACTCAGGCTTATGTGACGGCACATGCAGATCAGTTAGTAGGCTTCTCTCCTCTGTCGAACCTGCAAAAAAGGCACCCCCGGTTGTGGTCCGGGAAACGCTTTCCGACGGTCAAGTCAAAAGAGGGTCCAAGATGGATAAATTCAATAAAGAGAGTAAAGGTAATTCTGTCAGAGTCCAATACGTCAGAGTCCGAATCCTTTTTCCGAAGTGGGTAGGTGAGTATTTATAGTCCCTGTAGTAAGGGATAGGATGGTAAATTCCCATTGGGGATGCTGTTTGGTTTGTTCCGTTTGGGCTTTTGGTGGGAGCCCCAAGGATCCCGTTTGGGCCTGCCTTGCGATTGGGCTTCTGTGGGCCTTCCAAAGAAAATCACATTTTCTGGATCAATAATAATGTGATTTTTGTGTTCATCGGAGTATTTGGTTTCCATTGATCAATCCTATTTTCTTTTTACTCATTTCATATTAATAAGAAATGAAATGAACGAGTAAATGAAGTGTACGTACTCCTTGTGTTTCATGGGCATGTATTATTTTAGACTAGTATGATTTACGTTATGTCTTATGCGTGCTAATATCATATACATGTTCAAGAACTTCAGATGACCTCTTCCTCAAAGAAGTTGTAACATCATGTTCAAGAATTATCTTGACAAAATATTCAGGCTAATACGTACAAAGTGTAATAATTAACATTTCTAACTCTGTATTCTTTGGGAAATGCTTGAAGACCTGTTATGGATAAACATAGTTAACACAGATGGTATGTGCGATTGTATGTATATATTGAGTTAATGGACCACCTACTTAAAGAATGTGATATGGGTTAAATAAATTTCGAAACTAACAAAATTTCGACTAATGTTTTGCTGCTGAAAGTTACAATGTTTCTCAATGTTTAACTAGGATTAAAGACTCTTGTAACCGAATATGCTTCAAAAAATTTTCTTTCATCTTTGAATCATATAAAAATCCAGAAATTCTACCGCATTCAAAAAAGAAACTTTCAACGCTTACCATGCTAATTTAAGCAAAAAAACCTAGTACGTGTTGAATGGAGATTAAACATGCGTGTTAGTTGATGATTATTGTTGGGGTTGTTTCTCCTCCACTTCCCCTCTCGATGATCAGTTTGTGTGGTAGTAACCCTCCTCTCCAATATTCGTCAAAATCTATTGACAACTCTTCAGCAGCAGACACATTCATTCTATGCAATTGAGATGAACTAATCAAAGCAAAAGTTGCATGCTACGAACATACATATCCATTCTTGTGGCAAAAGTTAGTGCACTGAAAAAAGGAGTCATTTCAACACAACAGTCCAAGCAAGAAGGGGGTGCTCATCAATCTTTACTGGTGGACTAATATGTACACGGGCACTAGAGCATTGCTAATTATGTTGAAAACCGCGTTTATTGAGCATGTTATATGCATATATTAATGCTAATTAATCATCGAGATCGATTGCAATAACATAATATGCACTTTCGTTTGAAATTAAATCCATAATAATTGTGAAGATTTCGTGCAAGCCTTTACAATAGAATATATAGAATATGGAATTTAATACATAAATGGAAGACATGGAATTAGACTCCAAACCTGTGAAAAAGAAAAAGAGAAAATTAAAAAGAGATTACACAAGAATTAAATTAAAGTACCCTACATTTCTAATCAGACACCATAAATTTCGTAGTTTCAGGGACACATGACGGTACTAATATTTCGTCCAAACTAGTAAACAACTTTTGCCTGACAGTAACATATATACAAGATTTTATTTTCTAAAGGGAAGTTTAAGCTGTGAAGATTTGGTCCAAGGCACTAGCATTGAAGATTTCGACTATGAAAATTGATCCAAGACACAGTACTCGAACCGAACGACCAAATCTCATATTAATCTAATATGCAAAACAAAATAATCTGAAAATGGATCGAAAATTGGAATTGACTTGAACTGAACCATACTCAACTCAAAATTCGCTACGAAATTGTTTCTTTTTTGGGTGAGAAGTTTATTAGACCAAATTAAACATCGGTTGATTCAAAGTTAACAAGAACCAAAAATCACTCGATCTATACCGAACTGACCAAAAATATCATTTGCTCCAAAAAAAGACCTAAAATCAACTTAATCTGATCCATACCTGAATAGTGGGGCCGTTTGGGAAGCCCAGCAGCCACCACAACATCAAATTGGCACGTCAATCCATTGTTTGATTCATAATAGCTTATTAAACTGCGCAACCCTAAAATGAACATATTAGGCGCCGAATTGAAAAATTAGATTATTCTCATACCATGGTCCAAATTAGATAGAATTATTAGAACCCAAAAATCCTTCTCTTAATTATTTCACATTTGATCAGTCAATATCAAACTGGTGCAACCTGATAGAGATCGAGGTTGACCAGTACATTTCGTCATCAGAATAGACAATGACCGCTGTATTGTCGAATGCTTAGGCTCGGTTTTTTTCGTTGGTAAATCTCAATTTATCTACTTTAACCCATTTCACAAAGTTTACGAAAAAACTACCAATTTCAACCAACTTTAATTCAATTTTACCCATTATTTTAATCAACTTTTACCCATCATATAAAAATATATCAACTTCAACTCACTTAAACCTACTTCAATCTACTTCAACAAAAAAAGTACCCACTTCAACCAACAAAATTATTAAATTAAGTGAAAATTTGAAAAATTGAAGAACACAAGCATCAAGAAGGACACATATGGCTAAGCTTGCCGCCATTTTCCAGATATCAACAAAATTGAAAAATTAAATAACAAATCTATATACCCATGACCAAATTATTATATCATTAAATTGAAAAATTAAATATCTAGATATTATATTACAAATATATCTAGGATATTCTCTTTAAAAGTTTGTAGATGTCCTAGACATCACAAGTGTAGAATAATATAGAATCTCCTACACAGAGTGTTTTCTAGAAAGTTCTAGAATAATCCACAAGCCTCTACGACTATCTGAGATATCTTAGAAAATTTGAAAATTTTAGGATGTTTCAGAAGGTTTCACGATAATCTAGAATAATATAGAATTTAAACAGTGATTATATGATCAACAGACCATTAAAAAAAAAAGTTTTAGGGAAAAAGGTTTGTAAAATATTTCTTTTTAATTAAAAAAAACTTTTTTTTTTGGTCTCTTTTATAATAATTTGGCAGGCAGATTTCTTTGCCACTAGCACATATATTTGACAATAATAAAATTGAAAGTAGACTTAAAATCTTTCTGATCGGTTGACACAATAATTGTGGTGCATCCTAATTTGACAAAGATGAGAGCCATACGCTACCACTGTCCCTAGAATTTTGAGTTGGCCTCTGAAACGTGAATCTGTGGACCACTTCACATTTGCAATTGCTCATGCTGGGAGCCAAATAGAGGGGCCATCTATGGGAAATATACATTATTGGTGCCCTATAAATACACAGTTTGTTTAGCAGAACTTCGTCAACAAGCCCCAAACAGTTAAATCCAAACACCAAAACCTTAGAAATTAATTAAGATTATGGCTAAGCAAATTGGCACCACTTTCACTGCCCTCTTATTCGCTTTCCTTCTCCTCCATTGTGTTGTCCTGCCTGCTCTTGCTGATGGTAACAATTTATCGATTTATATACTCGCATTTAACTATATGTTTACCATATGTCTTATGTAATATGTCCACAACTTAATCTGCAAATATCGCTTTTGTTGTTTATAGTATATCCATAAGTATTTGCGTGCGTGTGTGCATGTGTATGTATCTAATGTCAATGTTATTGAACTATGAAGGTGGGTCAAGTGGAGCGGGTGAGACGAGGAGAACTCTACTTTCTTGCCAAGCCGGGGGTCCCAGCTGGGGGCCGCGGTTTGCTCGGCACATTGCTTGAAGTTGGGGTATTGGCATGGAGGATACTGCGATGGTCATCAAGTATGCCACTGCACCCACAGCTGATCTGCCCATGCATGCACGTCTATGCTCCGAATCAACCCGATCTTGATGCAAACCTACTGCATATGCTACAACTGTATCAGATATTTAAATACTTAATGTAAAAGACTATAATTAAAGTGATAATAATGTAACGTTCACGAGGAGTGCTTGCCTTAACTTGGCTCCCATGAATTAATCCTACCTTCGAAATTCTCTCATATACAATCTATGATATGATAATAACAAGTTATAAACTAGTTCATCTGTCTTGCACTGTTGAATCCCCCAGACAGAGCAAAGTAGCTTCGGTAACAATTGTAACTAGGGCACAGTTTGGTCAAGCTGGCTCGTTTTCTTTCGGCTTGAAAAGTTGGGCTCATGGTGAGTCCATGCTGACCTAATGCAGGCTCGTGTAGTCATCTGAGTTGAGTCTGAGCCCTACATGATTCAGGCATGATGAGCTTAAACAGACCAAGCATAAATAAACAGAGTAAAATCAGTAGTGAAATCCAATTCACAAAATAATTTGACATATGAACAGCATCGTTGTGGTAATTATAAAGGCCATATGCCGGAGGAATCATTACCGTAAGACATAGAAGGGGAGATCATAAGCGTCGATACCATAAAATCAATTTTCGACGGAATGAAAAAGACATACACTAGCGAGCCTCCATAAGCTGCCTTTCGAACTAAATATAGAGTTTACATACTTAAACATTTTACGTAAGGAGAGTTGTTCTAGCTAAGAATTATTAGTAACAGCTACGGATTTTTATGATCTTTAGAGTATAGAACTTTCATCTCGCCGTAAAGGCATAAACTCACATAAAGACAAAGGCAAAGTATATCTTGCCTATGCATAACTTTTCAATTTGAAAATTTTGAAAAAATTATATAAAAATGCCGATTAGTCAGTTGACTGTCAAAAGGTTACTAATCAGAATATGTCAATATCATACTTAAGCCTAGAGTAGTGCATTTGGGCAATTTCAACTGGGATATTCCCCCACAAATTAAGGTCAGTGTTTCGAAGAATTGAAATAGCAGTTGTATTTGTGAATATGCCAGCTGATGGTACAGGGCCTTCCAGGTGATTCGTGGAGAGGTCTAGAAAAACTGCAGGTAATGAAGAGAGCCCAAAGAGGCAGGAATATCTCCAGAGAGATTATTCGATGAAAGGTCAATGGACTCAATGCCTTCCATGTCAGCTAAAGCACTTGGCATGTGCTCATGAAGGGAATTTCAGGACAAGTTTAGGTGCTCAAGCTTAGAGCAACCACCAATGGAAGACGGTATGTCTCCTGTAAAGTGATTGCCAGCTAAATCTGACGCTTGAATCACTTTCAAGTTGCCTATATGTTCAGGTATTTGGCCTTCTAAGAAGTTGAAAGAAAGTTTAAGTTCTCCTGCCAAGTTTGGAAGGGCAAAGATCACTACTGAGATGGAAGAGAGGTTCACAAATGAGGCTGGAATTGAGCCTGTGAAGAAACAGTTTTCCAAGCTCAGATGGGATCCTTCCCTCTAGATTGTTTGATGAAAGGGAACGAAGTGAACCAGGGATAGCTCCTTCAAGGTGGTTTGAACTAATGTTCAGTATTTTAAGCCGAAAGAGATTGCCAATTTCTCTGGGGATTTCCCCTGAAAAGCTAGTGCCAGTAAAGTACAAGCCACTGAGGAAAGACAGGTTTCCTATTTTGGGGGGCAATGGTACTGGCAAGGCCCGGGCTATCAAGAGCAACACTGGTAACCCTTTGTTTTTTGACATTGCAGCTAACTCGCTTCCAGCTGCAAAATGGAATGTTGGAATTCCAGGTCTGTAAAACTCTGCAAGGATCATAAGTTACGTAGGACTTGAAGGCAACAAGTCGCTGTTTGTCATGTAGTTACTATGCCTGTCAAGGTCTTGTGTGTGGCTTAGGAAAGGAAGTCGAAGGAGACTCAGAAGAACTACAAGGATCAAGGATACAATGTCTTCATCCATGTTTTCTCCAAAAGTCAATGAGAAATGCAAAAGAGCAAGTACAATTTACAAGTAGTGAACCATATATTGGCACCAAAGTGCAGTTCTTCAATGATACTGACTTCTGATTTGTTTGTCACATATTCGCAGTATGGTAGGTGCTAGGCAACGCCATAATGAGAACATCTTATGAGTAACAATATTGCGGCAGTCTTTGACGAAAGATTATATATAGTACATACATCAGAGTAATACAAATGACAGCTTGACTTGAATGGTTAGGCTAGAAATTGGATCCGAAGTTCCTAACTGTTCAATCCCTGATCATTCTGGTCAATCTCTCTTATTCAACAAGGAAAGATCGGTCGTTGGTTTAGTTTATATCAGCTCTTCATGCACTAGTGTTATTCCTAGCATCAAACAAGCTTCATACTGAGCAAGACAGCAGAATGCCAAACTTCGCCATATGCTAGCCTCAACGAGTACCATACTAGCTGTGTTTGTCATTCCTTGTGTTGAAGAGAAGATTTTGTTGAATCCTTCTTAGGTGAACCTCGTGGATGAATTTGGTATTACTCAGTCAATGATCTTAAGATCTTTAGTTATGCTTAGCCCAATATATGATGGTAAGTATTCCCTGCAGTGACTAAGAGTAAAATATCAGGAAAGGATGGTTGTTTTTTGCGTATTTCACGAACATGAAACAAGCAAATGGTAATTGAAGTATGCAAAATGAGCTTACACACCTAGTCTGACAAATGAAATATGTGGGACTTATTCAGGGAAGTCAGTTATTCTGTTAATGTCCGCCTATGACAATACAATTCAATCATCAGATAACCATAAATTGAAAGGGATTAGCCATTATTCACATCATACATCAATAGTAGAGGTTCATGAGCCTTATATTATGGGAAAGGACGGATGCCAAGATCCGTTGTAGTCTAGATGGTTAGGATACTCGGCTCTCACCCGAGAGACCCGGGTTCGAGTCCCGGCAACGGAATTTGTTTTAACTCTTATGCAAAATTAGAGTTCCTGTTTTTGTTGGCAGAAAAACTATAGCAGTTTTATATCTTATTTTAATTGCAAACAAAATTTCTAGCTTTCCATCTTATTTTAACTGAAGAAATCCCAGAAAGAAATCATGAGGTTAATCAGTGGAGGTGAAACCAGTAAAAGTTGGCCTTATTTCTTCTTCAATTCTTTACCGCTGAAAGTGGTTTTCTACAGGGGCTTTTTCGCTACATAAGGGCTGTTCTTTTCGGTGGTAAATAGGGGTTGGTGAATGGGTGAGATTGGTAAGGATTGAGAAGGATTGGTTGGTTAGAGTTGGGACTTCGGAAGAAATGGCAACAAGTTATCGATCTATTGCATTTAATTATATATATGTTAATTAATCATATGTCCATGTAATATATCCACAAGTTGTCCATAGTGCATGTGCATGTGTGTGTCTGATGTCAATGTTGTTGAACTACAAAGGTGGGTCAAGCAAACCTGGCGCAACGAGGAGGACTTTACAATTACTTTGTCAAGCCAGGATGGTCCCAAATGAGGGGCTGCGGTTTGCTTGGCACATTGCTTGAAGTTGGGGTATTGGCGTGGAGGATATCGTGACGATCATCAAGTCTGTCATTGCACCCACAGCTGCTCAGATCATTTGTTCCCACGTCTATGCTCTGCAATTGACCCGATTCTCATGCAAGTCTACTGCATATGCTATAATTACGTGGAAGACCAATCATGATAAGCCAGGAACACAAGCCTAGAGAAGCTGGTGTAGCTCCTTCAAGCTGGTTTGAACTGAGATTCAGTGTTTTAGGCTGTGTTAGGATTAATATCAGAATAACAGTATACCGGAAGCGATAGGATGCAATAGAAAATCAGAAATTCAACCAATCACAAACAACAGAACAATAGGAAGAGAACAAGAACACAGGAATTTAACGTGGAAAACCCAATGTGGGAAAAAACCACGGACGGCGACAGCACCAGAACAATTCACTATGAGCAGGAAAGTACACCACGATCACAATCACCTCAGTGATTCGATCAAAGAGCAGAATTACAATCTCTCTATTGTAATCTCTCGCAAACGACTTTTACCTCTCAATGTGTTTATGAGTACTGAAGTGTTTTGAAACAAGGCCCTAGACCCCTTTATATAGGGTCTGCGAGGTAGGGTTTCCCCCTGAAAACCCTAGCTACCACCTTCCAAAAACCGTCACCAAAGCGCAACCCGAGCCGCCATCCGAAAGCGGCGGCGAGAAGACCCGAGGCACGACCGTGCCACGTGGCACGGTCACCCAGTGCCACATGACACGACCGTGCCAATTTTCTGTCCCTCTCGTCTTCGGCTCTTCGTCTTGGCACGCCCGTGTCTGTGCAGCATGGGCTCCCCGTGCCGATACTCGAGATTTTTTGGGCCATAAAACCCAACAATCTCCACCTTGGACCAAAATCTTCAATGTTCAACTTTCCGTCGCCGTCGTCTCACCCCAAAGGGTGATGCCCCTTATGGGGCTATGCCCCGCAGGGCCCTCAAAAACTGCGAATACCAACTGAGTTCAAGCAATGCTTGAACTTAGCTCTAGGAGATGATTTATATGAACTTTCCTTCATATAACCTGTCCCAGTAGATGCCTGCAAGACATAGAGGCCTCCTTGCCTCAAACCCTTCAGCAGAATCCTACTGCCCTTTGAGACCTTCAGAACTCCACCTTCAGCTGAATATTTGCACCCTTTGGATTCAAGGGTGCCTAACGAGATGAGGTTATGCTTCAAGTCAGGAACATGACGAACATTCGATAAGGTCCTGACAGCGCCATCATGAGTCTTGATTTTAACAGTACCAATTCCAGTTACATTACACTGGACATTATTGCCCATGTGAACTACAGTTGAATCAACTGGATCATATGTTGAAAACCAGTCCTTGTGAGGACACATATGATAGGTACACCCAGAATCAAGAATCTAATCAAAATCACTCCCCCCTTCAGTAGAGGTAGCAAACAGAACGTCCCCATCAGAATCAGATTCAGCAAATGAAGTTTCAGCAGGCTCCTCAGAATTATCTTCCTCTTTCTCCTTCTTCTTTTGCAGTTTCCAGCAGTTAGCAATAATATGACTCAATTTACTACAGTAATTGCAGGTCTTACCAGCATGAGGATTTTTAGACTTAGACCGGTTCTTACTCCTATTACCGTTCCCCTTTTCAGTTGCTGTACCCCTTACTGCTAATCCTTCAGGAGAATCATGAATGTCAAGATCAAACTTCTCTTTAGACAACAGGTTTGACTTAACATCTTCAAACGATATAGTATTAGAATTTCTATATAGCATAATCTCCTTAAAGTGTTTATAAGAAGGGGGTAACGACACAACAAGCAAAATAGCCTTATCCTCATCCTCAACTTTTACATCTAGACTCTCCAAGTCAACAAGAATAGAGTTAAACTCATTCAAATGCTTTTGGACAGGGGTACCTTCAGTCATACGAAAGGTATACAACCTTTCCTTCAAACGGATCTTGTTGGCGAGACTCTTCGTCATGTAGAGTTCCTCCAGCCGAGCCCAAAGATCCACCGCAATTGTCTTATCAAGCACCTCTCGCAAGACATGTGGTGCCAAGCACAACTGTATGGCTGAAACCGCTTTCAGCTCCAGTTCCTCCCATTCATCCTCCGTCAACGACCCACGTCGCTTCTTCTGTTCTTCAGCCCATTGCTCATCTGTTGTCTTCTCGGGTTTGACATGAGGTCCCTTCAGAACCTTCCACAACCCGTGCTGAATGAGAACTGCTCTCATCTGCACATTCCAGAGATTAAAACTAATCTCCCCATCGAATTTCTGAATATCTACCCTCATGATAGAAGACATCCTATAACCAGAGCTCTGATACCACTTGTTAGGATTAATATCAGAATAACAGTATAACGGAAGCGATAGCATGCAATAGAAAATCAGAAATTCAACCAATCACAAACAACAGAACAATAGGAAGAGAACAAGAACACAGGAATTTAACGTGGAAAACCCAATGTGGGAAAAACCACGGACGGCGACAGCACCATAACAATTCACTATGAGCAGGAAAGTACACCACGATCACAATCACCTCAGTGATTCGATCAAAGAGCAGAATTACAATCTCTCTATTGTAATCTCTCACAAACGACTTTTACCTCTCAATGTGGTTATGAGTACTGAAGTGTTTTGAAACAAGGCCCTAGACCCCCTTTATATAGGGTCTGTGAGGTAGGATTTCCCCCTGAAAACCCTAGCTGCCAGGGGGAATCCTCCTCGAACACAGAAACCCTAGCCGCCATCCGAAAGAGGCGGCGAGAAGACACGTGGCACGACCGTGCCACGGTCACCCAGTGCCACACGGCACGGCCGTGCCATATGGCACGGTGCCCCCGTGCCAATTTTCTGTCCCTCTCGCCTTCGGCTCTTCGTCTTGGCACGCCCGTGTCTGTGCAGCATGGGCTCCCCGTGCCGATACTCGAGATTTTTTGGGCCATAAAACCCAACAGGCTGAAAAAGATTCCCAACTTGGGATGGGATTTTCCAGAGAAAAAAATAGTCTGAAAGGCAGAGTGAACTAAGAAAAGAAAGATTTCCGATATGAGCAGCAATCGGCCCTGCCAGTCCAAGGCTTTCAAGGTCAAGACTTGTGACCCTTTGCTCGGTGACAATGCCTGCATTCCAGGTGTCTAATACATGGGAAGGATCAGAAGTTACATAGGACTTAAAACAAGAAGAGACTGCTGATTCGTGTAATTGCTTAGCGCGTCAGGGCCTACTAAAGGAAGGAGTAGGACTCTCAAGAGAATGATGAGCATCAAGGATGCGTCAAGTATCTCCATGGTTTCTCCGAAGGGCTATGAGAAATGCACGCAGACATGCCCAAGTGCAATTTTATTCTGAATGAAAACAGTTAGCAGCACTAAATGAGTAATTTTTTCAATGATTTGACTTCTGATTTGTTCATTTCTGTCTAGCAGATTATGATTGAAGCAGGATGAGCACATCTTACAATTAACAATATTCCCGCTGTTTTTGAAGAAAGAGAACCAATACTAGGCATTGGGCAAGATTGTGCATAGCCTGACATCTCTGGGTCCTACTCTCAAGCACGATCAATAGTGGGTTAGACTGTATAGACCTCGACTTATTCAGATCCTAGCCTAGCTCAAGCAGCACCCAAGCAACGTGGAACTACATACACCTAATCTTCTACAGATCCTAGCCTCAAGTGGGAATGTTTCTTGAATGCTTATTTGGTGAACCAACATGATAAATTTGGTTTATCCTCAGCAATCTTAAGTCCATCAGTTGAGTCTACTCTGAGACAAGCACCCATGCTCTGACAGAGAACAACATATCAACAAAGCATGGTAGTATTTGATTTGGTTTTTACTTGCGTCTTTGAACATGAAACTAGCAACTAGCAGCCAGCAAACTACAGGGAAAATGAGCTTGGACACCCGATTAAGTTTTATTCTTTAACATCACATAAGTTATTCTCCGGTCCGATTAAGTTGACTAATTATCTTATGTAGTGTTCTTGTTTCTAGTCAGCATGATGACTACATCTTAAACTAATCAAGATTGCAGCTGCATTTGAAGTCAAGCAAATTTGTAATCTTTTCATGAAGTAGTACCTTTTAATAAAAATTAGGCCAAGAAATGGGCTCATATAAATGCTAAAGTTTGGCCTTGAGGGCTGAGGACAATAAATCGGCAAAGAAATTCCCATTAATTAGAAAAAAAAAACACAGCAAGATCCGTTGTAGTCTAGTTGGTTAGGATACTCGGCTCTCACCCGAGAGACCCGGGTTCAAGTCCCGGCAACGGAATTTAATTTTTGTGTTTTGCTAAACAAGAGTCCCTACTTCTGCTTACAAATTATAAGGTAGATCTGGGTCTATAGATCCAGGTTACTAAAAATGATAATTTTTTTAATTGTTTAAAACCCACCTCTTATTTTCAATGGTTCCCTTTCCAAAAGGATAAGATTCATGTGGTCCAAATCGAACCTCCTCAACACGTCTATAGATCCGGGTCAACCCGGCTAACTTACTTAGGAGAAGCTCGTCGCTATGACCGTGAGGCCTGAGCACAGTATTGCATAGAGAAGATGACTTATGAGGGGATTAATAAGTAGAGCTGAAATCCGGTGAAGTTGGCCTTATTTCACCTTCAATTCTTGGTGGTTGCTATCTGGAAGTAGCTTTCTACAAAGGCTTTGTTTTTTTTGGGCTATATATTCGATTAATTATGCACTTCACTTTCTTTCAAATATGATTTCAGTGTTTCAGCCTTGAATATCAAAATTATGATTCGAGGTAAGAAACACACACAAACACAACTGCTTCAAGTGTTTATAATCAACTATTAACAACTTTGCTTTCTGAGACACTTGCTACATGTCACAAGATTCAATCTATGTAAAAGGTTGCGTGAAATCCATCTGATGCAAGTGTTCGCGATATTAGCTAACTTTATAAGATTGTGACAATCCTCATTTCGATGAACATTACACTAAGCATTTTTATATGATTTCCCGAACTGACAAAAATATGTACTTTTTGGCAGTGAAGGATCTAGACATTTAGGATAGGGGTGTCCATCTATTAACGTCATCGCTAATATACAGTATTTCAAAAAAAAAAAGAAATCATATTATACATACTATGGTAGTCTACTTTGTATAGAGTATAGACATTTCGTCTTGCATTTTATTTACAAACGTTCCGTTTTGTACTTCTACATTAGCGAAACTTGATATGTAATAATAATATACACCACTTTTTTATTGAAAAGAAAAATGAAAGTCGATACTTGTTTATTCTCTGCGATTCTTCGTATTTTGAATTTGATATGTAAATTATGCTAAAACCGTAAAATATTACAATTACCTACCATTTACTAAAGTCATTAGTTGCGTAATAAGTCATCAACATCAAATAACAAAACCCAAAAAAAAAAATTCAACATTAAGCAATGAAGTGAACATGCTGAAACATGAAATAAAACTACAAATAAATCAGTAGAATTTTTTTTGATATATTTAATTTTATTTTTTTATCAAATTTCAACATTATCTTAGCTGTAGTTTTTATATTTAAAAAAATTAAAAATATCACTATGTGAACCGCATATGATAAAGAGTGTTCATAACTTTTTAAGCCTATTTTATGGGTGTCCACATATACTAATCTACCTTCTTCAAAATAACGTTGTAGAATTTTTTTTTTAGGGGTAGGATTGTCCATGGACATCCCACCCACCAAATAGCTCCGTCCCTGCTTTTTTTTGTTTTTGGGGGGGGGGGGGGGGAAGGAGGGGAATATCTCCCTCACCTACTCAGGACCCAGAGTAGTTTGCTTTAAGCAAAGTAAACAATGAGAAAGCAATTAAATCATTATGCGTGTTTCTTCTGCTCATATGCACACAGTGTTAAACCAAAAGATCATAAAGGTTCATTAGTACCATCATTAAACAAAACACTGACTTTATATACTTTACAGGACAGTTGATCATAATTGACACGCATTATAACTAATGTACAGGTAAGCCAACTCCCTCAAACTTTGATCAAAACCCATGGGAACTGATCAAATGACACATTGATCTGACCCCCCAACAAAACAAAAAATAAATAAATAAAAAACCCCCCAAACAAAATCCTTTTTAGAAGATGAGAATGAAGGATGAAATACAGCTAGTCCTGGTCTGACAAAAGTAATAATACTGTTATGTGCATGAGTTGGGGACTGGTGTCATTGTTCGATCTCCCAGCTCTGCAAAAGCCAGCCCCATTTGCTCAAAAACAAACAGAAATGACAGCTTGTCCTCTTCACAATTTGCACTATCCTACACACACTAGAAACCCATCATTCCCCTTTTCACCTTTAAAGAGTGGTGATGGGAAAACACAAAATATAACTTTACCCCACAGAAAAATTTGGGATCTTTACTTTGAACAAGGACAAAAGTTAAAGTCAAAAGATAAATAAATGAAAAAAAAAAAGGGTGAGCAAACCTTGGTGTGTTTTTTACCCACGAAAACCTCCCCTCTCCACCTAGGGGAGCCTAGCTTCCACTGAATTCTAGACAACAAAAGTTATGTATCATCATATCATTGGATCCCTCATCAGCTGACACTGTTTACTCGGGTCTAGTGTGAGCATTGAACATTGAAAATGGGAATCTGCGAGTCACAAAGAACGTATGATTTTAATTGTCGGGATAAGACTATATATGCGACTCTCTACAAAACCCGTTTGGAAAGACGTCAATGAACTTAGACTTATAGAGGTGTCACGTTGCAGTAGTATTGAACATCGAAAATGGGAATCTGCAAGTTAAAAGAATGTACAACTTCAGTTGTCGGTGGTAAGACTTAAAGACTCTATATATGCAACTCTACAAAATCCATTTTAGGACACATTAATGCATTTTTTTTTTTTTTAAATCTTTAGAAGTATCAACATAGAGTAATATTGAGCCTTCAGGGAATGCTTTCTTACCTATAATAGACATGTAGTTGAGAATTTTATACTGAAGCACATTGATCCATGTTCTTCATGGCTTGAAGTTCAACACTCTTCAAGTCCCGAAGGTGTTGTAAGATCTCTTGAAGGAGATCCAAACCCTTGTCACCTTTCCTCAATGAGCCAATGCAATGCTTTAGGAACTCCCTATCAGCTTCAAGTGCTTGAAGCCTCTCATACACATGATCAACCTCCTCTTCAATTGCAAGCCTCTTCTTTTCCAGCTCAAACTTCGTAGTAGGAGATTTGTTCAATTCTAGATGGTCAAACCCTTGCTCTCTTCCCTCAAATTCTCCATCCGGGGATTCCATCAATTCGGTTGCATCAAAAAGAGGAAGAAGCCTCTTGTGCATTGAACCATTCGACTTCATCTCTGAATGATGCTTGCCATTCACATGAGAAAACCCATTCTCATCCCCATTAGCATCAAAATCTTTGCCATTCTCTTCATAGAATTGCTCGAATGGCTTCATGTTCTCGATGTGTTCCTCTTCCTCCTCAACCAAAGTGAACAGCTTTTCCTCTAAAGCCTTGAGTTGTTCAAGAATTGCCTGTCTCTCCTCTTCAAAGCCGGCCAACGAGTCCTGCAATCCTAGAACAGCCTCAGTAGGAGTATCTTGGTGCCCATTTTCTTCATGACCACGTGGAGAAGTGCCACCTTCCTCATGATCCTTGGCATCATTATTCAAATCTATCGATAACCCATCGCTCTCCTCTCCATAACTGCAAGAAGCAGAGGAATTCCTGCTTCTCATGCTCCCTTCTCTCCTTCTACACAACACCCTCATCCGCTCCCTCTCCTCATAGTCCATCACCTTCTTCCTCAACACCTCAAGCTCCTTCTCGAGCTCTTGCTTCTCCTTCTCTCGCTTCACCATGAGCTCATTCATCATCTGCAAAGCTTCCTGGTCATACTCAGACTGCTCTTCCAACATCCTTTGGTACTGCAAGGCTTCCATTTGCATAGTTGCCTTCTCCTCTTGAAGCCTGTTTATCATTGCCATTGTTTGGTTAGCTGCAATGGCTGATGCACTCCTCTCTTCCTCTAGCTCCTTATACAACGCTCTCAACGCCTTCCTCTCCGCGTGCAGCTCGGATTTGAGCTTCTCAATTGTGGCACTTCCATCCCCACCCTCAAGCTCACTTATCATAATTCCATCAAGCGATTCCTCAGTGGCTGATTCCCTTCTACTCAGAAGCAATAGTTTCTTGTGCAAATGATATAGGCTTTCGACTGAGCTGGGTGTATCAGGAACTTTCTCTTCTTCTAAATCATTTTGAGACAAACCCACATCAAGTTTCAGGCTTTTTTCACTAACCTCAACAACTATGTCTCCATTGTTTCCTGCTTCAGCATCACCCTCCTCAGTGTGCTTGCCATCTGAAATCATAACAAATGAAGCAAGTCTTAGCATATAAATTATATGATAAACAGACTAGGAAAAACATGACTTGAAATTCTCAATACCTAAAGAAGCAGAAGCTATCTCAGTTGGCTCCGAAACTCTATCTTCCTCCTCTTTCAGCAAAATGTGTGCACTCTCAACTTCAGGACTCTCCTCTTGCACTTGTAAAAAGGCTGCATTGTCTATTTCTCTCTTCTCCTGTAGGCAAGGCTTTGAAATTACTGAATCATCCTCCATTTTCTTCTCTTCTTCCTCTTCATCCTGCAAAGTAGCCAAGTTCCTCTCCTCAATCTTGTCCTCCTCTATTTGGGGTTGTGAAATCTCCACTATCTCCCCCTTTTGTTCTTCTTCCACAGTTGATAAGCTCCTCTCAACATTCACATGCTCTTCTATGTGGGGTTGTGAAATTTCCATCATCTCCTCCTCTTGTTCTTCTTCCAAAGTTATCAAGCTCCCCTCAACATTCTTATGCTCCTCTTCATGGGGTTGTGAAATCTCCCTTTTCTCCTCATCTTCTTGTAAAGTTGGTAATCTCCTCCTCTGCTCCTCCTTGCTCTCCTCATAGTGGGATTGTAAAATCTCAAATTTCACCTCTCGTTCTTTCAAATTTGGCAAGCTCCTCTCCTCATTCTTGCCCTCATCCTGATGGGGTTGTGAAATCTCATACTCGTTATCCTCTTCATGGGGTTGTGAAATCTCTATTTTCTCCTCCTCAATCTTGTTTTCCTCTTGATGGGGTTGTGAAATCTCCATCTTCTTCTCCTCTTCATGGGGTTGTGAAATTCCTATTTTCTCCTCATCTTCTTCCTTCAAACTCGCTAAGCTTCTCTCATCAATTCTCCCCCCACCTTCACACAACCCCATTTGTTGATGATGATCCTCCTCTTCAACATCTACGTCTACTCCCTCCAACCCAACTTTGTTCATTTCCTCTTCCTCCTCCTTGATACAGGGCAAACTCTCCTTGAACATACACCCAGAAAGAAGTTCATTTCCCTCAAAAACCAAATCAAATTCCTTACAATCATCTTCGTAACTTGAAATGTCCCCCTTTTTCACTTTCATTGAATCAACCAAGTCAACTGGGATCAACCTATAATCATCATGATCAATATAAAATTCTAGATGCTGAGGAAGCATTTCTGGGCAGAGATTAATATTTCCATCAGTAACAACCTTCTCACTCTTAGTATTAGTATCATTTTCAACTTCTTCTCCTTCTTCTTCTTCGTGTTCATCCATATTAAGCAAAGGCTCTTTCTCTGCTTTTAATCCCACATCACTTTCTTTCTCCTTTTTTTCTTCCTCGTCATCATCGACATCAACATGATCCAGAATTTCATACCCAAATTTGAGATCAGAATCAGAATCCAACAACCCCCTTTGATTGATAACCAAATCTCCTGTATTTTGATCCAAAGATGAAGACTTGATGAACCCATCACAACAAGAACACTTCTTCACATCATCATCATCACCACCATCAGCTCTCACTATCCCAATCTCTCTCATCCAACTGAAAAGGGTAGCATCATGAGCAGAGGAAGATGAACAATCAAGACACATACTATGAGATTCCACAAGCTTTCTATGATTTGAGCAATACCCAATTTTGGAAATCTCAGCAGCATGTTGTTCACAGATTATATCTAACGAAAACGAAGAATTACCACTTTTGCTTTTCCGGGGTTTTAAGAAATGATGATCAAGCCTCGAACAGAAGATGCAGGGGGGTTTAAGCCCAAAAAAGCAAGCAAATTTATGGATGAGAACAGAGAATAGGGAGTTTAGGAGGAGAAGAAAGATTAGGATCCATTCAAGGAGGGCATAGATAAGAACCCTACTAATTTTGTTGGTTCTTGCGTGTAAAAGGGTTGCAAATTTGGTGGTCGCCATGGATTTATTACTACTGAAGATGGGTTTTCTGGGTGTTCTGTACAGTGGGATCAAAGCAAAGTGGAGCTGAGAAGATGGATGATTATGCTAGCTACAGAGACTAAGTAGAGAGAAGAGGGTTTGAGTCAGAATAGAAGGTGGAATCAATGGAAAACGTAGTGGGTTTGTTTGAATACAGAGAAAGAGAGGAGCCAAAGAAAGAAGGTTGGTGTGTGGGTTCAGAGGGGGTCCCAGAAACAGAAGGTCTTGTCCCTTCAATTGGAGAAATACCAAAAAGGTACTTGTGTGATTGGCTTGGCTATTTTGAAAATTATTTTACTCCATTTATCTTTTTCCTTTTCTCTTCTTTTAATTAAACTAAAGCATCTCTACTTTTGACCATGTGTAGTGAAGCTAGTCATTCTTTTAGATTGAACAAGATTTTTCTTAGTTTTACAACCAAATCAACACAAATATTCGTACATAAGAAGGAAAAATCTGCAAAACACTTAATTTTACTTGATTTACATAAAAAAATATTCTAATTTTAAATTTTAAGTAGAGCTGTGTAATAGATCGATTCGAATTAATCCATTTATTAAATAGGTCAATTTTATGTCAGTCTTGTAAATAATTTAAATCTACTCAATTGAAAAATAACGTATTTTCAAGCTAAACGGTGAAATCGTGTTGATTTCGCGTCGAAATCCGTTCGATTCGTGTGAGGCCTGGATTTCTCTTAGTAACTTCAGGTCGGATTCGGATCAGGTTAGCGGGTCAGGTCAGACTTTCCAACTCTAATTTTAAAATCCTGCTCTTTTCATGAATATATTGCATGTGTAAAATGGGAATGAGTGGGAAGAAGTGGATGGGAATAAGAAAAAGTAGAAATGAGTGGTATTTATATTGATGAGTGGGAAGCAGTGGAAAGAATTAGAAAAGAATGAAAAGGAGTGGGAATAAGTGGAATAAGTGAGAATGAGTGGTATTTATATTAATGAATGAGAATGAGTGGGAAGAAGTAGGAAGGAATAAAAAGGAGTAGAAAAGAGTGAAAAGAAGTGATAATAAGTGAAATAGGTTCATTTACCCACGAAAAGAATAGGGCCTAAGTTGGACACAAAGATCACCCAAGTCTGTGTTAGGAGATTTTCGTATAAAATAGGCACCACAATACAAATGCGATCAATAATTTCATATACGTATATTAATGATCATAGTATGGTGTGGTGTGTTGTGTTGCACCGAAATTTTTTTATTTTTGATGTAATACATAGATACCATAAATGGAAAATTTTTCTAACGGACATCAATAATTAAAATTCTAATGGCGCATACAATTATTTGCCCTCAATAATACATGCAAACAAAAAAAAATTTTAAAAAACCACATTTTACACCTCGTATGAGAGGTGGAGAATAGCCCTGTATCTCTTTCAATTGCATCATCAACCTACAAGTTGAATTAGATCAGAAATTTCAATATATTTCTATTTGTTTGATAGAATTAATATATTTCTATTTTAATATATTTATAATGAAAAAATGAAAATGACAATATTAAACAAAGAAACCAAAAAAAAAAAAAAAAAAGTCGGTGATGCATGACTGCATGAGTGACATGATGAGAGAGAGAAAGTACTCCAAGATAACTATTTTTTAATTTTTAATTTTGTATTAAGAAATATAGTTTTGGAGTACTACTAGAGTACAGTATTTGTGAATAAATTCATGATGAAATTGTGGGGGAAATGGTCAGCTTTCGGCTGCTCGTGTGAGCGCCTAGCCCCGCGTCACTGCGCTCCAGTCGGCCCTACTACAATGATAACAATCTTTACGGTGGATTCCGTTTTCGTAGATCCGAAAGAATTCAGACGCAGGCAGCCTTACTCATATACGCATAACTACATATAGAGAGATTGTTTTCAAATTATATGACAGTCATAGATACTCAAATTCAGACTATTATATATAATATTATCAAAATTAATTGCCAATTTTTATGCTCTTTTTTTGGAAAAAAAGAAGCCTTTTTTAATTCAAATCAGGCCTTTTTTTTGTTTGAAAATTACGTCAAATTATTAATTTTATAAGTTCTAATCTACGATATAAGTGTTGATTAGGTAGCTGTGAAAGAATAAAAGTGGCCAGCCAGCTTAAGCAAAATGAGCCGGTGGACCATGAGATTTATTTAAAGGCATCCAAAGAGGGCCCATTCCCATGCTGTAGATGTTGGGTCTTAATCATGTCTCTCTTCATCATCCCCTGCTTTATTCACTCATCCCTCGACCCCAAGGTTTCAACTTTTCCTCTCCCTCCTACATGCTTAAATTAATAATGAGAGGTACCAAGAAACAACGAGTATTAATTGATTGTGATCGGCTGATCAAGACTCCTTGAGACGGTATATTGGTGTACTTTAGTATATTGGAATCCGAAATTAAGAAATTTTATAAATAATAAGGCATAAGTTTAATTGTAATTATCTTGTACAGGTTAAGGTTTTCTTTACTTAATAGATTTATATAATCGTTTTTCAGTACGGGGAGTATGTTTTTGTTTGGACAAATCTGTCCAACTCCAATAGGATATGGTTTTGACAAGTATTGAGAACAAGTCGATGTTTAAAGCATATGCAATGGAAAGCGGGAGAAGCAATCTTTGATTTTATTTATTAATTTATTTCTAACTTTGTAAGATGTGTAATGACCAATGATCATATTTTGTTAGACTCTTCTAACTTGGCAGCCCAATGGAGTTCAATGGTAGAGATTGGGGGGGGGGGGATCCTATGATCCGAGTCCAAAAACTCAATGAAGCTGCTCCAAATGAATATGAGGCTGTCAAGATTTGATCTTTAATGGGGAACAATCCCAACTTCAATACCAATTGAGCTCTTGCCGCATTAATAACTACTTTTGATGTGTTAACAATTGAACGTGTTAAAAATTTACTTTTTATCGGTGTTATAAATTGCATGTGTGCGTTATTATATACAGTTACTATAAATTTTACTTGGTTTTTTGAAAAAAGAACAAATAATGGTGTTCTAAATCTACCTTCAGAAAATACTCTCAAAACTCTTATTTTTATTTTTATTTTTTTACATACAAAGGAATGGTAATAAGGTAACTAGCAATCCAGCTGGGAGGGAGTTGTAGGCTTTTTTAACTTTTGTTTTTTTTAGGGTGCATGTGTATCATGTGCAGCCGTTGTCTGGGATTGGAGAATTTAGAGTTAGTTAAACTATACACTGTTTTAATGTCCTAATGCCCTATTTTATCGTGCACATAGCAAATTAATTTGGTCTACCAACTCTGTCCTCACATTGACCCAAAATTATCCATGAAGGTCAAGGAAGACCCAAGAACCCCTTGCGGATTGTATTACAAGTGTAATAGGAGAAATTAAATGAAAACTCCCTATGAAAATGGTAGATTCTTTTTTTGATATAGCTAATTAATGTGCTCAAAACAATAAAAAGGTTAAAGATATCATAGGCTAGGGTTTCCTTTTTAAACCTGTTTAATTATATTAAAAGACATGAGAATTCAACCGATATTAACTTCAGTGCAAACTTTATATGCACACATTGAGAAAAAAAGGAGAAACGGAAAAGGGTTAAAATTCAGCAGCCTATTAACTTATTGAGATAGTTCCCGTATTTTAAGGATACGTTTTAACTGGAGTATGCAGATACACTTTAATGGGCAACTTGAGAATATTTTTTCAGTTTTTTAATATTTTGTTGGCCAGAGTTTCGCTAGTGCTAACTCATAAAAAGCAGTGAAGTTTCATAAAGTATTTACTCTATTCATAATACTCAACACCAAAACCGGACCAACGAGGGCCAACTCCAAATATAAAACTGCTTGAATTAATATGTGTTTACCGTCTCATTAATGTAATGTCTTGAAGGTACGTAACCGAAACAAGGTTACACCACCTTGTTGGTGTAATAGAGGTTGGGCTGGGATTCACACTCGTGAAGATTGGCTTAGCCCATGACATGACATCCCAAATGCCCAGCCCCACCCAAAGAAAAACCACCACTTCGATCATCTTCATCTTCTCCATTTTTGCTCACCCCTCTCTGGCTGTACGCAGAGTGGACTGATGCTCTGAGGGGGGGGAGAGAGAGAGAGAATGGAAGGTCGAGTAAGACGCTTCAGAAGACGAGCTAGGGCTCAAACCCTATTACCTCTTCGTTCTACTCGCCTCTCCAACACCATTTCTTGCTGGTGATTTTCTCCTTCTTTCGAATTCGATCAATGTTTAGACGTTCATTTTTGCTTTGAACTAGGGTTTATGAATTCAATTGAATTTGTTTTGCTGGATTCAATTGATTCTGCAGGTACTGCGACCTCAAGATTTCGTCCCTCAATGAGCCCCTTTATCGTTTTGGACAAAAACATGCAAGGTCACATTCTGAAACCCTTTTTGCAGTTGCTTTATTTTGCTGTTCATGCTCGTTATTGCGCCAGCAGAGTTTGTTCATTGTCAGAAATTTCACAAAATTTCTGGTATTAGGTTTTGATTTAGCCTTAGTCCCTAAATCAATGCAGTGGTGAATAAACTACAATGTACAATTTCTAATCCATGTTTCCTACAAGTTGCCTCCCCCCCCCCCCCCAAAAAGCCCCCCAAAAATACTCCTCTACTAGTTGGAGCTTTGGCATTGACTGATAATATCTCCTCCTTACTCTGTAATTGCATATTTCAGTGATGATCTGATGATTGACCCTGCTTCTGTCACAGGTTTTTGAGACTATGGTTTACTGTGGGGATTGGTTTTAGCTTAAGCGTGCTGTTTGGAGTTGCTGTGGTTAGAACACTGCTACACTTAAAAACACATCGACCCCCCCCCCCAAAAGAAAAAGAATCTTTTCCGACTGGCCAAAGGAGTAGGTTTAATGAATCACCTTGTGCATTATGCCTGGACAGGTTCTTACATGGGAATCGGTGACCACCCTATTTCTGCCATATGGAAGCATGACGAGCGATCTTTTCAGCTCCATACTCTTTGGCTTTAACCCTTCGGTGAGCTATGTTTGTTTCCATTTTTCTACAAATCTTTAAGTTTCCAACTTTGAAGGGGTTAGAATATAAAGAAGCACTTAGATGCAGACTATGGATTTTATGGTCATACTGATCCTTAAATATCAAGTACTTTTTTATTTGTAGGTTTTTATCTTTAAGATGTCACTGATTGATGTTGGATACTTGATAGCTTCCACTATGATATCTGTAGCGGCTCATGAATTTGGCCATGCTGTTGCTGCTGCAAGGTCAGTTCTTATCTTTTCTACCTATTTTTGTTATACCTTTGCTGAAATTCTCGTTGCAAAATTCAATTTGAGGTGGAATGTATTATGAGGAAAATTCGATGTTAGCTGTTGCCTGGTTGTCAATGCCCTTCATTTGATATTTGATGTGTTAAGCCTATGTTTGGCAGTTGCAAGTTCGATAAGCTTATGATAAGTGGATTCTGCTGACATCATCTAACATGCATATCTGTCTGGACATCAAATTGCGGATCTTTAGTCTATCCTGATGCTCTTCTAGAAATTTATGAAGGCTAATGGGAGTAATAGCTTCATCTTTCTGACAATTGATAGAGAAAACCCTCTACTTGACTATGCTGCTAGTCTCCTTGTTTAAGATTTTTAGCTAGTGCTACTTGCATGGATATTTGAAACTATTATTGAGTAGTCCATTTCACTCTATCACTGAGCTGAGTACCTCTTGTTGCTTAAGTTACAAAGCACATCATCGATCAGATTTGATTTCCGGGGAGCTAGCTTCTCATTTTTGCCATTGTAGGGATCACTTTGATGGGAAGCAGTGAAGGCATACAACTGGAGTACATCGCCATATTTCTTGCTGTTCTCTTCCCAGGAGCACTAGTTGCTTTTAATTATGAGCTACTGCAGGCTAAGCCGCATGCTACAGCACTTCGTGTATATTGTGCTGGTATCTGGCACAATGCTGTTGTGAGTCAGCTTGGATTTGTTTATCAGCAATCTATTTGGCCTTTGTAAATTGTATTCTAGCCAATGTATTTAGTGTTGAAGTTTAAACTTTGTACGAGATCAGTGGATTGCTCACTTAAAAGCTAACTTGCTGGGACATATGTTAAGTGTTGTGCAGCTTGCGGATTGGCATTATTGCTGTTGCCTACAATCCTTTCTCCTCTCTACATATATGGTGAAGGCCCCCTGGTAGTTTCAAAACTTAACGCGTTCCCATGTGATATTTGTATATTTAGTTACATGATCAACTTGATGGGCTTTGCTTATTAGACTTCTGTATTTGACCATTTGGTGGGCTGCAGGTATTGGATGTCCCTTCAAGCTCACCACTGTCTGGTTACCTGTCACCCAGTGATGTCATCATGTCATTAAATGGGATCAAGATACGTAATTCGCGAGAATGGATGGAAATGGCTATCTTGCTGGAGAAGCAGACACTGGCAGGCACTGAGCCTATGAAAGGTTTTCTGCGCGTTAATAGGGGGATGATTCATTGTGCCCCGAGTTCTTTGGTGCAGAAAAGTGAAAGAATATCCTTCATGATGAATCAGACTTCTTGTCCTAGGGAGCATATTGCTTTTGTGTCCATTCGCTGCTCTGATTTCAGTGCGGATTTTGCTGGCAGCGGTGAATATGATTTTCAGAAGATTAGTGATCATGGATACTGCCTTAGTTATGCTGATGTTGCCAAGCTTATGAATTGTGGGAGCCTGAGGACCTCCGCTGATGGTAGAAGCAACTGCATATGTTCAGAGGTGGAGCTTCATATTTGAGTTATTTGATGTTGGTAAAATTGCAATCAGATACCATAAGAATTAACGAAATCACAGTGAGGTAGCGCAACTTTTTCTTCAAAAGCAACTAAATTGAAAATTCATGTTTGTGGTATTTGACATGTGAAACTTCAACTGTGCCAAGCATGCTTTATGAGAAAGTGACCTGTTTTTCCAGATTTCAGAATAAAAATAGTGTTGACAGGAAAGACAAAAGCAAAAGAAGAAAAATGGCAAAAGTTCCATATGGTTCTTGAATGCAACAGCTGATACCGTTCATTGTGCACCAGGACAGGAGCGAAAACTTAACACTCCACATTTCCAATGGCTGACAAAATAAAATTCATTCTAGTCAGTTAAATAGTGCATATGTATGATATCATTAGGTTGGAGCTACCGCACTGTGATTTTATTTAACCTTATGGTGCCTCACTGCAACATTTTTCTTTATTTATTTACTCAAATGCTTTTTTCCTCTGGTTTTTCAATATGTACATAGAGTTGATCGTATGGGAGAACTTATTCTAGGTTAATCGTACTTCTGCCGTATTCCTTAATGTAATGCTGCTGAAGGTGCTTTCTTGATATTCAGAATGGGCAGTGTGTGTCACCAGTTCAGATGCCTGGCATTACATGGGCTGAAATCGCATATCGAAGACCTTATTCTCATCAATGCATGAAACTTGAAAAAAACGTGACTGAACCAGCAGAGAATTCTGATTCTGGAGAAGGCTGTCATAAGACTTTCCTTTACATGGGTGATGTGATTTCCATGGCACGATCTGTGAGGTTAACATCTTTTCAACCACGTTTTACCTCCATGTTTGGAGCATATGTTCCCGATATATTTGAGAAGATTTTTGCATGCACCTTCCAAGTATCAGTGGCTCTTGCCCTCCTCAACAGCCTTCCGGTATGTCCTACAGTAGAGCATATTCTTTCTGAAATAATTTGTTAGGATTACTTTTGGGAAAATAAAAATCTTCTAGAGCTTTTGAAGTTTCAATTCAAAGTGAAGTAGTCTAGGATATTTCGAGTTGTTTTCATAACATATCTCACTTAAAACTTCTTTTAGAAAATCGTTTTTTGTCTTTCCTCAAAAACAACCTTATCAGGGATGGGGTTGTGTACATCTTGAGCTCCTTAGGCCATGCCTTGGAGGGATCCATGTCGTTATTGTTCTAGGCCTAGAGCATCTCTGTGGATTCTCACAGGGCAGTCCAGTTTAAATCTTGTCCACAGCTTCTCTAAGGTTTAAGATATGACATATGAGGGAAGCTTGTACAATTCTTGATTCTGAATATTAATATGTGGGGAATTGCCAATTATAGTATACAAGCTAAGGTACAACAGCATGGTACACACCGCATTAAATACGCATGGAATTATGCGCGTTTGGGTCTTTAATTCTACTGGAGTTTCCTTTATATATAATTAATTGCAAAGAATAGCTACAATTGAGTGCTACTGTATTGGTAGAAACATTGTTTAGCATTCAATGGGTTAGAGGTTCAAACCCTCTTGTAAATTTTATATTTTTATCACTTGTATTTATTACTATATACCTTTTTATTTATTTTTAGTTTTTCATAGAATTCTACCTTTATTTATTTTTAATTTTTTCATACGACATTTTAAAATGTTTGCAATGTTTATTTAGATTTTAAACATATTCTATTTAACTTAAGTTTAATTTCTACATAAAAATTTTAGTGTACAACAGCACAGTTATTCGTGAACAATAAAAACCATTTTGGGGATAAAAGTCTCTATATACTTTTTAGTAAACAATAGATTAATTTTTAGTGAACAATAGATTAATTTTTCGTAAAAAGTAGATAAATTTGAATGGAATTGGAATAGCTTTCATGGTTTGATGTTGTGAGGTTCAAGATTTTAAATTGTGTTAGTTTTGTTTTCTTATCCGATTCTATCAAAGCTATACATATATATTCAGTTTTGCACTATTTTAGTGTAGAATATAGAAGTGTTTAGTATATGATATAGCGACATTTATGTATGATAGAACAATATTTTAATGTTATATATAGAGTGTTTAGTGTGTGATACAACAGAGTTTAGTGTATAATAGGACAATAGTTAATGTTCTATATAGTAGTATTTAGTGTATGATACAACATAGTTTAGTTTATGATCGAACAATATTTAAATAGAAAACTGTTTAGTGTACAAGAGTTTCGCTTTTAGTGTACATTATAATATTGTTTAGTGTAAGTTTTCAATTTTTTTAGTTGACAATTGAGTAAATAGGAAGATCAACCACAATCTAGGCTAGTCAATTTTATTCATCATTAGGACATTTTTTAGTGAACGGTAGAAACCTTTTTTAGTGAACAGAAGGTTATTTTTAGCGAGCAATAGATCATATTTGATGAACATTTTTTGGGACAAAATCTGATTGAAAGTAAAAATTTTACTAATTAATAGAATATACTTTTTAAGAAGAAAAACCTAAAAAAATGTTGGAAAACAAAGAAAAGGGATAGGATGGTTGTTTTTTTAAAAAATAATCAGCACTTGTGGTTAGCATCCTTCGAACTTCAAATCTCACAAACCACATGTCCAACCTTTCACCAATTCGCAAAATTGCATGTGTTGTGAAAGTCTGTACGCAAAAAAAATATTTAGAAGGTAATGCACAGCTCATTTCGAATTGGGCCACACATTGTGGACATGATGTGTTTGGACTGGACTGAATGGTATGTACAGTTTTCCTATACACGTGTGTGTAGTACAACGACTCGTGGGGAATAAATCTTGATGATTGTAAGCGGAATGGTACCATCAGTCTTCTATCTTTTCCACCACTTACATTTTAAGAGGAGCCCATCATCAGTTTCTGAAAGTAAGAGCTGCAAAGTTCTATGTCAAGTTACCAAATGCCCCCAGAAGTATAACTTTCTAACCCTATGAATGACCTGTATTTTAAAATGCCCATAAATAGTCTTATCCAGGAAAACTGGGCAAACTCAATATACTTGAGGTCTGAGATTAGAATATTGAAAGACTACTTTTAATTCGCAGTTAAAAAGAACAAATGCAATGGAGGAATTGTGTGGATGATTGGTCTGGCTTTCCTTATAGAAGTCCAACAGAACTCCATCCTCAACATATTTTGTAGTTGGTGATAATTATGGTATCATGTGACCTGATAGTTATGTCATATTATAGCAGCGGTTTGCTAACTAATAACTATCTACTTTTATCAGGTATACTTTCTAGATGGGGAGTCTATCCTAGAGGTGTGCTCTTGTTACATCACCTTTTTAAGTCCTGGGAAGAGGAGGCTATGTGTTCAAGCTTGCCTCTTTGGGGGCTCCATCATGTCTTGCCTTGTATTTTTGAAATTTGTCTTCATCAGATTTTGGTAAGATTTTATTCATTGTTCTGAGTCTAATCCTGAAATTGATGTTTAATCATAACTGGTAGTTCCCAATTAATGTTAACAACGTTTTCTGAATCTTTTCATACTGTGTGCGCCAACTTCAAGTCTTCTAGCCTTATTTGCATGAAGCTTGAAACTAATAGGAGGCTGAGTCTAGAAACTTGGAGCGCATACCGAGTCTTGCTTATTTTTTTTTGGGGGGGGGGGGGGTTAAAAATCTGCTAAGATTTGAATTCCTGGTTCAGTACTCCAAATATGGGATGCTAGAGTTATGTACTGTCTGTTTCGTGTGTGCGTGCGCGTTCGCGCAATATATTTTGCTTCTACTATCAGCCTATCACTTCTTGGCATCCTTTAGATAATTGAAATGCTGCACCTGTTGTTGTTCACTTTTTCTTGTCATAGCCTCATAGAATGAGAAATACCCATGGCCATGGTTAAATGAGTTCACCTCTGGTTTCAACCAGCTTTTAAAGTTCGATGGTATCTTACTTATAAGAAGAAAATGATTACCAGCTTGAAGCTTTGACTAGGCACTGAGTGTCTCTGAAGCCCAAGTGAATAAGACTGGCATGGGCAATATTCATTCCTTGTTATTTGGATATCTTGCATTTTGCACAAATTGATGTAGGTGCTGAGGTGCAGTTGACCTCTTTTCGCAATGCGATGTTAGAATAGGTTTTGAGACTGAGGCCGTCCCCAAAGTCACTATTCCAAAGGACTTCAGTCTCAAACTAGTTATCTGTCAATGTGGGGAGGGTGGTGGGGGGTGTTAAGTTCCCAATAAGCTGTTTAACATAAGTATGATCTGTCACTGAAGTCTGCAGACTTGATTGTGAAATGTGTCAGCGGAATATGCCATTGCAATCTCTGTGAACAATTATTTGGCAGATGGGTTATAAGAGGCTAGGTAAGCACAGTGCTTATGGTTGTGGTTCTATGCCTATCTAATCTGGTGCTTGGCTAGTGTTAATTTGTCTTCTCAAGAGTAGGAATTTCTCTTTCTATTGGATGAGGTTTTTCTTTCTAGACCAGGAAATTTCTAGGCTAAAAGATTCTTAAGGGAGCGTGAGAACAACATCGAGCCCTATTAGGAGATTGGACTATTGGAGTCATGAGTTCAGTGTAGACCTTTTTTGTTTTGGCTTTCTTTTCTTTTCTTTTCTTTTTTTTTTCTTTTTTGGGGGGGGGGGGGATGTGAAATTCAAAAATAAACTTCATGTGAATTAGAGCTTTTTCTGCCTCTTTTTTATTTTTTAAATGTTTTAAGGATGAATTAGAGCGTAATGTTTTCTTGTAATTGCAACTGTTCTTGTTTGTTCTCAGGCTGATTCTACCTTGGACATCTCTTCTCTTCAAATTATTTCCTGTTTGCCCGTGAATGTAGTTTTTTTGAAGCGGTTGCATGGGTAGGTAGGAAGGGAGGTGGTGGGTGTGAGGCTGGTTATTGAGAGGCAAGGCAAGTATCATGATGTGGGGTTGCTTCTAACAACTAGACCGTTTGTGTGTATGGTAGTAGACTTTCCACTTTGATGGGATGTTTGTTCTACCTTGAACTTGACTCCCCACCAAACTAAATTTCCCAACAACCAAAATTTCGTTCTGGAAATTTGTGTCATGCTTAGTTACTATCAAGGTGGCTATGGATCTTAATTACATAGGTCAGGAAATGCCTCATTTCCAGTTAGGATTTACCCCTATCATTCTTTTTATCTGTCCTTAAACTATGTTTTGGGATATTTACTCCTTGGACAATTTCTCTTCCAACTTCTAGGTCACTATTTATCATTTGATGGAGACCTAAGATTGTTGTTACATTCCTGCTTTTGTACTCTCATCGACATTGTCAAGGCTCAGGATAGAGTAGCTGCCTTGCAAGTTGGAAGTTGCAAGTTACTGCCTTGTCCATGAGACAGATGCCTTCCATCCAAGACTCCCTCGGTTCAAATCCAGGGATCATACTCCCTTTTGAAGTGGAACATGAGAGCACTACGAAGGGACTTTCATAAGTTAGTGGAGTCGATATCTTAAGTCATTCGAAAACAGCTTTCGCTTAGCAGGGTTGAGGCTGCATCTTCTAAATCTCTTTGAAACCCCCACCTCGGCACATAATGGATAGTTGTGGTTTGAGTTAGGCAGTTAGCGGTCCATTAGTGATGTAGTGGCCTAGGCCCGACCCCACATCTTTCCCGCTCCAATCCCATTGAACTTAATGTACCATTTCTTACTTAATTCCAGACCCTGCAAGGGGGAACCTAATTCGAAGAGGGGAAGATAAGTAAAAAGGTTGGTATCTTAACAATGATAGAACTTGAGCCTTGAATTTCAAATAAATAAATAAATATCGCAATTCAAATTTCTGCTTTGCTCGTCATTGAAAATCATAGGGAACAATTATGGAAATTCAGATTGTAGGCATTAAAAATTTATTCGTGCCGTACCAAAATAAAATCAAATTAATTAATTGGGCCAACCCTTTTAATTAATTTAAACAGGCCCGAAAGACTCACAAGTGAAGCCCAAGATGAAGCCTAAATGACTTCCAAGTCCAGACTCAGTCAAAATTCAAGTCAAAGTTCAAATCGAGACTCAAGACGACTACCAAGTTAAGTCACGAGCTTGGAGATGTTCGCGAGCTTATGCATGAGGGCAGAGTATCTGACATGGGCTGTCTAATGCTGGGGAGAAATCGATCAGAGACCCTTATCGACGATGGGAATTTGGATTCGGATAAGTCAGATTACCTGACCTCTCTTCGAGATGGTTTTCTTCCTATTCGTCAGGGCACGACCTTCTATGTCGAACCCTACAGTCCGCATCGGTTCAGTAGGCAATTTGGGTTCTGCCAGGGGATCCCTGAAGTACTTCTCGAGGATCCTCGCACCCGGGAGGTATCATACAAGAATGCCCTTTTATATTGGAAGCGGCTCCTCTTCTTGGGGACTGTGTCTCAGGGCTTTCTTCCCTGTCGCTTCTTGGCCTTGAATCAACACATCTCTTCAGCTTACAAGATTTGATGGCCCAAGGTGACCATTAGTGACCTTCGTTCCAGTGCTTCCGTTCTGCAGAAAAGTGCGGAAGCAAGTTCATCCAGGCAAGACAAAGATGCAGAGGGTAGCTCATCGAAGAAGGTCAAAGGGAAGAAAGGAAAGGATCCAGTGGCCGATTTAGATGCTGAGGGCCCGGAGTCTAGCGATGACGCTCATGGGTCCCCGAGAGAAAGCGAGGTCTGGCGTTGGACAGTGACACCAAGCCAGAGTTTGAGGCGAACTTCAGACATAGGGGGCGCAAGAAGCGTGAGACTGTGACCCCCAGGGATGCCATAGTCAACCTTGGGGATGACTTTTTTAATGACGTCCAGAGCTGTTCAGACGAGCTAGCCAATCTTGAGGACATATGCACCATTCCTTCTTCTTTTACTGTCATTTTCTTTTGCTTTGTTGCTTTGGTTTTGACCAGCGTAAAATGTTTCCATATTTATCTTGTTTTACCCTTCTTCTTTGTTTTTATTCAGATTAGGGATTTCGACCTAGCACAGGAGGCGACACCCATTGTCGATGAGCAGTTACTGGAAATGTTAGCCGTGCTGCTAAATCTTCTGCTCCTAAGGCGACCCCGGATATTAGCAAGGACATTGAGATTGTGAGGAAGCAAACATCCCCTCATAAGGTTGGGAGTTCAGCTTCCAGGGAAACAAAGACCTTGCGCGCATCAGCTACTCAGAGTCATCACTCAGTTGATGGACCTAACTCTTTTGAGGTGACCACTAGGGGGTTATTCTTTGCTGACACTGATGTTGGCACTCCTGGGGGTTCGAAAGGGAAACTTTCCTATGCAGCTGCTCCCTCCACTACTTCCTTATGTCTCAGACTCGGCTGTCAAAGTATTTTCACCGCCGCATTTGAGTGATGGGGTCCAAGTATTTGACCAGTTTGAAGAATTTAAAATTTGAAAAAGTAGAGGGAAAACTTCAAAGTGCCCCAATGATCTACAAAGGAATTGAGCGACTTTGTGGAGACCCGACCCCTTTGAAGAAGAAGGTGGAGGATTATGGGAGCGCCGTGTCAGCCTTCTTATCATTAAAGAAAGTAGCTTCTTCATGCCGCCACCTAGATGATGTGGCGAATGAGAAGGCGCTGTGCACCGAGCAGGTTGATCTTGCGCGTTCACGCCTTGCCACTGCGCGCACAGATCTTGGTGCTTTGACGGAGAAACTCAAGGGGGTGGCGCAGAGGATTGTTGATTTGGAGGACGCGTTTCGCCTTGCCGGGGAAGAGGAGCGCCAGCTTAAGAGCGACGTCCAGGTCCAATCTTCCCTATTGGAGGCAACTGAGTAAGAAGTTAATGTGAGATTCAAAGCTCTTGCCGACCTTGAGATGGTACCCGCTCTTTCTTCTGATGATGCCAAGGAGTTGGAGAGGCATGAGCAGATCATGTTAGCACTGCAGTCCTTGCTTAATCCCGTCACTTGGATGGACACCGATTGATGTTTTGCTCAACTTGTCTTGTTCCTCTTTTTTTTTTTTTTTCTTTTGTAACAAATATTTGTAATAGACTTTGTGTCCTCCTTTATATGAAATTTGATTGCCACCCTGCTGTTTCTCTTTTATTATGTTTGACTGAACTTGATATTTTATTTATCAAGCTGCCTACGTACTTATGGGAACATTGCAATTCCCAATAAGAACAAGTCATCACGTAGTTCAACAAAATAAATTTTGTATATATTTGTTTTGCCGTACACAGTTTATACTCTTGCGGGTCAGGAATAATACAACGAAAAATTTTTTGTTTGAATATCTTTTTGCCGTTCACAGTTTATACAATTACTGTAGTTTTCCTTGTTTGAGTTACTGCTTTGTGTATATGTTACTGCATTGTGACCACTTATGAACATTGAAACTTGGACTTGTTTTGTTCAGCTTGATCTTTACAATTGAATGTTTTTCGTTTCTTATGCTGCTTCATGCCAATGAATCATGCCCTAGCTCTGTCAATTAGAAAAATGCCTTAAATTGTCTCCCCTCGTCAATATCCCTCCCATGATCAAAATATCTGGCCGTGCTTAAGCTGGATTGATCATCCAGTGTTCTCCATCAACTTTGAACTGATACTCGTTGAGTTGAGCATATAACTTGACTACTGGTCCTACACCATTGTTGCGACCAAATATGACCCCACCTGGTCTCAGCAGCTTGTGAGCGCTGCTGATATCCGACCAAGCAGAGTAAGAATCCTGACCTATGTCAACCTCTATTAAGTCACCCATGATGCCCCACTCGCAAAGCTCAGCTAAACCCGAAGTCGTTGAAATGGGCACTGGCAATATAAACTCTGATGCATTTTCTGATACCACATTATGCATAAACCAGTCACTGTGTGCTGTGCGCTCATGAAAATCCCCAAGGCATAGGATTTGTGTCTTCAGGCTCAGTCGACCCGTCAAGTTGGCTATATAAGTCGCCGATGCTCCCGAGAAACTATCGAACTTGACTATGGTCTTGGGCTGCACTTTTTGGATCAACCTCTCATAAATTTTGCTTGGCTTATCGATTCTCTTTTGTAGGAGAGACGAGTTGCTCGTGCTTCGTAGGATGAATTCTTCATATGGGGAGATGCCATTGTAAAAACGATCAATGACTGTCTGACGAATGAGCTCAGGGGCGACCGAGTCGGCACACTGAGTTGCAAGCCTGCCATGCACGAGCAACGCTAGATGGTGGGCCCCAAGGGACGATCCTCGTAAGTAGCCTAACCCATAGGATATGATCAGGAGAATGAGATAGGAGAGGCTAAGCAGAGCAAAATACGATATCGGGTGGTGGTATAATCTGTTGAAACTGTTACTGATCTCCAGCAGCCGCCATGAAGGCTGTTGATGGTTCGTCATTTTCAATGGTTTCTGCTGTTTGGTGCTTTTCCTCTTCCTTTTTATTGCTCTCCTGATGGGACTAGACGAGGTTACACATAAACATAAGGTTATACTAATATTATGAGCAGGTTTATATGGGAAGATTGGCATAATGCTAAAAGAGTAACTAATACTGAGAAAGTTCGGTAGGGATATTTGAAATTATTGAAAGTAATGTTGGCTTCTTTAATTAATAAACAACGTCAGCGTATCAAATCGTTAGATCAAAGATGGTTGTCTATAGCTGGATTACTTTGACTTATTCTGATGTCGGTTCGTTAATCATTGTCATAAATGTGCTATGTAGAAAATTCAGCCTGTCCACAGAGAAGCAGCCAAAAAGGTTCCTTAAGAAAAACTCAAGAGGGTTATTCTATCGAGCGTGATTTCATTGTGCTTTGCACTATCTCATTTTGTACAAATGTCGGCTAGGGTATTTTTAAGCAGAAACTCGAAGTTTATAGTTATAAGGAATACATGGTGAGATTCAAGCTAAACTAAACACGACTGAAGTTAGGGATGACAATCGGTCGGATATGGGACACGTTGAGTCATACCTTTCCGTCGCCCAAAAACCCTATGCATTCCGGTACCTGATTTATTGGCATTGAAAAATAAAACTCATACACATTTGTTACGTATCCGGTTTTGCGGGTTTGTGACTTTTATTCGGATATACAAAGATAATGAAATTTAATATTCTTGTGTAACCTATGTCTAAGTGTGGTAGACATTGTTGGTCATAAGAAGACTACAACATTGTTGTACTGTGAGAGTTTACACTTTAGAAATGTAATATTTTGGATTAAATTTTACTACGAGGGCATTGGTTGAACCTCAACCCAAAAAAAAAAAGACTAAATTATGTCTTTTTTCTCTTATTGTAGAGTCGATAGGAGTACAGGTACAGGGTAAGTATAGAGCAATTGAGGCCTTGACCCATGGTCGTATCTGTTTTTCAATGACTTGCTCTAAATCCGTTCAAAATCTATATTTCACCATCCATTTGCGTAACAAGGGTGAAGTTTTTTAAATTCTAAATGAGTATGAATTTCAACACAACATCTTCCTAAAATACACATCCATTGAAAGGGGAAAGCAGTCGTTAAATGTGCTATAATGGAGATTGGCTTCAGTATAGACTTACAGTAGCTTTTTGTTATTTTTCGAAAATCTGGGTCTTATGACAGATAAAAAGGGCGTATGTGCCCTTCTCATTCTGAGATTTTCCCCTTCTTTTATAACCTTGTGAGAGTGATAAAAAAGAACTTGTGCTGTAAATTTAAGTAATAAACTTTTAGGATTTATGTATCGAATCTTTCTCTGAGTATGACATATCTAATTTAATTGGTAGAAAGAAATTCCAAGTTTATTGAGCATTAAATGTGAAATTTGTTGAAAGACTACTTATTCTAAATGACCAACTAATTTGCATTAAATGACGCATCTTGTGTACATAGAAGGAAAAGATGACAAGTCACCATTGATTTCACAGTATGAACATTGAAGAAATGTTGAATATGGTAATTGGTAAATGGCAATTGTTAGATCCACTTTCAGTTCAGGAAGCAAAACCTCATTGGTTGCTTGAAGAAGCATTCTTAACGAGGCTAGTTAACCTGTCTTCTCAAGGTGAAACGCAATGACTGGATAATATGATTACGATATCAAAATCAAAGTACCTACCAATTATTATTCAATCATATTCTTTTGTCATTCTCATATTTCTCTCTTTATTGTATTGTCGACTGTTCAAAAACCCCTATCGACTAACCCTTTTTTTGGCCAAGCAAAAAGTGAAAGGTATTTTTTTGGGGTTCAAAGCTCTACGTTATTAGAGTTAAATTACTCTTAACCCATAAAAAGATAACATTCTCCCATCAATTCATCATCTATTTTTATTTACAAAACTCAAACTTAAAACTTTACCTAAGAGGAACAATGATCAAATCACTTAATCAAACTGTATTGGTAGCAAAGCATAAGGCTCATTTTAGTCGGCAATGACCCTTATAAAAGCTAAGTTCCTAATAATTTGATGTTCACTTAACATGATTCAAGTTTCTTAAGATCACTAGTAATTGTTCATCAATTATTCTACCTGAATTAGTGCATCTTCATTATACTTAAGATGAATAGTTCTAAAGATAAAACTAAAATAAACTAACTATAATCTAAAAATGTACGCTATGTCGTTATCATACCAATTTGAGGAAGTTGGGGGGGCTTTGAACAGTTATAGGGTGTTTGACAAAGAGCTTTTTGAAGAGATTTTTTTGTTAAAGTGAGTTTTTTTGAAGAGTTTTTTTGGTTAAAATGAGTTTTTTGAACGAAAATTGGTTGGTTGATTGAGTCAAAAGGCTAATTTAGATCTTTAATAAAATAACTTTTTGAAAAAACTTTGTGATCCAAAAAACTAATTTGAAAAAGGCTATTTCTATAAGATTTTTTTGAGATTCTTTTTGAAGAATTAATTTTTTCTCTCATACCTTTGTTAGAAATAATAAAATGTTAATTCAAACAGATAATATAAATAGTTAATTTAAACAGTTAACAGCTAGTAATTAATGCAAAAAGCTAACAACTGTTTGCCAAAGAGAACCTATTTGAGACAAATTCCCACCTATCCTATCAGAATATTAGCCCATTATGAGGAGTAGGCCATTTAAATCTGATTCAATTGTACTCATATAAATTGGTTCAAAGTTTGATACTTATTTTCCTTAAGTAAGATCTCTTATACATCTCTTATACAATAACAACACCTCTCAGTATAGGTTCCGCTTTCACGGGTTATGGAGAGATTCAGATGTAGACAATCTTACCTCTACAGACATATCTACCCGTAGTATCTCATGCGCCTCTTATAAATGAAGAAATTTGTGATAAAAGAACACTACTTCAAGTCAATAATAACTCACCTCTAGTAAAATGAGGGATCAAAACCCCTCTACGCGCCCTCCCCCCCCCCCCCCCCCAAAAAAAAAAAAAAAACTAATCCAGTTGAGGCTTTCGTGAAATAAAGAGCCCAACGATAACAACATGGTCCAGGTGGACTTCTAAACACTGAATATGTAGCCCAAGAGGGGGCCATCAGAATTAGCAAGACATTCATCATTGGGTCCAGAGTTGGACTGGGATCATCTAAGTCCACAAGAGTCTATGGGCCTATGTACCATGAATCACAATCCATTAAACAAAAAATATGTACGGCAATCAAAGGGCTATTGTGTAGCATATGAACTTTCTCTGTATCGTTCCAATTTTATGATCGAGATTATTCGAACGATATACTTATGTAGCACTAGAACGCGGAAAATTATTGTCTCACAGTTGTGCACAAAGGTTATTCATATAGAATCCAATTTCAAGCAACAAAATCCAAATCTTAGTAGCACTTGCACATAATACATCATGATAATATTATGCTGATCAAATGACAGTCCAAAGTGAGATCTCTAGTTTCAGGTAAGCATGATTCTTGGTAGAAAGGGATTAGAACTTTCTCATATGCCGGTGCACTTTTTCAAACCTAAAGGGTTGGGTCTTCCAATGTAAAGAGCCATCCTGAATTTGTGTCGCAAATTCAGCATGAAACTATGTCATTTAATATTTATTGACCCATAATTTTTACATGAATCGATCACACCTAAATAGTTATAGAACTTATAAAGTGTCAATTACGTACTCTTTTAATGAAATTTTTATGTTACTAATTAAAAAATCTAAATTAAGTTTTGTCTTTTGAAAAAAAATCCATGAATATTTACACAAAAAACTCACTTATTCCACATCTCATGTTTTAATTATAAAAAGATAACAAATTAATTAAATCAAATAACTTTAACCTGTTGATTGAAATTGAAAGATCCCAAATTTAATTCCTCCTTATAACGATAATTATATTTTATAACGTGCTCCTCCAGGTTCATATTGCATAGGAAAAATAAAATATAAAAAATAACTTTAGCCTAATTCAAAATGACTACTTCTATAACTAAAAAATACAATAACTTTACTAGTACTTAGCGTGCTGCCACCAACTATAAAAACCAGAATGCGTGTGGGGTTAACCACTTAACCTGTGATTAATATACAAATTATGAAGTGCTTTATGAACAAGCAATTTTCACTAAATTAGTTTGCATGAAGTGCAAGAATTAAAACAATCATATGTGATTATTCCCACGAAAATGCCCATCTAAACTTTCAAATGTCATTATTATTTAATAATTGAACCTCCAACAAGAAGTGGGGGAAAAAAAAAAAGAAGAAGAAGAAGGAGAAGAAGAAGAATTCAAAACTGCCTTCTTTGTGAATCCTTATTAATTAGCATATTATCTAAATCATGGAGATAATTATTGTTAAATTAAAAACCTTTGATTGAGTTGGGTGATTGGGAATCAACAAGCTATTAATCGGCTAAATACAAAACTATTAAAGGGCTAATCTAGTTAGCTAGCTAATATATTCTTAAACGGTGGTTTAGATTGTTTAGATTATTATATTATTTGTGGACGGTTTTTATTCATTATTTAATTAATCTTAATATGAAAAGATTCATGTATTATGAACATAAGTTAAAGTCAATTTTAAGAAGTTTTGGTTATTAATTATCATAAATTTTGGTTTCAATTTCACTTGCTTCAATATTTACACATTCATCTAGAGACAAGGTGAAAAAGCAATTATCCTAAATAAAATGTCTACTAATAACGTTAGATAATTATTCACGGTATGATGCATTTCTAGGGTACAACATGTAACGATAGCTAGGGAATGTAGTTAGTAATAATAAGATGCATCCATATCAACAGTTGGTTTCACTTTTTTTTTTTTTTTTTTACATTGGTAAATGATAAGGAAACGTTAAGCGCCTCTTCTCATAAGAGTATGCCCAACGACATCATCCGCAATAATTTGCCGTAGTTGAGGTGAGAAGCAACAATCTGACGAGAAGAAATCCGTAATGGAGTGCCCGAACTTAGCTAGCCAGTCTGCTGCCATATTAGCCTCTCGAATAGTTGGTTTCACTTATCGATCCAACATGGCTTATTTTTTAAAATTACAAATAAGATCTTGTACGTATTCGATTCTTATGAATGAAAAGAATTTGGCCAATATGACTCTATTCACAGTAACCTAACTTTCAATGAAGAATCAAAGACCAAAAAACCTCCTAGAAGTTAAATTTTAAAAAAGAATAAGAAAAGGCGGTAAATAAAGAGACAAGGATGATCACAAAATCTTGGTAGGAGCCACATAATGAACCATTCAACAATTTGGAGACAAACATGATCATTAATTAATAGAGAAAAACCACTCCTTGATCTTGAAGATTAATTATAATTAACCTGCCCCCCCCCCAAAAAAGGTAGCTACCTATGGTAGTAAAGTATGATTATTTTTTTTTCCTTTTTTTGGAGGCTAGGGATTCCATTAGGACCTCCAACTGCCATAACTACCATGTCTTTGATTCACATGCCATGGGGGCAATGCATTTCCTTTATTGACCAGGCCACTACCCTTATCATGATCACCATCTATGTCTCACTCTTGACTTTCTAATTCAATTTTCTTGACAACCAAAAGCATGCATGCATGTATATCATATGTCATATATGACATTTAGGTTAGGTGTTGAATTTGATGTCTACTTTGCATATGAATGCATATGCACGAGAGTAAAATTAGGACTTGAAATTAACAAAAACAACAAACAAGACTCAAATAGCCAGGCAAACTTGCATTAATCTTCACATGGACCACCCAACACAACTCCACATGCATGCATCCTATTCAATGTGACACTACATTACCAACATTTTTTCAGACTAGCATTGCAAACTATGTATATATAAGGCCATTGCATCATCATCTTACGTACAAAACATATATTATTATCTCAGATCTTTCGAATTATATTATAGATACAAGTTTAAACACCGCATGTATTGTTGGGTTTTATGGCCCAAAATCTCGAGTATCGGCACGGGGAGCCCATGCTGCACAGACACGGGCGTGCCAAGACGAAGAGCCGAAGACGAGAGGGACAGAAAATTGGCACGGTGGTGCCGTGCCATATGGCACGGCCGTGCCATGTGACACGGGGTGACCGTGCCACGGGGCACGGTCGTGCCACGTGTTTTTTCGCCGCCTCTTTCGGATGCGGCTAGGGTTTCTGTCTTCAAGGAGGACTCCTCTGCGGCGGCTAGGGTTTTTCCAAAAAAGGGGAAAACCCTATTCTTCAGGCCCTATAAAAGGAGGGTCAAGCCTAGGATTCAAAACACTCCAGTATAGAAAACACATTGAGAGAGTGAGGTTATTTGTGAGATAATTCAATTGAGAGTATTGTAATTCTGCTCTTAATCACTGAAGTGATTGTGGTGTACTACTCTGCTCATAGTGAAATTTGTCGGTGTGCTGTCGCTGTCCGTGGTTTTTCCCACATTGGGTTTCCACGTAAAATTCCCTGTGTCCTTTATTCTTGTTTCTTTCATTGTTGCGTTGTGTTCTTGGTTGAATTCTGTTGCATTGTCACATCCTATTATTTCCTATATTCCTAACAAGTGGTATCAGAGCGAGGTTATAGGATGTCTTCAATTATGAAGGTGGACATACAGAAATTCGACGGGGAGATTAGCTTTAATCTCTGGAAGGTGCAAATGAGGGCGGTCCTCATCCAGCACGGGCTGTGGAAGGTCCTGCAGGGGCCTCACGTTAAACCCGCAGGCACAACGGATGAAAAGTGGGCTGAGGATCAGCAGAAAAGGCGTGGGAAGTTGACAAATGAGGAATGGGAGGAACTGGAGCTGAAGGCAGTTTCAGCCATACAACTATGTCTGGCACCTCACGTGCTCCGCGAGGTTCTTGATAAGGTAACTGCTGTTGACCTTTGGGCTAGGCTAGGAGAACTATATATGACAAAGAGTCTAGCCAATAAGATAAGGCTAAAAGAAAGGTTGTACACCTGTCGTATGGCTGAAGGTACGCCTGTCCAGAAACATCTGAATGATTTCAATTCAATTCTAGTTGATTTGGAAAGTCTGGATGTAAAAATTGATGATGAGGATAAAGCTATCTTGCTTGTTGTCTCACTACCCCCTTCATATAAACACTTTAAAGAAATCATGTTGTATAGTAACACAGATACTATATCGTTTGAGGATGTCAAGGCTAACCTTCTTTCAAAAGAAAAGTTTGACCATGACATTCATACTGACCAGGGTGAAGGGTTGGCAGTTAGGGGTAGGACAACTGAGAAGAAGGGAAACGGTAATAGGAAGAGCCGTTCTAAATCGAGAAATCCTCATGCTAATAAAACCTGCCACTTTTGCAAAAAATTGGGTCACATAAAGGCTAATTGTTGGAAGTTAAAGAACAAGACTGAAGAAAAGGGTAAAACTGCTACTGCTGACTGTGTGGCAGAGTCTGAGTCAGATGGGGATGTACTGCTTGCTACTTCTTTAGCTACCACCTCTGGGAGAGGAGTGAATGATAATTGGGTTTTAGATTCTAGTTGCACGTTCCACATGTGTCCTCGTAGGGACTGGTTTATAACTTATGAACCTGTGGAGTCTGGGGTTGTACTTATGGGCAACGATGCTGAATGCAAGGTTGCAGGGATAGGTACAGTTCAGATTAAAACCCATGATGGCACTATTAGAACCTTGTCTAAAGTGCGTCACATTCCTGATATGACTCGTTGCTTGATCTCTTTGGGTACTCTTGAGTCTAATGGTTGCAGAATCATCATGGAGAATGGAGCTCTAAAGGTGGCTAAAGGAGCCATGGTGATGATGAAGGGACTGAGGCAGGGCAGTCTCTACATCCTGCAAGGAGCCACAGTTACAGGAGTAGCTGCGGTAAGTACAGCAGATGAGACAATGTTATGGCACATGAGGCTGGGCCATATGAGTGAGAAAGGGATTACCATTCTGGGTAAGAAAGGTTGTCTTGGTAACGCAAGTACGGGTAAATTGGATTTTTGTGATCACTGTGTATTTGGGAAACAGAAAAGGGTAAGTTTCTCAAAGGCTAGTCACCGTACTCAGGGGGTCCTGGACTACATCCATTCTGATTTGTGAGGTCCCTCTAAGGTACCTTCGATGGGAGGTAAGCGTTACATGTTAACATTTGTTGATGATTTCTCACAAAAAGTTTGGGTGTATTTCTTGAGACAGAAAAACGAGACATTCTCAATGTTCAAGAAATTCAAGGCTCTGGTTGAGAACCAGACTGGCAAAAGGATCAAGAAACTTAGGACTGATAATGGCCTGGAGTTTGTTGAATCTGAGTTTGAAGAGTTCTGCACAGCAAACGGCATAGCCAGGCATAAAACCTTGGTCGGAAAACCACAACAGAATGGGGTCGCAGAACGAATTAACAGGACATTGTTAGAGAAAGCAAGGTGTTTGCTTTCAACTGCTGGGCTTTGGGATCGCAAAGCGTTTTGGGCTGAGGCCATTTCTACGGCCTGTTACCTGGTGAATCGATCACCACACTCCTCCATCGAGTTTCAGATTCCAGAAGAAGTATAGTCAGGTAATCCTGTTGACTACTCTAATCTCAGGGTATTTGGGTGTCCTGTGTATGCTCATGTAAATGAGGGAAAACTAGCACCTAGAGCAGTTAAATGTATGTTTTTGGGGTATACTGGTGAATCTAAGGGGTATCGTATGTGGTGTCCTGATTCTAAGAAAGTAATACAAAGTAGGGATGTTACTTTCAATGAGTCTGATATATTATCTTCTGGAAAGAATGCTGCTGCTCCTTCTACTGGTGCAGGAACTCAGCAAGACACCAGCATGGAGGTGGAGCTGGAGACTGCTACAGCTCAAGGTGGAGCTGTTGAGGAAACTATGAGGGAAGTCCAGGTCACTGAGCCTGGGGCTATCAACACTAATCAACCTCAGGAGGAGGTTGAGCACTCTATAGCACGTGATCGTCCTCGCAGGGAGATCAGGAGACCGGCCCGGTACAACGATGATGAAGGGCTGATAGCATTTGCACTTTCAGTTGCAGAGGAAGTGTCTGAAGGAACTGAGCCTTCAAATTATACTGAAGCCATCACCTGCCCAAGTTCACCCAATTGGGTTCTGGCTATGCAAGAAGAAATGGAAAGTCTGCAGAAAAATGGGACTTGGGAGTTATGTAACCTGCCTAAAGGCCGACGGGCCTTAACTGCCAAATGGATATACAAGAAGAAGGAGGGCATTTCTGGGGTAGAGGATGCAAGGTGGAAAGCAAGGTTGGTTGTTCGTGGTTGCAACCAACGGGAAGGTATAGACTACAATGAGGTTTTCTCTCCTGTAGTCAGACACACCTCTATTCGATTATTGTTATCCATTGTGATATTGTTTAACTTGGAGTTGGAACAGCTTGATGTAAAAACAGCCTTCCTGCATGGTGAGCTGGAAGAGGAGATATATATGAAGCAACCTGAAGGGTTTGCTGTTCCTGATCAGGAACACATGGTATGTAAGTTGAAAAAGTCCTTGTATGGACTCAAGCAGGCTCCTAGGCAGTGGTATAAACGTTTTGACACGTTTATGATTGATAATGATTACATACGTAGTAGATATGATAATTGTGTATACTTTAGACAATATGGTGATGGGTCCTTTATATATCTACTACTGTATGTTGATGACATGCTAATTGCATCTAAAGATAAAACCCTGATTAGCATGCTAAAATCTCAGCTCAGTAAGGAATTCGAAATGAAAGACTTAGGTGCAGCTAAAAGAATACTGGGCATGGAGATTCACAGGGATCGAAAGGAGGGAAAATTATACTTGTCTCAAGAAAAATATCTTGAGAAGGTATTAAGCAAGTTCAAAATGAGAGACTGCAAGGCAGTGTCTACCCCTCTTGCTGCACATTTTAAACTGTCTGCGGAATGCTGTCCGCAAACAGAAGAGGACATCGGTAGAATGTCCAATGTACCATACTCCAGTGCTGTAGGGAGTTTGATGTATGCCATGGTCTGTACCAGACCAGACTTATCACATGCTGGGAGTGTGGTAAGTAGATATATGCATAATCCTGGAAAGGATCACTGGGAGGGTGTAAAATGGATCCTGCGGTATGTAAAGGGAACTGTGGGAAAAGGGCTGGTATTTGATAGAAACAAGGTTGCTACATCTGATGTAGGGTATGTTGATTCTGACTATGCTGGTGATTTGGATAGGAGGAGGTCCATATCTGGGTACATCTTTACTATGTGTGGGGGCGCTATCTCTTGGAAAGCGTCTTTACAATCTATTGCAGCTCTGTCCACAACAGAAGCTGAGTATATTGCTGCCACTGAAGGGGTGAAGGAAGCTACCTGGCTAAGGGGACTGGTAATGGAGCTTGGAATACCACAATCTGCTACTGTGGTATATTCTGATAGTCAGAGTGCTATACATCTGATAAAGAATGATGCCTACCACTCGAAGACCAAGCATATCAGCGTCAAATATCATTATGTACGAGATACAGTTGCTGCAGGAGAAATAATGATGAAGAAAGTTCACACCTCAGAGAATCCTGCTGACATGCTTACAAAGCCACTACCTACAGCTAAGTTCGAGCATTGCTTGGATTTAGTGGGAGTTCACAGCTGCTGAGGGCCCTGCGGGGCATAGCCCCATAGGGGGCATCACCCTTAGGGGTGAGACGATGGCGACGGAAAGTTGAAGATTGGAGATTTTGGTCCAAGGTAGAGATTGTTGGGTTTTATGGCCCAAAATCTCGAGTATCGGCACGGGGAGCCCATGCTGCACAGACACGGGCGTGCCAAGACGAAGAGACGAAGACGAGAGGGACAGAAAATTGGCACGGGGGTGCCGTGCCATATGGCACGGCCGTGCCATGTGACACGGGGTGCCCGTGCCACGGGGCACGGTCGTGCCACGTGTCTTTTCGCCGCCTCTTTCGGATGCGGTTAGGGTTTCTGTCTTCAAGGAGGACTCCTCTGCGGCGGCTAGGGTTTTTCCAAAAAGGGGAAAACCCTATTCTTCAGGCCCTATAAAAGGAGGGTCAAGCCTAGGTTTCAAAACACTCCAGTATAGAAAACACATTGAGAGAGTGAGGTTATTTGTGAGAGAATTCAATTGAGAGTATTGTAATTCTGCTCTTAATCACTGAAGTGATTGTGGTGTACCACTCTGCTCATAGTGAAATTTGTCGGTGTGCTGTCGCCGTCGTGGTTTTTCCCACATTGGGTTTCCACGTAAAAATTCTCTGTGTCCTTTATTCTTGTTTTTCATTGTTGCGTTGTGTTCTTGGTTGAATTCTGTTGCATTGTCACATCCTATTATTTCCAATATTCCTAACATGTATGTAAATGTATATAAACTCTCTTGTACAATATGTATTTTTATACTCGTGTATTCAGAATGAATAATATATATGAAATAAATCAGGTTCTAGGTGGGTATAAGTTTGAGCATTGTCTATAAGACTAGCAAGACTATTTGCTTACGAGCTAGGATCATGCCTGACATAATTATCTTACAGATATGGAATTAACTTAGTCGATGAAATACTCAAATATTTCGTATCATAGCTGTGAGATCAATTTCTTGTATGTGTGTGTATGAAATAAACCAAATTACAAGTAGAAAAATATTAATTTCAACACTTGCGGGTGTAACTATAAATTAAAGGCAAAAGGTAGAAAGAAAGTTTACAGTTGAAAATTGAGGCAGATTGCAGGCTGCAAGAAATCTTGATTGCTAACCTCTTAGCATGTGTTTGGGGGTCCTGTCTGCCCTTAAGAAATTCAATATTGATTTATCACTGCACTTATTAAGATTCTTTATAGTACATCACATGCCACATTTAATTTTCTTTAAAATATAAAACAACAAAATATGAGAGATCCACAACTGTCCGAGAAACTTATTACAAGTAAGAGCCTTTAATTAATACGAATATATCTTTTAAAAGAAATTAGGGTAAGATATCAGATTAAATTAAAATTATGTAGATAAATGAAGACTACAGAACTAACAAGTATAATAATATTAATTAACCATAATTTCATGTACATGAACATAATAAAATTGTAAATTGATCAAGTATCCCATTGAAGTCATTAGCAATAGATGGTATGATATTGGTTGCAAGTAATATTTAGGATGGCCATGTAAAAAAGACTATTGAAAATATTTGTTAGAGTATGTTATAAAGACCTCTCAAAGGGGGGATTATAGCATAACTTATGTTTTTTTTTTTTTTCCCTCATTTCTAAAAAAGTAGCAATATATGTGTATATTATGTCCACATACATGATAGTAGTCAAAGAGAAAAAAATCCTACATATGCTTTATCATATATATGGCATGCATGCCCTATACACAAGTAAGTGATTTGTTGCGCAATTTACTGTGGGGTGATATCTATGTAGATTCTGCATGAATAAATGAATGACGGGTATCAGTTTTTGAGGGTTGGTGATTGTGTTTGTCCACAGTCACCCCCCTTTTCTCCGCATTTTCAGCCACCATGAATGCATTCATTTATTCATTATTATGCATATGATAAGATATGATATGATATGATATGCCTCTGAAAATCTAAAGAAGAAGGTATCATTGGCTGCATGTTGTTGTGCATGAGAAAGAAAAGAGAGAAAGTTGGTAGAAATTAAGGGTTTTCAGCGAGAAGTCGCTAGAAAGAAACATGCATCTTTCTGAATTGAATTGTGCACAGAAAGAACTGTTGAAAAACTGTGTGCTGAATTAGCAAGTGTTTCACATCTTCCAATCATATGTGTTCTACGTGATCTGTGTTCTTCTTGCATGTGTAAGTGGGTATGCATGTGATATGTAAGATTTCAGGACTCAAGATTTACTGTTTTCATGTGGAATGTACTTCAATTCTCTCCATTCCACATAAAATTTCGACTTTCTTTTTTTAAAATGAATCGTGATCGTATCATATAAAACATATTATTACCCCCCCCCCCCAAAAAAAGATTTTAAGTTATGTCTAAACAGTTAGCAATACTGATTTTAAGTTATGTCTATACAATTAACAACGATCTCCACAAATTAAATAATATTCTATCCAAGTTTTTTACTTCATCATAAAGTACTAATTTGAGCAACTTTCTCTAGTTTGGTCCACAATAGCGTCGTTCTGATAATGTACTAATGTTGTTGACAGGTACATGGACGATTAATTGATCATATGACTGTGTAAAATGCAATACGTACCTCCGCCCCCCCCCCCAAAAAAAAGATTTTAAGTTATGTTTAAACAGTTAGCAGTACTGATTTTAAGTTATGTCTATATAATTAACAATAATCTCCACAAATTAAATAATATTCTATCCAAGTTTTTTACTTAATAATAAAGTACTAATTTGAGCAACTTTCTCTAGTTGATCCACAATAGTGTCGTTCTGATAATGTACTAATGTTGTTGACAGGTACATGGACGATTGATTGATCATACAATCGTGTAAAACGCAATATGTACCTCCTCTTCCACTTGTGTTTAACGTAATTATTCTGTGAAAATATGATCAATGAAGTCTTGGTTAATAATTAAAATGACATTATTGTTGGGTGAAATATTCATCAAAGTTATACATATACATGCACAAGTAATTATTAGTAAACTTTTAAGTGAGATGATTTTATTACTCACACCAAACACAGGTAAACAATTTCTCTTGCACAAGTAGGGTTGGAAACAAAGTTATAAATATCTATCGGTCATCATATCGTTTTTTCACTGAAATAAGACATACGAAATTTATGTATCGTTGTACCGGGCTCGTACCGTTTTGAATTTCAAAAAAAAATTAAAATAAAAGTGCAAAAAATTTGAAATTTTAGTGTACCGGGTGGTATTTGACCGAAAATACCAGTACCGCTTGGTATTTAACGGTACAAAATGATATTGATCGGTATTGGACCGGTACAATACCGGACAATAGCTTGTACCGATACAATACCGGACAACAGCTTGTACCGTTTCTTGACCGGTACTGTATACTTCGGCCGATACTAGAGGATACGGTATGGTGTTTATAACACTGGTTGGAAATAAGTTACTTAATTGCTTACAAGTGGCTATCTATTAGTTAATAATTAATTGATTAAATCCTAAGCGTGTTCATAGGATTAATGGCAAATATAATTTATTTATTTAGTTTACTATTTTTTTAAAGTAAAAAAGTAGAAGAAGCCAATAGCGGTAGTTTGTCGGCATTTTACGATGCTCCAAATCAGCCAACCATAAACATTATTATACAATTAACCATAATCTCCAAAACTCAAAAAAAGAAAAAAAAGAAGAAAACCACAAACCATGCAAAAACAAAAATAACATTGAAGAAAAATGGTTGCACTACAAAGAGGTTTGAACGTTGAACATGGATGTGCGTTAGTTAGCAGTTAACTGAAGCCCGTCACGTGTCTACGGTTGTTTGCCTGCTGAATAACCGGCCTAGCCGGTAGCCACTCACGTGGGGGCAGAGGATTGTGCTCATGTGTATATTTTTTTTATAATATAAGTTTGTACCAATATTTTCAATATTCAATTTACCATTTCTCAATATTTTTAAATTATTAAGGAAGCTTAATTATAATTCGTATTGGTGACCAAAAGACATAATTATGTATTTTTAAAAAGTGTATTTGAATTTTAAAAAGTGAGGATGAAATTATAATAACACATTCTGTTAATAGTAAGTACTAATAAGATAAATAAATATTGATACAATTAGAATAAGATGAACCGTATTTAGGAATAGGGAAGATTGTACTTCTCACAGTAAAAGTGTTAGGCCAAATTAAAATTAAAAGGTTAGAATATGAAGTAGGTTTGTTGTGAAATCTCTTTTTCAAAGTTATATTAGTTGCAAAAATTTGTCTGAGTTTGGACAATTGAAAAAAATATATACATTTGTGCTAAGAAGTTTTCCAACTTCAATTGCAGTAGGTTGTAGTGAATACCTACAAGTCGTTCCATATTTCTTTTTGATAGCATCGCATATTAAATACTTAGAATATCTTTAACTTCAATATTTTGACCAAAATGACTTCTTTGTGATTAAAATTTCAAGTTAATTTCCAATATTTAGACTCTATTTTTAGACAATTAAGTATAACCATCATATAATGTCATTACATAGATGAAAATGAGATTATACTATGTCAAGCCTAACATACTCAAAGTTTTGGATAATGATGCATAAATTAGATATATTTTAATTAGTTACTTAGATATAGCCAAAAATTGAAGTAATCAATAAATGAGTAAAATTAGAAAAATACCTTAAATACATAAAATATTTTTCTCTATCAAAAAATATATATGTTATTTTTTTGGGCAATGCATGTACAGCATAAATTTGAGAAATGAAAAGGAAATTCCTTGGAATATCACACGAGTAATTTTTTTTTTAAAAGATCAAAAGAGGCACAGAAAATAGAAAGTGGGGACGGGGGACAACTGTCGGCAATGGCTAGGGAAGGAGGGGCCCAGAGGAGCCGTACAACTTGAACGGTCAACCGTCAGTGGGGACGGCGGAGGAGCGAACCCGTGTCAAAAGCGTTGGGGCCAACTGTCAAATAACGGACGACAGCGGTGGCCCCCAGTCAACGACAAAAAAGAAAAAGCTGGAATAGGCGCGAAGGTCTAGGCCAACGGGAGTTAGTTGGGCTCCGCCTTCCTTCTGTTGTTAATGTTCAACTGTCCCCCCCCCCCCCCCCCCCCCCCCCCCAAAAAAAAAACCAAGCCGTGATCTATGCTTGGCCAGTTGGCCTGCCATTTGAGGTGGGATGCCTCCAATCCCACATTTTCAACTGATTTTTTTGTTTTTTTAGGTTACGATAAGTCTTGTGTTAGGACTATCAGACGAATTATATGCTCATAAATCATCTTAAAAATTGAAAAAAATAAAAATTTATTACATAGGTTGTCTCATGATAAATCACTATAGAATAGATCACGATAAATTACCCTCAAATCACTTCAAACAAGTGTGTATATATATATAGAGAGAGAGAAGAGAGAGAGAATTAGAATCATGTCGTATGATTTCCATGATTCTCACTGGCCAGCTACTAATCAAGGATGAAACAAAATCGCTTGCACATGATCGATAAATGCGATCATGATTAGTGGAGTAATAGCTTCAAAATATTTGTCATACCCTGATATATTTAATTGTCTTATCATAACTAGATCAAATCCACTCGCAGTTGAATATGATAGTAAAAAAGAAATTGATTCCGAATTGAAGTTTTAATCATCAATTTGAACTCTTAATATATATATATATATATATATATATATATATATATATATATATATACTATATATATATATATATATATATATATATATATATATATATATATATATATATATAAAATTTAAGAGCCTTAATTAAATAATTTCAAGCTCAGAATATTTTAGGCCAGGGCATCATGAATATCAGATAAATTAATATACAAGATATAATAATGAGAATTTGCAGCATTCACGCATTTCACAAGTGCATGTAATTGTAAAGAAAACTACGTGAGTGCATGTAAGAGTATACGTTACGTCCATTCTAAAGTCAGTAATCATTATTTTAAACATTTAATTGAAACATTTGTTGATTAGGCCATCATACGTTGGGTTGAACTACCAATACAAGCAGCTATTTTATTCTGGAGGGGTGTAAAATGGGGTTCACCTGGTTCAACAATTGAATTGGTTTAATCAAATTGTTTTTTTTTTTTTTTTACTACTTATTATTGACATGCTCACCGTTAATCTTGAGTTTATTTTTCTTTTTAATTTGCATCCAAAATAATTAAGGTTAATATGAGAATTCCACACCAGCCAATTTAAACCGTCCAACATAGTTAAATCAGTTAGATGCCGCTGCTTTTTTAGTTACTTGTCTCATTAGATGACTAATTTAAAACAATACAAAGAATATTGAAACTAATGGAATCTCATTTTCATTTGGGTTGTTTCAATAATTTCTCTAATTTCTCTTTGTAACTGGCAACAACAATAACACCTCTCAATGTGGATCTCGCTTTCGCAGAATCTGGAGAGATCCAGCTGTAGGTAACCTTACCTCTACCGGTATCTTTACCCGTAAAAATGCTAATTTCAAGAGACCCATAAAACAAAATATATTATCATATACGACCAAACATAATAATGTACAAATAGTTACAGATTTAACTATACTATAAAATCTTTATTATTTTTTTAGCCGGAATCTTAGTAGAAGTTTCTTTTTTCATCTTACGATCATTGTTTCTATTTCTTTTCATTGAATATCATTACATTTAGGGTCCCAGATTGTGGTTTTTTAGGTCCCAAACGATATGATATGACATTGTCTTAAGTAAATTCAAAACCTTCTTAAGTAGTACATTTTAAATGCGTCCAGAACAACTAATTTGTCATTAAGCATCGACGGCGAAGCAATTTTCCTTATTGATTCACGTGCATACACTTTTTCTTTTGTTTTTGTTCAATTCGATGTGCAGTTTTTGGACCATTTTCTATGTATGCAGTCTTAATTATTCATACATTGACCATTTAGATAGCAAGGACAAATTTTTAGGAAATGTTGCTGATATTGTGTCAAATTTAATGATTATTTTTACTTAATAATTTGATGACACGAATTGGTTTGAGAATAATTACCCCCTTGAACCACGAACTCGAGTTCAAGTAGTCTAAGCCGTCCCGAAAGTACTATATATGACTTTGATGAAAATTTTTGGCATATTGAATAATATTGTTTGTCTTAAAAAAGCTAGTTGAATCAACTTTTCTTCACGAACTCTAACTTTATATCAATTTAATAAATGCGTGTTCTTTGATTCTATTTTTGACACATGTATTTTATGACATGTTGATAACGTTAATGTAGCTCATAAATATACCATCGTCATCATCAGCTGTAAATCTTGAATATATGTCAAGCTCAAAAAGTACATTTCATAATGTTTTAAATTTTTTAACAACACGTTTTTCACACGGGACAAATTTGAGACAAAGATCGATCGATATAGATACAATTGACAGATCAAACCTCATACGTAAGATAAAGCCATTGTGACAAAAATAATCATACAAAATCATCTCGTATAAAAACCTGTACTAAATCTTAATCTCACATGCATAATTTGTAATACACATTTATAATTGAATACGACCCTGCAATTTACTATCTAGGTAGTTGCTGCTCGTACTTAGCCATAAGGACATGCATTGGAATAATTCTTGAAAGGAAGAATATACTAAAACCATAGCTATCATCAAACAACCCCCCCCCCCCCAAAAAAAAAAAACCCTAAGCCAATAACCAACGAACCCAACAACTTCCTTTATCCCCCCCCCAAAAAAAAAAAAAAATCTCAAGTGCAATAGGTGTCACCGATAATTATTACATTATATACATAGAAAAACACTATTGATTTTGGGACGCCATCTCAGAAAGGGCAGTTTATTTTTCCCCTAACCACTTGATCATAACAAATATATAAAACTTAATTATGTGAGGAAGATAGATTTTGAGGATAAAGGTCGTGGATATTGCTTGCTTATGTTGCATGCATATGCACGTTATATATTGTCAGATATATAGACAAATTAGAGCTGGGTAATAGGTCATGTCGGGTCGGGTTCGTATTCGTGTCGAACTTAAACGGGTTGAAAATTTCTCGACCTGAACCTAACCCATTTATTAAATGGGTTGAAAAACCTTAACCTGTACCCATTTAATTTTTAAACGGATTGACCCGCTTAACCCGTTTAAGATAAACAAGTCAAGTTCAGTCGCCTAATTAACCATTTACACATTTAATATCTTCAACTAATACGTAATTATAGTGTTAGAAATTAAGTTTACATATCACATTAAATAATTACTCTTTAAAATTCCCCTGATTTGTCATAATTCACAATTTTTAAAAATTTTTATATTCTTAATTATCTAATAAAAAGTAAATGGATAGATGACAAATGAAAAAATAAGTTGAGTTATTTAACTCATTTAATTAAACGGGTTAAATAGGTACTTTTTCGTGTCGAGAATCTCAACCTGAACCTAACCCATTTAATTAAACGGGTTGAACGTGTCAACCCATTTAATTAAACGGGTCGAACATTTATACCCAAACCCACTTAACTTCGTGTCGGGTTCGGGTCGGTAATCGTGTCGGATCAGCTTTTCCCAACTCTAAGACAAATATCGTGTTTGGTTGGGTTTCTCTTAAACTAGGCATCTAGACAGAGACATACAAGCTAAGAGAGAGTTGTAGTAGTGATTAATGCATAAGTCAATAAACTAGTATAGGTTTTTTCAAATGATTCCATATTTCTCTATCTTGAATGTTTATTCGATTTGGCTAGTTAAATCATCCTAGAGGGGGTGAATAGGGTAGTGATCAAAGTCTCAAAACAATCAAACGCGGAAAGTAAATGTGGATAAAACACAAAAGCGTTTTAACGAGGTTAGCCTCAACCAGGTTTAGTCCCCGCCTAAAGTTCCCTAACTCTAGGATTAGTCTAATTTTATTATGAAGGATTATACAACTCTTGAGTACACTCTATTCTAAGTTTCAAGTCACAAGTTGAACCCTTTAACTAGGCTTGGTAGAGTTGAACCTTTAACTTTATAATCCTGCCCACTTACAACTTGAACAATACAAGTAAATTGACTGAATAACAAATCAAGGCTCAATGCATGTATGCTTGTGAATATTGATGTTTGTGCTTGCTCTTCTCTGCATCTTTCAGTTGCTAATTTCTCTCGTTTTTGTAGCCAAAAGATATTGAAGAAATTGGGGGAAAAAAAGGGCAAGTGACCGTTGCACCAATTATGGAAAAACAATTCTCCATATCGATTTCAAGGCCTTGAATGTGACATTTCAAGTCCTTGAATTATGCTGTTCTGCTTAATGATTTCCTTCTGATCTTCAATGGCTAGTTTCCTTAGTTTTAGCAGAGGATCTTACTGAGGGAATCATCTAGAAGTTTGCTTATTTTGCAGTACAATCTTTTTTCAAAAAGTTATATCAGAAGATAATATCATTTTTAAGCAAATCTAGATACTTAAAAGTATAGCACCTCAATCTCATAATCAAATTTGAATCATACAATATAATATCATAAAGATTACATATTCAAATTTGAATATTAAACAATCTCAATGATGTTGTGACACTTTATAGAAAATAAATTAAATAATATTAATGTGCCAATATCCACTGCAAAAATATAGCACATTTAAATAATAATAATTCTAAGGTAGATCTAATAAACATATCAATGGACCAACTCATTTTTGTCTTTTATCAAAATATATTTATAAAATACATTGTAAGCTTAAGGAAGCTAACATTGAATAAGGCATGGAATTTAAAGTTGTAAATGAAAATTAAAAAGGTGCTAATGCTGGAAGACTTTATAGAAGTGACTCGAATAGAGTGACCTGAATCGATGATTGAACCGACGCATGTAATAGCTAATTACTTGAGGTGAACCGAAACCCAAAAAGGCCTAAACTCTGAACCCAAACCCAAATATCTTTCACCAAAGTTCTTTCTTTGCAACACAACTGCATTGGATAAAGCATCAATAAGTTTGAAATCAATCCAAACTGAACAACCTGACTCAAAATTGAATTGAACGGAATCTTATTAATACTAACACGGCCCGACTCGAACCCAACCCACATCAAACCAAACAAAATGACCCATTTGCAAGGCCTGACAAGGTGACAGTAACTCAACTTCGATACATGATGAATGAAAATTATTTTACAAACTACTAAAAAAAAAGGTGAATAAGTGGGTGTGGTATGCTGTATGCATATGTAAGGTTGATGTGCCCAACGAACTCAAAAAATCAAAGATAGAGGGAAGGGAATCTGATATGGTGGTGCTTTTGCTTAGCTATATATGCCTAACTTAATTAGATGTAAACATCAAAGCTGATGCAGCATACTATCATCTCCGACACAGCAAAATTGATCATTTTCAATGGTCCCTCGGGAGGCAAATATGAGGAGAGAGAGGGGAAGAGAGAGGGAAACACCTGCAGTGGAAGGCTCACGATTTGCAGCTCGTAAGTCGGCTCGCGGTCATGAGCCGGCTCGCTAGCCAATTTTCTTTTTTTTTGTTTTTTCATTTTTTTAAATATTTTAAATTAATTTTAGATTGTTTTTTTAATTCTAAAAATAAAGTTGTGGGTTATAGAGTAAATCTATATGTATTGTTTTATTTTATGACGCAAAACGATGAGTCTTTCACTAAAGAGAATGAGAATTATGAGGTAAAAAATTGAAGAGATGGCTATGTGACAGTAATAGACCCTAACCAGTTAGCCAAAAAATTAACTCACTACTGAATTTGTTATAACTACTCTCTCTTGTTTAATTTCTCTATCTATCTATCTATCTATCTATCTATGTATGTATCTTTGAATGTCTTCAATATCTTATCATGGCTGACGAGGCTGCTACTAAAGTCTGGTCAGAATCTTCTGCGCCTACCCAACACCTCACTTCATCTTGAAGTATTTTCTAATGTCTTATTATACAAGTGCTATTGACTAGGATTCCTCTCTCTAATCCTGGTGTTTTTAGACTATTATCTAACCGTATAGATATCGTACATGTGTATAAAGAGCTCAAATGCTAGTGATCGAGTAGTCACTTTTTTACTTTTGGGTACAATGGACATTGATATGATGGGTTTAGAATAAAAAGATATATATGACCTGCATATCAAATGCTTCGAATGTTTTTATCGAGTTAAATTAACTAACACTCATAGAAATATATCAATTAGGGCCAGTTTATTTCAGTATTTTGAAACCAATAATCGCTTTTGCCAATCACTCCAATCCACTGCTAAATGCCTACTAGTTCAAACGGTTCTAATCAGTACTTGTATATACAACTTTAGTGTCAAATTGCTTCATACTGTTGCTAACTACTATATACAGTTAACTAGTTTTGATTGCTAAAATGAAAAACCCATAAATAACTCATTTATTAGAAGAAATAATAATTAAATCTCAAGACTATTTTTAATAAAAAGTATATTTATATATGCCCATGTGTGTATAGAGCATCTTTTGTCCCCTACATGACAGGACTCAGATAACGATGATGGCACCAGTACAAGAATATAAGATGCATGCATTTAAATGGTCCTAAAGAAGTAACCGTGAAAACATTATTAAATCCACCAGCAAAATGTGTAACTTGACCGAAAGAATATATATATATATATATATTTGTATTAAAATTCAAATATAATACCCTGAGAATTTCACCAATAGATAGAGTAAGAGTGAGATCTGATGTAATAATTTTACCCTTAATTTTTGAAAGAAGAAAAGTGAAGTGGGATGCATGTGAGCCAAGTCAGCACCACGTCAATTGATGTCGCGTGCAACGTAGTAGCAGTACTACTGTTGTCATTCCTCCACCATTCAGCTATATTCACGCCCGCCACATGCGTTCCCACTCCTCTCAATTTTATTCTTTGGAGAGAACATATAATTATGTGAGTTTAAATTGACTAGACAGTAGGACACCTAGCTAGAGCCACAGCAATCCTCCACATATATCTTTTTCCGATAATTGATAGAACCTGTTAAAATGTATAATGCACGTATACAATAATTAAGCATGCCCATATCTCAATACCCCTTAAAAGAAATACTACATCCCTAGCATAAGAAAATTGATTTGTCTAAACACCGTATATACTTTTAGCTAGAAAATATTTGGTTCATTTTTATGCTATATATATATATATATATATATATATATATATATATATATATATATTATATATAATGGATAAGCAGGCCCAACCAACATGGTCCCTCTCTCAAGATGCCTAACGGACCGTAACGGACCGAGGACAGGGATGTCAAAGCCAAGTAGTAGCCCAGGACCACACAGCGCCACAGGATCGAACCCAAAAGGAATGGCGGGCAAAATGGAGCGTTGACCAACAGGCCAACACTACTTCAACCGACTTTTACGCCATATATGATATATCTTCTAGTTCAAATGTCACATTTTGCTTGTAAATGCGACACTACTGGATACCTCACAATGTACACATTAATTAACATAAAATGATAAACCGTCCTCTATTTAATAAGTTATCTTTATGATATATATATATATCTTGTTTTCCTGCATGTCTAATCATCCAAACATCTTAGTATAATTAATGAGAATAGGGTGGTTGAATTGCATACATTTGTTTTCGAGCTTATAATTGCGTACCTCCAATTTTCAGAGTAGTTGCTAAAACAGTGAAACTGATGATTCTTTGATTCTCTTTTCGACAATTATGAAGGGTAAGTAAGAAAGAAAGACAATAGGCTTAAGGATGGAGAAACTTGGGTCCCAATTGACTCGTACATGAAGAAAATCTCGGTCAAATTCAATGCCTTGAATCTTAATGTGTATGTATATGTGTGTGTCGGGTCGTGATGTTACATTGCTGTTTCTATTATGTGGGGGTTAATTAAGGGGTTGATAGTTCAATTTTTTTTTTTAGTACTAGAATATTAATTTAATGATGAAAGTACATTGGTATTCATTAGTCGATATACTTGTTTAAATAACAGAAAAAATTAACAATGTTAACTTTTAGGTACTTTGAAATTTAATATATTAATTTTATAATCTTGCTATTTTTGAGTTCATTTTTAAATACTATCACTGATGAATTTCTTATAACTTAATCCTAAAATTACAAAAATATTTTTATTACTGTTCTTTTGTTTTTTTCTTTTAAAGCAAAAACCCAAAAACTATATTTCCGTTAGTGAATACTCTATCGATGGGATTATAGGTACTTAAAAGAGAGGGCTTGAGTTTTTTAAAAAAAAAAACCAAGAAGGATAATAGCAAGGGTATTTTTGTAATTTTAGGATTGAATTGTAAAGAATTCATAAGTGAAGATGCTCAAAAATAAATTCAAAAATATTAAGGTCACAAAAATTAATGTGTGAATACTCGAACTACCTAAAAGTCAACGGTTCTAAAAAAAGCGATAAATTCAGGAAATTTGATTGTGAATATATGAATATTTGTTTTGCACTACATTGAATGCATGATCATATCATTTTTCACAAAGAAAAATATACAAAAATCAATATATATATATATATATATATATAAACAAATTAAAGGACATTATATTATGATCACCTCTAAAGAATAAGACATGCAAAATGCAAACTAATCGCAATGTACGAATTCATATTTTATGGCATACATTTTTAATCAATTTTCTTGATATAAAATGCCCAAAACTTCAGGAAATATTAACTTTTCCAAATACATATAAAGTGCTAATTCATGTGCAGCAGAAATAGTACAGAGAGCACATTTCTCCACGGCGTGACTACGGATTCCTTGGTTACCTCACGGTCATGTCGTAACATTTTTGTCATCTACAAAACCATCTTTTCATCAAGCAAGTTTTTCAAATAAAGTTGCTTATACATCTTTATTCTATAACAAACTAGCAATATACAATTTATATGGACGGACTAAATATTTTGAACAAATAAACTTCTAGTATACATACAACATCGATATGTAACAATTAAACAAAGTTTCTGCTTTATTTATATCAATGACTATAATCATATGGATACGACAAGAAAAATACGTATCTCATAGACTCTTTCTGTCTCTCATGCTTTATCTTACACATCCACGTGACCTAGATAAACTTTAGGTGAATTTTTAGGTGCTACAACTTCAGGTGCATGCCATTAGAGACACAAACATAATGCAACCCTAGAAAAGCTTGTTTAGTTAAAGATAGGGTAGAATACAACAGAATTGCATGAAAAGACATCAAGATTTTTTAAGCCTTTACTTTTCTATGGTCTGCCCAACACTTTGGAAGTGGGGGGAGAGCGAATTGCTCTTGTATTAGTTGTATAGGAGAGTAGGTTGTCTTGTCACTTAGATTAGTCACCCTTGTGTTTAAGTTTCTTGTTAAAGTTATTCCATGTGGAAATTAGTTGATCCGTTTGGTTGGTGTTCCTGTCAAATAAGGATGCTAAAATTTGACGTGCTTGTGACTTCTTTTTGACATATTGCATGAATTTACATCCAAAACAAATTCCAATCACATACATGTCCATTTCTTGCACGGTTAAGAAGTCAGTTTTGGAATTAGTTCGTTTTTATTTAGAATAAATGGCGTGTTTATTAGATTCCTCGTGAAGAATAAGTTTAGTGGACCGTCTGTGGGGGGAAGATTTATTTGGCTCGATAGTCATCTAATCGGCACAGCTAACCAAGTCCATTAAGGGAACTTGTTGACCCCACGAATTTCTCAGAATAAGGAAAATTTGTATATCATGGACCTTATCCGTGACACCATGCCTATAACGAATGATTTTCATTTGTTCCCGTTTAGATTTTCGGTCAATACTATTTGTACCATTGAACTTTACGAATTATCACTTATCCTCCTTCACTTTTGCATAGCAGTATTACAAACCTTCGAAATTACAAAAATGTCCTTTATGTTTATAAGTTCTTTGATTTTACCCTTACTTTATCTCCTCTATCCCTTTGAAGTTTAATTGAACTCCGACCCGATTCTTTTAACCTTAGATCTGATCGATGGAAGCAGTAGCGGCCGCAGTAATGACGTCGATACCACTGCTAAGGTCGTCATGGTCCAGCAAGCCTCCTAACACTCCATCTGATGCGATTTGAACCTTCATTCATCTTCAAAGATAAATTCCTCTATTATATTCTTCTCTTCCATTGCACAATATTTGGCTATAATTATATGTTTGGGTGAGAAACCCGATGTCATTACATCCAAAGGCGCCAATTAGTCTCCGAAGGTTTGTACGTAATACTGTTTTTCAGATGTAAAGGGGGATAAATGAAAATTCAAAAAAGTTAAGGGATATAAATAATATTCACCGAACCTCGAGGGAAGTAAATGAAAATTATTCTGCTTATAGCCTTAAGATATACTTTTGTAATGATTGTGTCAAAGGCAATTTATTTTCTGGTACGTTAAAGTAAAATATAAGTCAATAATTCACAAATAATATCGTTATGTAATTATGTTGGACCCCCCACTTTCCTCATTCAACCGAGGGGCCTCCTATAAATTGTGCGACCTACACCTGGAGTACGTGGGACAAGTCCCTATTAAAGCATAGCTTAGGCTTTTTATCAAGTAGGGTTTACTTTTTACTTTTTATCCCTTTCGGAAAGTAATAAAGTTATAAATATTTTTTACCTTTATTTATTTATTTTTGGTTATGCTTTCCTTTCACACAACGCTGACATTATTCTTATTGGGTATGGGGAAAAATCTCTTTTACTTTTTCTCTTTCTTATCCTTTAATGGTTGGTTGAATGACTTTGACTTGAGAAGACAATATGTTGGAAATCCATTTTATCTTGTACGCACGAGTTATGATCGTCCAAATATATATTTGTATTTATGCATGATTTATCAAGAATTATGATACCTTCAAAATACACAAATAAATATATATGATATGAATATCAAATAACTCCATCTAATTTTTTGATTAGTAAATTAATCTGATCCATAAATGTTTAGTTTTTATGTGCACATTAATTAATTACTAATTTATCATGCATAAAATGAAGAAAAAAATATTGGTTAGATAGTTTTAACTTAGAGTGAGAAATTATTGTTTTCTATTATTATTTTCAGTTACCAAATTTTTTGGTACTAGGGTTTATATATTCACTGTGACCCCTTTTGTTTTTCTTTTTTTTTTTTGGGTATCATTGGCATGGCTGATGAATTGAGTTATCTATTTTGATAATTGTTATAACTATCTACAATGTGAGTTTTTAAACCATCTTATTCAGCGGTTTGGTAGAATGAATCAATGGGTGAAGACTAAAAAAAAATTATTGTTTAATTAAATACCGACATCATCACCTTTGCATCAGGTATATATACCTTTTTAGGTAAAACAATCACACTGAAAATGTCCATATTTCAAAACACGGATAAGCTAAAGTTTAGGTGGATTTGATAAGCCATATCACGTCACACATAATTGCATATACATCAATACTCAAAGAGGACTTGTAGAATTTTCTTATAAATTGTGTCCGCAATATATAGAATCATACCAACATAGGTTGATTCAAGTGGTTCGGCACTTATTTTTTTAAAGTAAAGTCTCGGATTCGAGTCTTGTGAATTGATAAAATCTGTGATGGGAGAGCTCTACCCCTCCTTAGACCAACAGTAGCTCGACTCTAGTGAAATAGATGATCCAATACCCAAACAGTATATAGAATCATTATATAATCATCAAAAATTCACGACGACGACAACAACATCCAATATGAGTTAGTTTTTTCTCTGATAAAGTATAGAAATTAATGTCCAGATCGAATCTAAGTATTCCCAACTCTACTAATATCTTCAGCAGAAGCAGATAGGCTATATCACCATCAAACATTAAACACATACATTTTCCTAAAATGGTGCCTATTTTTTATCTATTAGCTTATATACTTCAATCATAGCTAGTTGTTACCAATAGTCCAAATCAGTGGAATAAGTGCAATTGGGGGGGGGGGGGGGAAAAGTCCAATGAGCATGTGAAGACCCATGTGAGACTTGCCCTAAAAAAATGGAATATAAATAAAATTAAATAAAAAGACAAGCAAAATCTGCACAAACTGCAACGACCTTAACTGCTACTGCTGCATTGCTATTTACTACTAATCTATTTCTTTATTTTCTACTTTCTATTTATATGTGAGGCCGCTGTGTAGATCTCATTTTTCAGTACCCACCAATCAACATTCATTAGTTAATCAATTAATGCCCTTTCATTAATGCTTTATTATTATTATTATTATTATTATTATTATTATTATTATTATTATTAGTATTAGTAGTTTTAGTTTTAGTTTCTGCATCATGCTAGTGTTCTGATCATGGGTTCTGTCTACTTGGTTAATAAATAATTACCAATTAATTACAAGATACAACGAACTGCGGTTTCGAATGGCCAATAAAGTCAATTGATTGGACTTCTATTTTGTGGAGATTAGATGAAAATGTGTCAAGGCTTCCAAAAACTAGACAGTAGAATACACCAAGAGTAACTCCTTGTATGAGTTTCGGTCCCACGTTATACTAGTTTGTAGGATATAATATGATGTCAAAAATTATGGTATTCTTTTTGGTAATTTGTGTGTCAATTTCCTTTCATCCCTTGGCCACTGTCAATTCATAAATTAACATTTTACCTTGATGTTAGATTATACATCTAATTATTTATTAACGTACAAAATATATTTTCGGAAGGATATGATTATCTTCAACTTTGAATTTCATTTGTTATCCTTTTATAGTTTGGATGTCTCTACTTTTTAAAAAAAAAAAAAGAAGTAAAACAATGTAACATGAGTTTCTTCCATCAATGTTACCATAACAAATAAGGTCTTGTTCTGTTTAATTTATTTTTGTTGAACTTATCTTGACTTAACTTATTTGAACTAATCTGAACTTATTTTTGTTGAATTAAACTGGAGTAGATTGAACTTATTTTTGCTGAATTGAATTAAATTGAGCTTTTTTTTGGGGGGGGGGGAATTCTAACCTTAGTTTTGTTGAATTCAATTGAACTTTTTTTTGGGGTTAAATTAACACGAATTGAACTTATTTATTCTAAACTACAGGCATTCTTACAAGATGAGTTGAAGAGAATATGATCTAACACCAATAAGAAAGCCTAATAAATTAACTGAAGATCATATGAGTTGTGACCTGTTCTTACTTTCAGAAGAACAAATCCCTTTTTTTAAAAAAATTCTCTCAGAATATTATTCTTATTCTTAATAGTAGTAGTAGTAGTAGTAGTAGTAGTAGTAATATAAAAAATTAATTTTTTAGAATTATTATTGTTGTTGTTGTTGTTATTATTGTCTATTTCTTTACATAAAAAGTAATGTGCTATTCTTTTCAATATTAAATAAGTTAAACTCAAAATTTACAACAATTTACAATTTCTTAGTGCTTCTAGCAATTTTTATACCTTCCTACAATCCTTACAGCTACTTACACGTCATTTCTTGCATCTCACTACTTAACCATACGAGTGTTAAAAACATGGTTTAAATGTGTCTCTAAACAAACAATCAATTACTTCTTTTATATAAGTGATCAATTGTTTTTAATATAATGTTAATTCCAAAACTAGACTGCTTGCAATTTAAAGGTAAAACTGGTAGAAATTCTTCAATATTTCATCTCGATGGAAATCTCAAATACACATCAAAATTTAAACATGCAGTATATATTTTTAATTTTGTGTAAAAGCCAATTTGGAAAAGTTATTACGATCAAAATAAAAAACAATTAAGATTGAGATCTTGAATACGTGCATTCCCCTGGAGAGGGGGGGAAGGGCTCCCAAAAAAATTCTTTTATTTCTCAGTCTGCCAACCGAAAATAGGAACAAAAAAGCCATTAATAATTATTTGCTCATTTGCAAAAGACCTGCTGGAATTAACACGTGTCGTTTTTCCTCAAAAAGAATCACCTGAGAATCTGAGATGCATAATTTGCGCCATTAAAGCTGGTGAGTCGACAAAATCTGCCAAAAATTGAGAAAAAAAAGAAAAGAAAATGTCAATAAAAGACTGAAAAATAAAAAAGGCCCAAGACAAAACGATCCCATCAGGGATTTGCCCCAAATTACCGAAGGGTGACCCAAAAAAAAAAAAATTTCAAATTTGACCCTAAAATTCAGGATGCAATCTTCACAACCAAAAAAAAAAAAAAAAAAAAAAGCCTGAGAGTTTGAATTTTAGTTCATGTTAAATGATGGGATTTGGAAGATTAGACTTTATGAACCAATGAGCTAACTCAGTGACAAATTCGAACAGTTTGGCTCGAAAAACTTGGGCTCGTTCTACCAATAAGCTAAGTCGAGTTTAAGAAATTCAAATTTTTAGCATTGTGAGGTCTATAAAGAGGAAGAAGTACATATTAGACTTGGCCTATGATGTAATTTTTAAAAAGTTAATCACATGTTATTATACTAGTAGAATTAGGAGCCTATTTCATTGGTCATTTTCCTTTTTAGTAATTATACATCCTAAATTGCGGTTACAACATGTTTATTGCAGTTGTAAATAAATACCTTTCCATTTTTTCATTGGAAGTTTTAATATTTATAAACCCCAAGTGCAAGATACATGGTTGAGTACTCGGTGTATCGTCCGCATGGAGTTGTGTTTCAAGTACCAAGGTTAATTCAAGCGTATCAGGGTGAAGGAAAGAGGAACTAACTGCTAAAATAAGCAAACAAAACGGACTTGGGTTGTGATCGAATATATGACGAACCAACTAATCAAGTCGAGCCCTCACCTTCCCAAGTCACGCTAGTATTCAGAGATGATTGGTTGCATCCTTAAAGACCACCCAAGCACTCTCTCAAGGGTCATAAGCTAGTCTAATTGTTCTAACCTCCTATTTTCATGGGGATTAGCATCAAACTACAAAATTGACAACCCTTGATCTAACTAGCGACCGATACTATTTTCATGTCTGAATCACAACTATTATCTCTACCCACACTAGACAATTAATCTCACCTCTCAGCATAAGTCGAATGCCCCAAAACACGGATGAAACTATTTCAAGCGTTTCATCGAACACTTTTAGGGCATGAAAGAAAACTCTAAATTCAAGCATAAATAAGGTGGGTAAAGGCCTAAACAAGATAAATTAGCCATCAAGAGGCTAATCACCACCCAAATCAACACAAACTAGCAACTAGGCACAAACACAATTAAACCTAATTACAACTAGACGCATAAACATGAACACAAACAAGAACCAGCAAGGGAATTAAAGCAACAACAAAATCTAACAAACTAATAAGCATGAATTAACAACAAAAACTAAAAATCAAACATAATCAAAACAAGAACAAAACATACAAAAATAAAGAGAGAAAGAGAAGAGGAAACTTATATTGATTGAATGAACTCTGAGAATCCGCCGGTTTGAATCCAAACAACCAAAATAAATTCTAATCTTCCTAGTCTAATTCCTCCAAATGGGTTTTTATTTGCTAAACCTAAACTCAGAAGTTCCAAAAAGTCAGGGAAAGAGAGTCGAGGAGTCCCTCAACAAAACGCTTGAAGGGGCTTTAAATAAAAAAAGCAGGCGAGCAAGCAGGGAGAAGTAGCGCACGGCCATGCCACATTTCTGGCACGGCCTGTAACGGCCCGAACCTAAAATTCAGTTTAAATACATTGAATCGTTTTAACGATAAACTAATGAAGTTGGGCCCGCATTTCAATTCGGCATTTTCTATATATGCATATGTAATTGTAATTGTAGGATTGCAGGTTGAATCGACAGAGTGGCTCGAAAGGAATTTTGGTTACTCCTAAATAAATCATTAAAATTCTAATGCATAATTGAACGATTGTCAAGATGAAAATGTTCTCTCAAATTTTACCTTCAAAGGACTAAAACTTTTAATTCAGTAATTTTAGTAGAAAATATATACCAATATACATGCAAAGAGTGGGGAAAGAGCAGAATAAAATAAACCAAGCTAAAATAATAGTAATTAGTATAGCTATGGAAGGGGGGAAAAAAAGGAGAAACCGACATAAGTCGGATGAAAAAAAAAATTCAATCAAAAATCAAAAATCAAAAATCAAAAATCAAAACCAAACCCCCCAAAATCAACCTCCCTCCCCCACGCCTCTCCTTCGCTCAGCCCAGGCACCACCGCTGCCCCAGCCGTTCACTGACGGCTCGTCGCCACCCAGTCACAGTTGAGCCGCCGTCCAACGCAGCCCTGTTTCCTCTCCTTCGGTCTGCTACTCTGTTTTTCCTTCTTGCTGCGCTGCCCTCCGTTCACCGCCCAGCCGGACCCCATCACGCCGTCGGCCAGCCAGCGCCAGCCAGCCACCACCACCACCGGCGCGTCACCTACTGTGGCCAGCAGCCCCATCTCCGCCCCATCTCCTTGTTCTTGCTCCATTTAAATGTGAGAAGGTAAAACCCTAGCTCCACATAACTTGATTTTTCATTATTTATCGTTGAATTCTTGAGTTAAAATGCTGTCAATATGTGAATTTCATAGATTCTCGGGTGTTGCATTGAATTGAATGTTGAAAGTTGAGGGAGAGTATGATGAGTGATGGTTTGAAGTTAAATTTTAAGCGCAATTGGTTTATGTTGGATGAATGCTGGGCAAATGACTTCTTATGAGTATGAGAAAGAAAACGATGAGATATTCAGGGGGTGATTAATTGTGTAGTTGCCATGGATATGGGAGTTAGTTTAACGTGTTTAGCATCGATTCAAGTTAATGAGTTAATGTATGAAAAAGAATTAATTTCGAAGTTATATAAGGTGTTTAGGTTCGATTCGAGTTAAACTAGCTAATGCATGTAAACGCCTTGTTGAATGCATTGGTAACGTTGCCATGGATATGGGAGTTTTAGGGCTTGTGATTGAATAAAGGACAAGCTTGATGATGGCTGGTTTAGTGGCTTCAAATGAATTGTAATGAATACTTAAATGAAGTTAATGGAGAATTTCTGGGTTAAAATTATGTATATCTATATGTAAGTATATGGTATGAAATAAAGGTCGTTGAGTGGTCGCTAAATTGGTGTTATTGTTGAAGTTTTAAGAATTGTAAATGGGAATAATAATAATACAGGGTTGATTATAGTGGATTTGGTGGTTTTAAGGGCATTATAATGACTAACGGAATGAAATTCATGAGTATTGGGTATTGAAGTGTTGTAAATTAACGTTTAGTCGACGAGGGAATTAGTGATAGTTTCCTGATAATTCCTATAAAATGGCGATACTTCAAACAATGCCATAGCAAAACTAATATTAATAATAATGGCCTATAATGGTAGTAATGCTAATGATTAGCAAAATAATGAAAAAAAGAAAAGAGAGAAAGAAAAAGAAAAACAAGCTGCTACCAATGACTAAAATGATGTGGTGATACCCCATTACACGTTTATAACATTCATTAACCGAATGTTAGTGATATGAAGGAGAGGAATGGAAACAAAAAAATAAAACAAAGCTGAGTAATAACTTTTCTCATGCTAATGATTAATGAAGAGCTCGAAGGATGTTAAATTATTTACTAAACCAAGAAATGCAATCAAATTTTAACCTTTCACTAATCGAAAAACAATTACATGTGTAAAGCAGGAGTGAGGCCACTTCTGTCGCTTCAAGCTGCCAATGCATATTCTCAAAGGAAAGAGAATCTCAAAGATCAGGTACGTAAATTGCCTGTGCTCTTCAAAACTCACAGTGTTCACAGCAATGCAAAATTAATATAAGATTCATTTAATGAATCAATTTCTCAATATTTTTGTCACATAAACAAGTGACCCCGCCAATCATCATCGGGGCTGATGCCCACCAATTATTAAGGCTTATGCCGACCAATATACCCGCCCGCGGCGTCAACTCAGGCTTCTCGATCGGCCTGGGGGGTGAGCACCCAAAGTATGATCGTTTCAAGATGTACATCGACCAAGGGATTCACTTTCAGATAATAAACAGCAAATCAATTTCAATTCTTCATTCTCTCTCTCCTGTTGCAAAGCAAAATGTTTTGGAATGTGGCCGGCCCAACTAATTTCACATAAAACTTATTTTACCGCATGGGAATGTACGTATTGAGCTTCGGCTCACCATTCCAATGTTTTATGTTTTCTGTTTTAGGCATGGCGAGAATTGAATAGTCATCCTCCTGCGACACCAGAAAGCAGCAAAACAATGGACGTTCTGATCGCCAGCTAGGCAACGCTCACAGTGATAATGGGTTAGTAATATGGAGATTGTGTGTCGTTACTCTGTCGAAACATGAGGATAATAATGATTAGCATGGGTACATCAAGTTATCACATGGAAGATAAATGGTATGAGTAGACAAATATTTATTTTAGATGATTCCAGAGGTTTAGTAAATCAGATAACCTTGTTCCATTTCGGAACGGCGGTAATGCCTCCAATCAAAGGCTTCCGCTGCAAATCAATAGTAAATAGGCGATTAAGCTACAATAATCAGACATTAACAATTGGGGGCGTTACACGGCGGGACGGCCTTGCCTCCTACTGCTTGGCCGCGCGCTCTACTGTTTCCTTCAGCTCTGCTTCCCTCGGTGCTCGGGGCTTCGTCGGACCTCTATTCATCCTTGAATTCATTCCCAAAACCTTCTTTTTTCTATCAAAATTCGAGGATTTCTCCTGCAAGTAAGGTAAAACACATTGTAAGCACAATATAAATCGAATAAGGTGACTTTGACCCTTCCTCACCTAAATTCGGCATGAAAACCATGAGAAAAATGGATCAAATAAGAGCTAAAATGAGGTCAAATATAGGTGCAATACTCTGCAATTACTTTTTACTATTGTGCAACTCTTTTGCCACAACACATATTCTTAGTTTTTCCATGTCAAGATTTTATTTATTTTCGATGATTGTACAAGAAATAGTGAGAGCACTCAAAATATGGACTCTTGGAGGTTTGTGAGTGCTGGCGTGCTTAAGCGAATTGAAACCAAACCGGAGCTCGTAAAATAGTTTTTAATAACTGTGAGTAGGAATGACAATGATCATAATCAGATTAATAATTTCAAATTAAATAATAATATTATTTTGCATACTTTAAATGTTTTATTTTGTCTTTTTGTATTGATTTAGGTCCTTTAATTTGTTTTTTTTGGGCACTTTGCATTGATTTAGTTTGAGGAAATGAGTGAAGGATTAACTTTAGCCAAGTCAATTTAAAGTCTAATCACTCAGCTTGCAGATGCAAATTAACTTACTTTTCCATATATTTGATCATCATTTTAAAATTATATAAACTCTTATCAAAGTTAAATCGTATATAGTGGCACATGCTTTTTACAAATTTTCTTCCTCATATGAGCGTGCATGCTAAATAATCTCAAACAAATGAAGAAGCATTAGCTGTTTATTATATATATAATGACTGTATTTTCTTTAAAAAAAGGAACGTGATACAAAAAAGAAAGAAAATTTTCATACCTATGTTTATTGAAAATCAACGTAACTGGGATAAGATTCATATTGGACCTCTTCATGGCCATATTTAATTAATTTCTTCTTTTTACTTAGATTGAATTGTATTTACTTTGGTGTCGGACTATACTACTATTTGTGGGCGTATGTAAATAACCAGTATTTAAGAAAAGCAGCAATAACGATGACAATTACTCTCAATATGAGTCTCTTTTTTTTGGGCATGAGAAAATTCAGGTGTAGATAACCTTACTTATAAAAGCAATTGTGAACGCATAAGAGCAAATGCAACTATAGATAATATAACATGTCAGATTGGGAATGATTTTCATAATCTATATAAGTAAGCCATGGGCACCTGCTCCAATCGCTACATGGTTGTGGTACGTGAGAATCATGATTCTAACTTCTAAGTAACCTAAACTATTGTGCTTTCTATAAATAAGCCTAGCATTTTGTAAAATAGCTAATTATCACGATTCCCAACAATGAATGTTCGAAGTAATTACATATGATTGTGGTGAGAACCAAGTTTATTGTTATGGCAATTGGTGTATTATAAGTGACGGGGTTGTGACAACTACAATGAATGTTGGAAGCAATTACATATGATTGCGAAATAGCCTTAGAACTAGTGACCATGTTTACCTTTCTAAGGTGTAAATATGATTGTGAAACGTTAATTGAAATAAGAACCCTGGGCTTCCTTTTAATCCACTTTCCTTTGATTTCAATTATACCAATGTCCTTTCATTCCTTTGTTATTTTCAGGTCCAAAGTGTACTTTTAAAGTCCGACATTTGATTAGATTTGTCATCATGGAACCCTTTACAGCTTGTTCTCAAAATGTAAGCTTGTATTTTTATTTTTTAAAGTAGTATGATCTGTGTGTGTGTGTGTGTGTGTGTGTAGTGCACTTATTTACTTATTTTTTGAATCACTTGTCAATGCCAGATGTCGAGCTCCAAATCCAAAAAGAGAGATAATTCACAAGTGGAAGAATTGGTTGACATGGATACTAATATTCCAAGTGAGCAACAACCAAACGATCCCATTGAAATTGAATAGGAGGAAGAGGCAAGTCAAGGAGCAACAAAAGCAAGAGAAAGGGGAAACAAGTAGCTAGAGAGTCTACTCAAAGGGCAGAGCATTAACAACATTTTGAAGAGATCAAAGAGATTGGCAAAAGAGTGGCCGATAAGTGCAACTATTGTGGTATAATATATAAGGTCGACTCTAGTAAGAATGGAACGAAGAACTTGGAAAATCATTTTACAAAGTGCCCTGAAAACCCAAATAATCATAGCACATAGACACAAAGTCAGTTGGTTTTTGAAAAGAATCAAAACAATTACGGAGAAGTAAGATTAAAGGCATGGGTATTGAATCCTCATGAGGCAAGGGAATTTATAGACAAAATGATCATAATTGATGAGTTACCCTTTAGGTTTTGTTGAAAATTTTGGATTTAGGCTAATGATGTTTGTTTGTTGTCCTTCACTTAATATGCCTTCATGCATTACTATTATAAGAGACATTTATCACATATACATGGATGAAAAGGTGAAATTGAACGAATACCTTATACATTCATGTCAAAGGGCATGTGTAACAAGTGACACATGGAGTTCACTTGAAAGGATTAATTATATAGTTATAATTGCCCACTTTTTTGATAATGATTGGAAATTGCATAAGAAAGTATTGAAATTTTGTGCTATTTCTAGTCATAAAGGTGATAATATTGCTCTTGCTCTTAGAAAGTGTTTACAGGATTGAGGTTTAACATCTAAACTATATGCTATTACCATTAATAATGTCAGGAGCAATAACACTGCTTGTACATCTCTTATTGGTGAGTTTAATCGACATGGTCATTTTCTTTTCTCTGGTAGGGAATTCTTACATGTTATGTGTGTTGCTCACATACTTAATTTAGTTGTAAGCGATGGATTAAGGGTTGTTGAGAAGTCAGTTAAGACTTAAGCGTGCTCGAGCTGCTGTGAGGTTTATTAGGCAATCTCCTAATAGATTGCAAAGATTTCAAGAATGTGCAGTCAAAGAAAAAATTGAGAACAAGGCTTCTTTGTCTTCTTGGTGTTCCCACTAGATGGAACTCTACTTATAAGATGCTTAACACTGATTTAGTGTGAGCATGCATTCATAAAGTATATCAGAAGAGAACCTTATTATAATATGGAGTTGGCAAAAAATGATGATGCTGATAGATCTCCTACCTCTAATGATCGGAAACAAGTTAAACACTTATTAGTTTTTTGGAGGTTTTTTTATAATGTAACTTTGTGTTTGTCTGGTACTTCATATGTGACATCCAACTTACTTTTCTTTGAGATTATGGCTATTCATACTATGTGCAAACACTTGGAGCAGGTTGTTGAAGTTAAACCATTGATGCTAATAATGAAGAAAGTAATGCAATTGAGGAGATTGGATTTAGAGTCACAAACTTTAAAGAAATGGTCAAGAGAATGAGGATGAAATATGATAAGTACTATGACACATATGAGAAAATAAACCCTTTGGTATATATTGCTCCCATCTTTGATCATAGGTCCAAGTTGGCGGGTCGTAAAGTTTCTTTTTGTGATTTGTTTGGTGAAGCACAAGGTAGTGCTATAGTTTTGAAAGTGAGAGAGAAATTAGAATCTTTGTTTGATGACTGATGAGTATTGACAATTGTATAAGCCATTGACTACTAAAAGTAGGCAAAGTAGTGGGTCACAACCTGAAGTTGATAAGGGTAATGCATGTAGTGGATCTGCCTCTTATGCACAATAATGAAGAAAGAAGTTAAAGAGGCCAGATGGAGGAAGAGGAATATCAAGACAGAGTTACAAAAGTATCTAAATGGGGGACTTGAAGAGGATGAAGTAGGAGATGATGTGTTGAGATGGTGGAAAGTACATGGTCCTCGATATCTCGTGGTTGCCCGTTTGGCTCGTGATGTAGTGGTCGTGCTTGCTTCCACGGTTGTATCGGAGTCGACATTAGTGCAGGAGGATGTACTCTTGATTTATATAGAACTTCTCTAACGTCAAAGATAATTGATTTAATTAGTATATTTATTTGTATTGTATTATAATTTTTTAACTTATCTATATTTTATTAACTTATGAATTTTGTTGGGTTTGATTCTAAAAAGATGGTCTAAACTCTTATATGTGCACAAAATTGGCTTAGGCTACGCAGTAGATTGGATATGGATGACTATTTTGATGAATTACGAACCTTAATTGATATGAGTAATGTTCAATTTTTCATTTCTTTTCTAAGTTTGTTTATTTATTTATATGATTACATATTTACATGTTCTAACTTTTAATCTTTATATTTTTATTATGTTTGTTTGGGATCATGGTAAACAGAGTCTTAAGGATAATATGATTGATATCGGTGATACTTTGAACATTTAATATTGAGGTAATTTTTATTCTGTTTATTGTGTTTATTTTACATTAAATTATTGTCATTATATTTACTAACTCCATCTTTTATCTATTTCATATACTACTTGAGCAATTAGTTGAACATTTGAGAGAAGAGCCAATTGTTGGAAGCAAATCCTTCTCCAAGTTTATGACATTGGTTTCAAGTTTGGGAATCACGTTGATTTGAAGATTGAGTCACTTTGAGAAAAGAGCATGTTGTTGAATATTTAAAGCTTTGAACATGTAATTAAGTTTTAAGTTTAGATTGTTGTATTAAGCTTTTTACTTTGCGAGTTGCTTCAGATTGGTATTTTGGTTGCATTGCTTTGGTAAGTTGGTAAGCCAATTGGTTTAATTCAAGTCAGTTGAGCTCCTAAGTCTCCTAGTCTAAATTGGAGTAACCAATATTTGTTGCGGACTACAAGCAATTAGTAGCAGCTCATTATTTGAAGTGAACAGTAGCCCATTCTTCACTTGATTAAATCATTTAAATTTGGGCCTTGGAGAATCCGTCCAAAATTGGTCCAGTCTCAGTTCGGTCTAGGTTTTTCCTGGTCCGGTCTGGACACTTGACCGACTTTGGACTGGTCCAATCCTCGGTCCACAAAATTGGCATTAAGCAGTCTTCAGTCTGGCCAGTCCGGTTTGATTCTGTCTGATCCTAGACAGATGAACAACCCTAGCGCTGGCAAGCTAAGCAAGCCAAGCTTGAGCTCGTAAAACAGTTTTTAACAACTGTGAGTAGGAATGACAATGATCATAATTAGGTCAATAATTTAAAATTAAATAATAATATTATTCTACATACTTTAAATTTTTTTTTGTTTGTCCTTTTGTATTGATTTAGGTCCCTTGTTTATTTTGGCACTTTGTATTGATTTAGTTTGAGGAAATGAGTGAAGGATTAACTTTAGCCAAGTCAATTTAAAGTCTAATCACTCAGCTTGCAGATGCAAATTAACTTACTTTTCCATATATTTGATCATCATTTTAAAATTATATAAACTCTTATCAAAGTCAAATCGTATATAGTGGCACATGCTTTTTACAAATTTTCTACCTCATATGAGCGTGGATGCTAAATAATCCCAAACAAATGAGGAAGCATTAGCTGTTTATTAAATATACAATGACTGTATTTTCTTTAAAAAAAGAACGTGATAAAGAAAAGAAAGAAAATTTTCGTACCTATATTTATTGAAAATCAAATGGGATAAGATTCATATTGGACCTCTTTATGGCCATATTTAATTGATTTCTTCTTTTTGCTCATATTGGATTGTATTTACTTTAGTGTCAGACTATACTACTATTCGTCGACATATATAAGTAGCCAATATGTAAGAAAAGCAGCAATAACAATAAAAATTACTCTCAATATGAGTCCATTTTTTACGGGTATGAGAAAATTCAGGTGTAAACAACCTTATTTATAAAAAGTACTCGTGAATGCATAAGAGCAAATACAATTATAGATAATAAAACATGTCACTTCGGGAATGATTTTCATGATCCATATAAGTAGCCATGGCCACTTGCTCCAATCACTTGACTTAACCAGTTAGAGATCTATAATGCAAGTTCGGCAAGTGAATAGGGTTATCTGTAGAATTTTCCTTGATCCTCACAATAGCAATTTCATCGAAAGTTATACATATTAAGGGCCTGTTCTTTTCGCTGGTCAATTCTAAAATATCAACCTCAATCCACTTCAACCTACTTCAGCTCACTTCACCCCACTTCAACCCACTTTCACTATTTTAACCAAGTTCAATTTATCACATGAAAAAATTCAACCCACCTCAACCTGTTTCAACCCACTTCACTTATTTACCAACCCCTATTTACCAACAAAAAAAAAAAAAAAAATCAGGCCTTTAACTATTATACTTTTTGGACTCATAAATTTGTTTTTAAAGAATACCTGGCCTCCTCTTCTTTCTCTTCCTCTTTTTCTCTCCAAAAGAAACCCTAATTTTTTGTGGTTGATAGAGGCTGTCATTGGCAAATTTACCAACGGTAAGCTCTAATATTTTCAATTAGTATTTTTTCATGCTTTTTTGTTTCTTAGTTCAAATTTAATCTTTTCAATTTGTGAGAGTTGATTTCTCACCCAATTTAAATGGGTGGTGTAACTATCTGTCCCTCTTTGTGAGTTTCAATAAATTTAGTTTCATATTTGTTAGATTTAGGATAAAATTGTTAATTGATTACACTGGGGGGTTTCGATGGATACCAATTCGCTAGATACGATATAATAAATGTTTTTTACAAGAAAATAATACTAGATCTCTGGATCTCCTCTCCAAATGCTGCATCAAAAAATAGCGAGCGAGTGGAAGACGGACAATTAGTGTACTAACAATTAGTTTTCTTAAACGAAAGACTTACTTTGTTATTGTAGATCTGTATTCATTGAAATTTGATATATTATTGTACGTCTCGTAAGCTTTTTAGTAAATGAATTTATCCTTTCTTAAAAAAAAAAAAATGCTGATAATGGTTTGTATTATGCTACGCTAATCAATTAGGTTGTCCTTTTTTTTTTTTCCGGGTCTTTTCTGTACCAAGAGAAGACTTGTGTGATATGTGAACAAGTAGTTTCGGCCCCTAATACGATAAACATCAGTTGTCAAATCTGAATTGCATAAGTACGTTAGGCATTAATATATGACACTTTAAAACTTCGTTGGATCCTTAGAAAATTTGATGGAAAGAAAAGTTGAAGGAAAAAAATATGAAGGAAAAAATAGAAGGAAAATGAGTTTTTTTCTCTTATTTGGATCAAAAAAATGCAAGAATTTGGATGACAAATTTGAATATTGATGAACTAGTTAAATCATTTTGATGCCACCTAAATAATACAAGATTGAAGAAGGTTGAGAATTTTCGTCAAACTTTCCTCACAATTTTATGAGGAAAATTTTGTCACTTGTTTCTAACAATTTTTCCACCAAACTTTCCTCTATATTTTTTTTCTTTGTGATTTTCTCTAAACCAAACACGAGAAAAAAAGTAACTTTCATAAATTTTTTTCTTTCTACCAAATTTTCCAAGGTCCAAACAGAGCATAAGTGTTTAACATATTATCAAGATGACATGCCGAAGAGCTCTCAGTTCGTGTGGTTGGGAGTTGTCTTGTCCAACCCTCCCTTTTGGGTTCGAATTCGAGGAGATCAAATTGTGCTTTGTGCATGGAATTTGCAGTGGGCCTGATTTTTGAACTTTGTGCTCAGGTTTTGGCACCCCTTTCTCCTTGACCTATTAAGATCTATTGGGTATCCCTGAGATAGGACCTGATGGACTAGACCTCGCTTACCATTACCCCCGAAAAAAAAAGATGACATTGTCAAATGTAAAAAGAAAATGTCGATTGTAGTAGCGATTATACTGTTTGAATAAAATTAAGAATATTATAAGTCCCATCAAAAAGGGCCCAAAAAAAAAAACAGGAATAAAAAACGTTGGCATGATCATTTCCTTTTTCTTAAAACGTTGCTCCAATTTTAAGAGGTCAATTTCCAATAATGTGAAGTAGTGAGTCGCAACGCATTCCAACTATAGACAATTAAAATTATGTCATTTTTAACGTGATTTAATCATCCTACAATCCACGCAACTATTATTTAGTTTAACTGATAAAATATTTTATAACTATTATAAAAAATTAGATCTAAATCTTATTTGTATTAACTTTTTAGTGTCATCCATCCTTCTCCTTCCTTTGATTCCCAATTTTGTGTCTATTCCTTTCTGCTCTTTTTTTTTTTTTGGTTGAGGTTGCTAGTGGTCTAATAATAACAAGTGGTACGTCCGTTTTACTTTGATTTCTTCAATCGATTATGACATCTACTGGGAAGAAACAAGGTAAGAGTAAAGATATTCTCTTTAATGGATTTGTTTCTCGCCTTTTGTGTGAGTTATTAACTTTGATTTCTTCAATCGATTTCTTCAATCCCAGGGAAATTGCTTTTTTGTTCGACTGTTCCAATGGAGCATAATGGTGAGGGTTTGAGGTAAGAAGGGTGGAAGGCTAGGATATTAGAGATATGGCCTTTATATGCTATCTCAAGCTGTGTTGTCTAGATCTAGTAAACAGGTAATTCGGTTCGGTTATTGATGAAGTTAATTTTGGGCTTGGTCGTGTTTGGATCAATCAGATTCCATTCAATTTTGGTTTCAGTTACGATCATTGTCAATTTGGGTTGTTTTCAAGTCACTCGATTTTTTGGTCCAATATGCTTGTTTAAGGAAACAAATGCTTAGGTCTAGTCGGATTAGCTCAGGCCAATTTTGTTTTTAGGCAAACTTTGGATAAGTTATTTAATTTTAGATATTGAGTCACATATGAGTTTGGGTCATTTAGTTTAACTTTCGGATCGGTCTTATTAGATCTAATTTTCAAACAGAACTAGATTCAAACATCTTGAAATAAAAAGATAACAACAGTATGATATATTTGAAAACACAAGGCGGAATGAGATGCGCAATTTTTACAAATTAAAAGTCAAGAGCTCTAACCTCAAGTAGCATTGAGGTGGCCTTCCAAACTAGAGGTCATGGATCAAATCTCATGACTTATAATTCTCTCTGAGGCAGAGATGTGTAGAGCTATCAATCAAGTTTATAAGCTTGGGTATTGTGAGTTGGCCTCATCCCCTCTCTTGCCTGTACAAGGCCCATAGGATTGCCTAAGATAGGGGCCCAGTAAATCGACATACTTACATTTCATGAAAAAAAAAAAATTACAAATTAAAAATACTGAAGAGCCTAAATATCAAACTACATTCAAACTATTCACCTAAATGACATCCCTCAAAGTTGTCGGTCTTAGGATAAGAAAGAGGGTACAGAGTAGTTTTGAAGTCAATAAGATATGACAATTTTTTTGGCCCTACTTATCAAAAGTATTTGCAGATATTTAGGATCTATTCGTTTTTAGTATTTCAGAGAAGCATTTAGTGGGTTGGAGTAGATTGGAACTAGTTAGAACAGGTTTAACAAGTAGTTAGTGTGTAGGAGGAGGTTGCAGCAGGTTTAAGTTGGTTGGAAGCAAGTTGGAGCATTTTGGAGGTTTTTGTAGCGATTCTCCAAGTGTTATAATTAGCAATGATTATTATGTGGAATACTTTATATTTTGGTAACATAGTAATAAATTTACAAAAATAATGCAACAAAAAAGTTGAATGTCATTGTAATACATTAGTAAATGTTAGTCCATGATAACCATATGCTTTTCTTTATAATAAAACATAGCATATATTAGAAGTTTAATGGTTGTTTCTCGATGTTGAAATCATATCAGCTATTACCTCTATACGTTCATTCATTACTTGCTTGTTTCGCACATCGTGCAATTTATTTGTATAAAATATAGATGTGATGGTTGATTGTGTGTTATGGTGCATAAGGTACATATACATTTTTAATGTTGGAATGTATACATCAAATAGTAAAGTTAAAATGCAAAATATTAGTGGTATATTATATTTTAAAATTATGGCATTGAAAATTATATATTACTTTGTAAAAAGTAATGTCACATGTTGACAAAGTTTGAGCACAACTCAATTAAATCTGCATTCGTCAAAGCTCGGTTCGTGTTTGCGCTCGGTGTTGCTTATCGAGTGAACCTAAGTGAGACCTCCACTAGCTCGAATAGGCTCCTACCTTTTATTTTTTGTTCAAGCATTTTGGAGCATCTTAGAGTGCGTTGTAGCATGTTGAAGTAGGTTTGACTAGCAATTAGTAGGTTTGATCAAGTTGGAGTATGTTTGTAACAAGTTGGAGCATGTAGTAGGAAAATGCTGAAAATGAACAGACTTTTATTACTGAAAGATAGTTAAATTAGCTGAAAGTTGTTGAAGGATGCCATAATTTTGTATAATTAGGCCTAATTGTATCCGAGAGAAAATAAATTTATAAACTTGCTAAAACAACTATACATGATAAATAATTAATTATTTATGACTGCATATTTATGAGCTATATCATATGCTAAGTTTTTGTTATAAATAATTTTACGAATTCTGTATGTATTTTCAATGGATATGCATAACACAAACAATTTCTTATTTTTGTATGTTGAAGTAGTGGTAAAAAACACTTATAAATTTTGTGTCTAACTCTCGTTACTGTAATTAAAATAATAAATTCATCTATTGTTTAAGATTAGATGTAATGAAATGCATAATTATTTAAAAATTTTAAATACTTGTAATTATTTTTATCGATTAAAAAAAAAGTCGGGCTGCACACTTGTAAAAACACAAGAAGTCCACATTAGAAATTCAGGATTAAACATTTGGCACAATGTTGACATGGCTTCACAAAGTGATAAACACATGTAAATAGGATTAATCAAGTAATTAATTACGTAGACGTCTTTTTGATTGATATGAACATTGACACACTGCATCATTATTAAAAAATTCAAAGTACTTGTAATTGGGATTAAACATTTTCACTAAATGTATTTAGGTTCTTTTTTTTTTTGCAAATAAAGAAAAATTTGTTGATTAAAAGCCATACGACACTTACAAAAGGTAATAACTATATTTAGGTTCTTATAATAACTATATAAATTTAGTGAAATAATAATAAAATTTATTTAGTTAAATAACACTCCACGTTTATTAGTTGAAAATAATATGGATCTAACGATTGGGATATCCATATTTATGTCGGTAATTGAATAAGGTTCTAATAAACAATTAGATTATTCATGTCAGTTCTTTCTAATCTATTAAGCAGTTTTAAAAGTGTTGCATGCTGCTAAATTTTATTGAATGATGGTGTAAGTTACTAAATGATGTTGAAGCTTGATAAAAGTTACAGAACATGAACCCCCCAAAGGCCTTTTTCACACTAAATGTTGGTTAGTTGCTTAAAGATGGCCAAAAAAAAAAGAAAAAGCAAAAGAAAAAGGCAAGGCCTTTTTCACACTACGCGTACAAGGACAAGATGGGGAAAAAAACAGGTGATAAAGGAAAAAAAAAAGAAAAAACTGACGTTAATAATTTGAACTCTTGAGGGTATCAACGTAAATAATTTGACATGAGAAAATTAAAGCGAATAGTTTGACCTTAACCTTATGTTTTTTTAAATAATCTAATCTTAAAAAATTCATATCAATGCACAATCGAGTCACGTTTATCTAAATTTATTGCGGGTATACTTACAAAAAATAGGATCAATGTTAAAATTGTTTGCTCTAATTTTTTTAATTCAGTTTATTTGCATCAATATTTCTAATAATTTACATTATTAGCGTCAATTTTTTCAAAAGAAAAATGATGAAGAAATAAGAAAAAAGAAGAAGAAATGAAAACATTAGGGTTTTGGCAAGAGGAAAAGGAAAAGTAATTACCAAACCCTTCGAGGTTTATAAATACAGGGTTGCCGTCAAGATTGTGAATGTGAGAAAACAAAAAAAACTTAGCTCTGAATATTTTTATCCTGTCTAGTCCTCTGTCTTTCGTTCTTTCATCCTCTCTCAACCGCCATTCCTCATCCCAAACCCCATAAAATCTTTGCTGGGTTTTTGTAGCCGTTGTCATTTGAAGATACCCATCTTAAAAAAACACTTAATCTTGGTGTTTTAAAACGAAGAATAAGAAGTTATATACCAGGGGAGTGTATGAAAAACAGGGGAGAACAAGAACATAGAAAAAAGATGAAGTACGTGCTTGTTACTGGTGGTGTGGTAAGTGGGTTAGGAAAGGGAGTCACTGCTAGCAGTGTTGGAGTGCTTCTCAAAGCTTGTGGACTTCGAGTTACCTCCATTAAAATAGGTATTGTATTGCATTTGTCTGGTGTATGTTAGCTCCATTTTTCTGGAGTTTTATCTGATAAAGCTTCCATTTTTTGGGGGTTTTTTGAGGTGGGGTTTTGAGATTAGGTTGAAATTCGCGGGGTTTTTAAACAAATTTGGTGAATCTCGACAAGGGTTGTTCTTGATTCCTGGAAAGTTTGCTGCCCAGATTTGATTATGCTCTGAGATTTAGCTTGTTGTAAATTTGTAACTACAAGCAGCAACAAATTTTGTTTTTCTTTGTTTGCCTGCTTTTTGGTCACGAATGAATCAAATCTATGAGCTCATTTCGTCCTTTGATGAATTTTCCCTCTTTTCTTTTTGGGGTCTTTGGAGCGGGGGGATTTTTGAAACAAAGCCCAGAAAAGTAGCCAAAATCCCTAAAAAGTTGGGATATTTGTGTTGCCTTTCCCCATCTTTGTATCCTGTTTACATTGCTTTGGCTGATGTGATTTTCCCATTTTCCAATTTGTTTGTATATGTAGATCCTTACTTGAACACGGATGCTGGAACCATGTCACCCTTTGAGCATGGTGAGGTGTTTGTCTTGGATGATGGCGGCGAGGTAAATTTGACTAAATTCCACTTAATTTATTGTAATTAGATCCTGTTCACTTTCTTGACTAAACCTAATTTATCTTTTACATCCACCCCTTAATGTTTGAAGATTATGCTATTGTGAAGCCATTGATGTTGACTTAAATTGACTTGAATACTAGTAAATTTGATTTTGTTTTCTTCATCCTGGCGGCACTGAAGTAGTTGGGAAAGACAGGTATCTTAGAAAATGATGTTATTAATTTTATTTCTTTTAGGTTTATAGTGATACAATGCAATCCAATTCCTTTTCTCTCTTCATATTCCCCCCCCCGGGTCTTTTTCCTTTTTTTTTGGGTGGGGGGGGGGGGGGGGGAAGTGGATTTGGGGTGTTCTCTGTAAAGCCATGGCCTTTTCCTCAACGTAAAGTGTTGTGGGTAATTATTGTTGTCTGTTTAGGAGGAAAAAGCTCTATTTTGGGGAACTTGGATAAGCTTAGAAAAAGGAAAATAAACTGTTAGTGCTCTTGTATTCTGTCTGTTTAGATCTTTCACATAGTCAAAAGGGAAATAAAGAGGGTAAAACTTCAAGATGCTGAAGGAAAAATGCTGCCTGTTCTTCTTCAAGCGTCAAAATGATTTCCCTTGTTCTTGCTGATATCCCGGTGGGTTCTTGTTAGCTACTGTTTTCTTCATAAACTGTAGTGATTTTTGGTTGGAGATGCTATTTAATTGTGATTAAGTGTCCTCCCCATGCCAATTTGTACCCTTGTCCCCTTTTCTGGGGGTGGGTGAGGTACTCGGATTTTGGTTGGAGATGCTATTTAATTGTGATTAAGTGTCCTCCCCATGCCAATTTGTAACCTTGTCCCTTTTTCTGGGGGTGGGTTAGGTACTCGGATTTACCAGCTTTCTGAAGTAGATGTAGCATCCCCAATTAATATCTAATAGTGTTGATCAAGTGGGTTTTCAATTGTTCCATAGGTGGACTTGGATCTTGGTAACTATGAGAGGTTTTTAGATATCAAGTTGACACGCGATCACAACATCACAACTGGGAAAGTATATCAGGCAAGCTACTTTATCAATGTGACTTTGTCGATTACGTAGTGCTTCCCCCTACGTTGCCTTCTTAAGTGTGAAATAACCAATGGGATTCTGATTATAGAATTCTATTGATGTTCATTCTTATGTTTTCGTGTTTTGATTTGTTTGCTTTTGTATGACAGTATGTGATTAATAAGGAAAGAAAGGGAGATTATTTGGGAAAAACTGTCCAGGTCTTTCTCACCTCTAATCAAAAGTTTCACATGATACTGTTACGTATTGAAACTACATAACCCTGAATTGTCTTCCTTCTATCTGTTACGTTAGGTTGTCCCGCACATAACTGATGCCATTCAGGAGTGGATTGATCGTGTGGCAAACATTCCCGTGGATGGACGGGAAGGCCCACCTGATGTTTGTGTCATTGAATTGGGTGGGACCATAGGTGCGCCATCCAATATACCCTTTAAAAAATGTTGTTGTGGGTCTCTTGAGAGCAGTCTCTCTTTGCTTGTCGAGGATGAGGTTATGTACATGTGGACTTTCCGATACAAGTACTTTGTTGAGGTCTAGAGTATGATTGGGGTTGCTTCTTCAAGATGGACAGAAGTTTATGCGTCTAACTTATTGTTACCGTCTTGGATGCAGGCGACATTGAGTCCATGCCATTTATTGAGGCTCTTGGACAATTCTCCTACCGTGTAGGTAGGTTTAAACAAAGCAGTTTGTGCTGGATGATAGTGATTTTTGCTGTTGGAATTTTGAAAAATTTTGATTCCACTTCCTTGCTTCTTAGGTCCTGGGAACTTCTGCTTAATTCATGTCAGCCTCGTACCTGTATTGAATGTTGTTGGAGAACAGGTAAGTTGATTAAACTCTGCTTGTGGATTTCTGTAACTCTTTGTATTAGCTGGCTTTTCATCTGTTTCGTTCAGAAATGTATTTAGTTGATCTGATCATTTCAATGCTGTTTTAACAGAAGACGAAACCAACGCAGCACAGTGTCAGAGGACTACGAGGCCTTGGTTTGACTGCAGATATTTTGGCTTGTCGCAGCACAATGGTCCCTGCCTGCCTCCTCATCCCCCTCCTCCCCTTCTGCTTTCTACCCTGCATGGTTGTACTAAGCTAACCCGTTTGTTTTCCTTATTTTGTAGCCCCTTCATGAAAATGTTAAGGCGAAGCTCTCACAGTTCTGCCATGTCCCGGTACTTGAAATGAATCTCTGATTTATGTCCTAAGCTTTGTTTAACTAGTGTCATATTATATCATTTTTCTTTTGACATGAAGAGCTTATATGAACAATGTTATTGCAGGGGGAGAACATTATCACTTTGTATGATGTTCCTAATATTTGGCATATTCCTTTGCTGCTGAGGGTGAGTGTCTGATTACATTACAAGGATGAAGACCTTCTGTTTAATGTGTCTTTATAGTATTGCTCACGTTGAATATGTGAATATCCCACCAGGATCAGAAGGCTCATGAAGCTATCTTAAACGTGCTGAACCTTTCTAGGTTTGTATAATACGCTACCTTTTAGGGCCTGTTCTTCGTTCAATATGAATGACTTCCTTTGAGTAATGCTCTTCTCCATTACACAGCATTGCAAAGAAGCCTGTACTGGATGAATGGACAGAGAGAGCGGAACTATGTGACATGCTACATCAGCCTGTGAGTCCCAATACACGTGTTGCTTTTTCTTCAGATATTTCAATTCCCAGAGATAGCAATGGCTTTCTGTCTTTATTGATGTATGTGAGATGCCATTCTTAATTCCTTAGGTGAGGATAGCCATGGTTGGGAAGTACACAGGACTTTCTGATTCCTACCTCTCTGTATTGAAGGTAATTTTGTCCTGATGGAATCAATTGTGTTATTTGTTACGTGGAGGTTCTGATTGAAATTTGGACACATTTGAGGGCATCTTTCTTTCTCTTCTTTGAGCTGGTTGATGTACCATTTTCCTGTAGACTCTTGCATCTTTATCTAGTAAATTGATTTAGCATTGAATCAAATCAATTATAAGTAGGGTACCTCTCTTGATATTCAGTTATACCTTGCACGAAAATTTTCTAATACCTTCTAAGGCCCTGGGTTGATTCAAGATATGAGAACATTGTTCTGTGCGCTTGCAGGCTCTTCTTCATGCTTCTGTTGCATGTCGTCGGAAGCTTACTGTGGACTGGATCCCAGCCAGCGACCTTGAAGATGAAACCAAAGCAGAGGTGCTTATCACTTTAGTCATGTTGTACTGGCTCTCATTCCTTTTCCTCCCGAGTTTCTTGTTCTACATATTTTCACCCTTGAATTCTATATGCAAGTTGACATGATTTTCTCATTATTCCAGAACCCTGAAAGCTACAGAGTTGCATGGGATTTACTAAAGGTTTGTGTTTTCTAGTGTCCATGTAGCTCTTCTACTTGTTTGGTTGTGGGCTAATACTTGCATTGTATGTGTCTGAACTTAGGAATTGCTCACGTCTTGTTAATCTGGATCTCAGGGTGCAGATGGTGTTCTAGTTCCCGGAGGATTTGGTGACCGAGGAGTTCAAGGGAAAATTCTTGCAGCAAAGTATGCCCGGGAAAATAAAGTGCCATATCTTGGTATTTGTCTGGGGATGCAAACTGCTGTCATTGAGTTTGCTCGCTCTGTTCTTGGTCTAAAAGATGCAAACAGTGAAGAGTTTGATCCAAGTACCAAGAATCCTTTTGTTGTGTTCATGCCAGAGGTACTTAATGCGGTTTTCTTAAGTCGCTGTGTGATTGACATAGCATGCATGTTTTATTTGTGATTGACATAGCATGCATGTTTTATTTCCCTAGATTTATGTGCTTATGCGATGCTGTGTCAACAGGGATCGACAACACATATGGGGGGGACCATGCGGCTTGGTTCAAGGAGGACATATTTTCATGTCAAGAACTGCAGGAGTGCAAAACTGTAAGAAAATTGATGGCAGCATGAGCGATAAATAGTAGCTTTTCAGTTTATCACGCACTGGAGATATTATTTCAATTGGAGCTTATTCTTCCCACTTTGTTACTTAACGTAGGCATGGCAATGCAAGCTTTGTGGATGAAAGACATCGACATAGATATGAGGTTTGTGAAGCTGAAACATCTCTTTCTTCGATCGCTTTTGAACTTTTGTTTCTAGCTTTACCTCCCTCTATTGAAAGTTCTTCTGGCCAGCTGACATGGTTAATGTTTTGTTGCAGGTCAACCCTGAAATGGTTCCTCAACTAGAAAGCGCTGGCATGTCCTTCACCGGAAAAGATGAAACTGGCCAGCGAATGGAGGTTTGGTTCCAGCTGATGTTTCTAGTGGAATTATCTTTCTGTTATCTCCTTGTAATTTTCTTGGCTAATAGTTTTGATATCTGCAGATCATTGAACTACCTGATCACCCTTTTTTCATTGGAGCTCAGTTCCACCCCGAATACAAGTCTAGACCGGGAAAACCTTCTCCTCTGTTTGTTGGTATGTGTGTTGGTTCTTTGTGCTACTTGCATACACATGGTTGATATCTTAATCTTACTTCCAACAATTGCATATGAAGAATTAGTACTCGTGCTTCACCATTCTTTTCTCTCTGGTTTGCTATGTGGGAGTCAAACTCTTCATGTAATCAAGCACCTATGTCAAACACTAGTTGCGCACTTTGTTTTCAAAAGTTTCGAGAAAAATTGGGTGAGTCAGACAATAGACGTACCCATATCAGACTTATGTGGTGGAGTCCGAGTTATATGGGATAAGAAACAATCTTGCGATCATATCCTCCTAAATGGCAACTTGTTACTTGCAGTATTTCGATTTGTGATGGCAGTACTAACTACTAATGTCATCCTTCAAATAGGTCTCATAGCAGCAGCAAGTGGACAGTTGGATGCTGTATTAGAAAACCCTAGTAGTTTTGTACATAATTTCCTAAAAAGAGAGAGCCCAAGTTGCAATGGTCCCCCCGCAAAGAAATCCCACCATGATGCACCTAGCTCAAACGGCCGCGCAAATGGTTTTCACAAGGACTGTAGAAATGGCTTTGTCAACAGCATACACAAAACCCATGCAAATGGCTCCGTGAATGGCATGTGCAATGGACATTCTAATGGTTCTGTTACTGGTATTTATCCTGAATATGCAAATGGCATGAATGGAGTATATAGTGATGGCATCTATGGCTCCTCCCTCAATGGCATAATCAGCAATGGTAACGGCTTTCACCATTGAAGTAAGGATATCTGAGCAGCCCATTGTCTTCAGCTGTGGAAGATGATTTTTGATTAGCGCCTTCTTTTTTTCCTAGTATTTTGAATTGGGTCTGTACAGAATGTTTTTAGAGTTAAGCCTCAGGTGTTGGTAACTCGTGTTGATTCCGCAAACACTAGGAGTGCTGACCGGTCTTTTTTTGGGACAGCCGGTGGTGTTTGAGGGTGCAATGTGACTGAAACCGAAAGAGGGAGGGGCGTGAAGGGGTTTTTCGTTTCCTTTTTTCCCCCCTGCATCTGCTTGGTCTTCGCTCCTCTGTAACTGAAACTGATGTATATTTCCATGGAGTGGTATGGTCGGAGTGATGTGAGTGAATTTATGCCTTTCTTTGGCATCAACCCAGGGAGATTAGGTTTGGAATTTGGGGGACTAGTTGCTGCTCTCGTAAGTTGTAACCCCTTTCTTTGCTCTGCATATTTGATATGTATGTACTCTTGGATTCCCTTAAATGATTACTGCGATTGTTTTGTGAAGTCTGGTGATTACTAATGACTGCAATTGCAAGCTGCAAGTTGTTGGATTTAAGACGAACTCAGGAGAATACAAGTTCGAATCTTAATGAACATATGAATGCCCATGTTGCACTACCCACAAGCGAATGCGTTAAATGGTGGGGAAATGCATATTATGAGAAGTTTAGCATATAGTCACCGGGAACGCCCTCATATTTCTGCGATCCGTGTTCCGGAAACAAGCAATTCAAAGCCTGCATTATTGTCCAATAAGTAGCAATATGTGTTCCGGACGAAACAATCTGGGAAGCGTTCGTGGCAACTATGGTCTGCGAAGAGAGGTTTTAGGTGCACCATATGTATCTGTATTCTCCTGTGAGTTGGCTTGACAATGTGTAATAATTCAAGTAAAGATTTGAATTTAAAATTAGAATAGATTCTCAATTTAAATAATCTCAATTAAGATCATAATTTCATTAGTAAAATAAAAAAATTCAAAAATCAGTATAAAAAGTTTGGAGGTTCATTTGTTCTTCAGCCCGCTCCCCGGTGAGTCAGCATCCTCCGCCTTCTCTCTTCAACCTCCATTCTCAAGCGGGAAATTCAAGCTCCAAAACCCTTCAAAATCCCCAATCTCATTCTTCCCTTTTCTCTGTATTCAACTTCTCTCTTCCTTCTTCCATTCCCAAGTTCCATGTCCAAATCCCCCAACACGAGGGGCACCAAACCCACTTTACCCACCACCGCCGGCAAGAGGAAACGTTCTAAAAGCCCTAAAATTCCGCCGAAATGTGCGGAAAGACCCGGAATTGAAGACATAGAGGATTTGCTGAAGTTTAGTGAGGATGAAGTCGCGGAAATTAGGGCTTCTTTGTTGGAATGGTACGATGAGAATAAGAGGGATTTGCCTTGGAGAAGATTGAATGCTGATGAAGGAGAGAGAAAGGCTTATGGGGTTTGGGTTTCGGAAGTGATGCTGCAACAAACTAGGGTTGCTACTGTGATTGATTATTACAATCGGTGGATGCAGAAATGGCCTTCTCTTTATCACCTCTCTCTTGCTTCTCTTGAGGTTTATCGGCTTATTTTCTCTTCTTTTCCCTTTTTTTTTTTTTGTTCCGATTGATTGAAAGTTTATGCCTTTTGCGGTTCGTTTGAGCTTATTGCGTGTGCATTTGCCTAGTAGGAAGTGAATGAAATGTGGGCAGGCTTGGGATATTACAGAAGGGCAAGGTACTTGTTAGAGGTAACGCTTGCCTGAGTAGTTTTTTGATTTTGTTTTTGCCCCAAGTTTGCTCTCTTCTTGTTCTGTTTTCCCTTTCTTTTTAATTCTTTCTGGCACCTAATTTGCTGACTTTCTTTGGATCATACACCAAGTTTCTCTCTTAATATATATGGGAAGTTCTATGATTCTTATAAACATCGTTTAGCTCCTAGAGCATCAGAAGTTCTGTATTTTGATGAGAATATCTGGACCATGGCCTTGTGCTTAACTTTGATGATTTAAGAATCTATAAGACTATGACAGATAATCATGAGTACAACTTTGATGATTTTGCAACTGTCAAACTTTATCTTTCTGAGTGGAGCAAATTTTGTGGCAGATAAAGCATTGATAACAATTGTCAGTATCTGACTTTAGTCTTCATGGTATGACACTGCAGACAAGATTTCGTTGTTACATCTGACCGTTTAATGTCATTGACTATAGGGGGCGAAAAAAATTGTTGAGGAAGGAGGCGGGTTTCCTAGAACAGTTTCTGCACTCAGGAAAGTCCCTGGTATTGGAGATTATACAGCAGGTGCCATTGCCTCCATTGCTTTTATGGAGGTCAGTGACTTGAATATACATGTTCATCTTTCTGACAGTGACAGATAGTTTTCTTATTCGCCTAAATATCTGAGGTTGGTTTCCAGGCTGTGCCTGTGGTAGATGGCAATGTGGTTAGGGTGCTTGCCAGACTAAAGGCTATATCTGCTAATCCGAAGGACTCAGCAACAATAAAGAAATTCTGGTGATGATTTCTTGTTCCTTTTAATTTTCTAATAAAACATTTCTAAAGTATAAATCACTTGCAATACCTTTTCAATTCTCACTTTTAACTAAAACCTTAGAAGAAGACCATTGAAACATCTCTTCCATGTTTTCGAAAGCTTGCCCAGTTTAGTTGCTTACATTTGAAGTCTGAAACAGCCACCCCTTTCCTCCTCCCCCCTCAAGAAGAATTTCTAGTGAACAATCTATATGAAATGGAATGCTCCATAATGGTTACCCGTTTGAGATTTTGAATCATATAATTCCTATTATCCTTACTCCTTACTAATGCAACTTAATTATCCGGCCTGGTTAGTATAACAATAGTCTTCTGGGTCTGATCTATTTGGGGGAGGAAAATAGTAATATTAGCCATAGCTCCAACTGTGGATATCGTTCTTGTCCAGGAGATTAGCAGGCCAACTAGTGGATCCTTGTAGACCTGGAGACTTCAACCAGGCACTTATGGAGCTTGGTGCAACAATTTGCACCCCAACAAACCCAAGTTGTTCCAAATGTCCGGTTTCTCTCCAATGCCATGCATTGTCACTATCTCAGCAAGGTGGCGTAACTCAAGTCACTGATTTTCCACAGAAAACTGTAAAAGTTAAGCAGAGGAACGAATATTCTGCCGTTTGTGTTGTGGAGATATCAGAGTCTAGGGATCTGCTAGACGGTGACCCAGCCAATAGCAAGTACCTTCTTGTTAAGAGGCCAGATGAAGGCTTGCTAGCTGGCCTTTGGGAGTTCCCATCTGTACTACTGGGACAGGAGGCCGGGATGGCTGTTAGGAGGAAAGCTATTGATGATTTGTTAAGGACAACATTCAGTCTTGACATCAAGAAGACCTGCAAAGTGATCTTGAGAGACGATGTTGGAGATTATCTCCATATATTCTCCCACATACGCCTAAAAATGTATGTTGAACTCTTGGTCATAAATATAAAAGGTTTGTGTAATATCTTTCCCTATTTAGGATTGTCTTCCCCCTCTAATTCTGTTTCTGGCATAATATGTCGTAATGGATATCAATCTAATTGTTTTTTTGCCAACATTCCGTCGGCATGTAGGTGGTTTGAATCTCCAGCAGAATGGCCTATTTGAAGGAAGCATGGTGTGGAAATGTGTTGATAGCAAGGAACTTTCGAGCATGGGGCTGACATCTGGTGTGAGGAAGGTAATGCTGCGTCATTTCTTCTTTGTTCCTTTGCCCGTTTGATATGCACTAAAATCTACTATGACCACATCGTACAATAATTAGCAAGCTTTTACCCAAAGAACGTAACCGACACTAATAAGAAGTCGTAACATCATTTGAACGAATCAGAGATATTGTCTTGATACTGATGTCAACGTACGTACTCATGGTTTTCTGAAATTGGCTTCTTGTCATTGTCTCAAAAGAGGGACTTTTATCTTTTTGAATCTCCATTTGAAGTTTAATCCTACAATGAGAGCTTTCAAGCTTCCTACCTACCCTATCAGCACTCTTAGTCATGCATAATTTATTTGTGTTTTCAATCGTGCTGCAGGTTTACACAATGATCCAAAAATTTAAACAAAAAAGCTTGTCTGCTACCATTAATTAAGGACACTGAACAACTAAAATCAAGAAAGAGAAGATGAATCAAGATGTATAACTTTGCAGCATTCAACCGGTTGCATTGCATATCAAATTACGAATGAAGAACTCGCAATTCCAGGAAGCTTGCTTTTGGCATGTATTGATGTTATTCTAACTTGTGTATCGTCCATCTCCATATTACTATCTAAACTCCAGCTGAAAATCAGACCCAGTAATATTTCCTTGGCCTCCCACATCGTCACATAGCTGGCATGTCAAGTTAATGCTGTCATGAAATTTTGGCTTATTGCCTTGGCCGGTGAGGCTCAGACACTATGTATAACTTCTGGTGGTTTTTCATCGTAAATTTTGCACACGAGACAAGATTAATGCGTAGGTCTACGTTTGAGAATCCTACATATGTGGATGACATTTCTGTGCCTACTTGCCTTTTAAATTCAATAATTGATCAATCTTTCTCTGGCAGCAGCACAAGGAGGGTCATTTTCTTGTTTATAGACAAATTCTTTTTGCTGGTGTTTACTTGAGTTTCTAAGACAGCTGCTCTGGTAGACACATTTCCTGCTCTGCTTACATTTCATCTTTCAGAGTTCCATTGAAATATGTTGGACCTCTGGGGGCAGTTGGAAGATCCATTTTCTTCCTCTTTGTGAAGACTTTCTATGTTGTTTGATGTTCCAGAGTTCACTTGATCTGTCGCCAACACTTGGAGTCAGACTCGATGAAATCGAAACAATATAATGTGATTTTTACCCGAATAAAGGTTGACAAGACAGAATAATCCAACCCAAAATTTGCCTGAATGACATTCATTACATTTTCTTGACAAACTTATCTGATACATCGAAATCCAATCCATCCGATCCTTACCCAATATTTAATCAACCCTATCTTAACTCGATCCTAATTTAACGTAACTCGCCAACCTAAACGACACTGTAACAAAAACAAAGATTCTAATTTGCTGATCACTTTCTCAAAGAGGCTCAACTAACAAATTGTGCCCTTTGAATTTTGATACGTCACAATTAATGTGGTTTACAGCTGGCCTCCAACAAAGTTCTCTTCAACAGTTGGACATTTTCATCACCATGTTAAGAGCTTTCCATTCATTGCCCAATTGACTTCTCTTCTTGATCAGCGCATTTTTCTGCTCGTGCTCAAAGTGTCCGGTTGAAAATGATGATGATGGTTTGTTAGCACTTAATTTTGACACCAAACCATATTCATTATATTCCTTTTGAGTAAGGGCGAGCTTAATGGATTATACTGGCCGAAGGCATTGGAGCAAAAGTCCGTCCTAAACTAATGAACCCACCTTCATCAATCTTAACCCCCACCTTTTCTCAAATACATACCCAACGATATCTTTTCTACTACAGACAAATCCGTATAAACAAACCAACAACAATATTCATCCCCGCCTTTTCTCAATTATATACCAACTGATATCCTTTCGATTATGGATAGATCCATCAAAACGAACTTCAAAACATTCCCATTGACATTCCTGAAATGAAGAGAGAAGATACTAAAGAGTTTAAGACAAATTCATAAGAGATTTGCCGGCTTACTTCCATATAAGAAAAGAGCAAGTTGAATATACAAAAATACCCCAAATTGTAGCGAGGTAGCCGGCTGCACAAGCATAGAGATTACGACAGGATAACTAGATAATGAATGATGAGGGAATAATATATCATTTCCTTCATGTGTTGAGCACATCAATACCTTTTAACAAGTCTCTCTCCATCATGAGCTTACACTCGTAATAATATTACTGTTTTTTTGCTAATATTCTAGCTCAGAATCAAACAACAACCAGGCAAACAGCAACTTACAGGGTCAACTGGTTACCTACCCTACCACCACCACCTCATTGCCCTCATTCTAAGTAATCAAAACTACATCATCCCCATAACACCCAAATTCTAGAGACAGAGAGAGAGAGAGAGAGAGAGATGAAGCAGGTAGATAGGATGTTGCTTACCGCCTTCATCCTCCTCTGCCTGAATCCATTCTCCTCCCTTGTGCATTCACAGAGTACTACAGATTCCTGCAGTAACAACATCAACCTCAATGACATAATCAATTTTGACACAACTGCTATGGCCTGTGAAGTCGTCTGGAACCCCCATGGATACATTCTCCGGGTAAGTTCGCAATCTTTAACCTCTATCCTAGTCAGGATTTGTGTGTATTTAGTTTGGTTTGATTTGGTTCGGTTCTAGTATCGTACTCAACCTTACAAATTAAACAAGGTCCCATAACAAAACAGAACAAGCTGCTTGTTTTCGATTAAGATCTCATCATAACAAGTTTGTGAAAATTTCTCTCCAGCATGCACAAGCAGCAACAGATGTGTGGAGCTTCTTGCTCTCAGCTCCATACAGAAATAACTGGATTGGGATGGGGTTCTCGAAGAACGGTTTAATGATTGGGTCCAGTGCCATGGTAGGGTGGGTGAACCCAAATGGCACGGGCACGGGCCTGCAGTATCTTTTGAAGGACCAGGATCCCAACCAGGTGGTCCCTAATCAAGGCGAGCTCAAGCTGGTGGAGAACACGACAACCGTGATTAGGCAGGGAAACCTCGTGTACTTGGCCTTCCAACTTAATGCACCTCAACCCCTCATGGAGGTGCTCTATGCTGTGGGACCGAATGGCAAGCTGCCAAACGACAATAACGGGCTCAGGTTGACCCAGCATCAAGATAGAGTCAGCACCAGATTGAACTATGCTACAGGTAATGCTTAACTGTGACATATCAGCTAAAACATGATGTGCACGATGGTTTGTCTGCAATAGTTTATATTGTTTTGTCAACTGCATCACTAACTCAGGCTTCAAGACAACTGCACTTGTCATCTTTTGTTTGTTTCTCACCAGAGATCCAGAGGATCGACCACTGGCTTATCTTGGATAGGTCAATCATTGCTAAATTTTCAATTGTGTCTCCAGCTGGCGCGCACATCACAAAATACAACTACAGCAATATATGACAATATAAACAATTACAGACATCAGGAATTGTTTATGAGGATTTACTGCAAGATAATTTACATCTTTCCCACCCCAAAAGCCCTCTCCAAACTGTCACAACAAAAAAAATCTGATTGTTTGTTGCCTACTTCCCTCTCTCTCTCAAAACCTGGAGCCTCCATCCATCAGTTTCTTTTTGAGGGCAGGATCTAGGGAAAAGTAGTGACGGATGTTTCGTGGGCACTTGTTGGCCGTATATAGTTTAAATTTCAGTGGGGGGATTGGGATTAACAATTCTAAAATCATACTTATCGAAGTATGTACTCCATGAGCCACATAAGCACACATAGGTTAAACTTTCCTATACGATAGATGAATGCATGTGGGCTAAAGCTGTCATTTGGCTCCTGAAAGTATGTACTCTTAGCTCATGACAGCAGAATATGCTTTGCCTCTACCCTGTTTCTTATCAGTTAAAAGAAAAGGATGGCCAAATCCAATGCAGAAGGCTCACTAGCCAAATGTACTCCCATTTTCAGTAGGAGAACATTACCTCAGATTGAATGCAAAATCATCAAGTGGAACCCCAAATAGACTCTGTTAAGAAGAGTGATCACATACGGAGTTAACTAGAGTTTTTTTTTTTTTTTTGATTTGTGTAATAGGGAAAAGTCAAACACAGAGCAGTCCATATACAGGACTACGGAGGACGCATGGAGCTCTAAATATGCTAGGATGGGGAATCTTGATGCCTATTGGAGCAATAGTTGCCAGGTACTTCAAGGACTGGGATCCCATCTGGTATTACTCACATGCTGCGATCCAAGGCCTCGGCTGGCTATTTGGACTGGTCGGTTTTATCTTAGGATTTGTGACCCAGGGATTTATCCATGCGCAAGTAGAGCACCACAAGAACCTGGGTATCACCATCCTTGTGGTAGGCTGTCTTCAGGTATGATTCGTTTCTTATACATTTAACATCATAAACAGAAAGAACAAAAGACAAGGCACAATAATTCAGTGCTGAAGAGCTGATAGCTACCTGGCACTGACTTCCTCCCTGACTCTCCTACTTTAAGTCTGAGGAGCCAGAATCCACTTCTGGAGGAGAGGAATGGGAGAAAATAGATGGGTTAGGCCTAACATATTACCCCCATGCCTCCAACCGAGCTCGCTTCTTACAGATCAGGTCCCATTTAATGGACCCCAATTTAAAAAATAAAAAATCTGCATATAACACTCGGTGTCATGTTGGATTTGGTGCAGATAACAGCCCTCTTGCTTAGGCCACAGAAAGGATCGAAGTTTCGAAAATACTGGAACTGGTACCACCACAATGCAGGGAGGATCTTGGTCATTTTAGCGATCTCAAATATATTCTATGGTATTCACTTGGGTATGGAGGGTCCCAGTTGGTATGGCACTTATGCAGTGATTCTAGCAATTTTGGTTGTAGCAGCCATTGCCATGGAAATCAGGTCGTGGAGGCAAAGATGATTTTCCATGGATTGGAATTAGACAAGCAACGAAATATACATCTTTTTTCAATGTAATTGCAAGTAGGATGTGTCAGCTTGTTCTGCATAGATCATGTGTTGTTTACGCCTAGTACTGCTTCTACTATTGGTACTACTTTCTCAGCTCTTTTTCATGATTCTTTCATGAATAGTCATTGTGAAGCCTCCTTTGGAAGCGAATACCGCATATATCTTGACCTCCCTAATACCCCATTCTGGCAGGAGGTATGAAGAGTGTTTTTTGCAGTTCATAGATCCTATATTGCTGAGCATTCCTTTTATTCATGTTCTTTTTAAAAGTTCTGTAGACATTCCTATCTGATATAAATATTTACTTTATATTTATAATGATGCTACAATCATGTTCTGCCCTATAATCAAAACCAGTTTGCTGAAGTATACACCCTGCACGTTCTGTTCTATGCCCACTAGAGATTTGAGCCCTTGTAATTCTTCTTGCTAATGTTTCTTTTTTCACATTAAATATCTGGATTCTATATAGATGGACGATATACAACAGTGGTAAAACGGAGACTTTACCCCTGCGAGAAGTTTAAGTCTGCCTGATGAAAGATTCATCATTGAAGACGATAGAATTTAGCTCTATCTTAAACATAAAGCCTGAAGCTGGCTAAGAAGAACTGGTTCCCTCATAGCGTCCCTAAGGCCCAATATGCATGAACAGTGATAATGCACAATCCCACAATCATGCAACACTAGTAGCCTGTACCTTCTGCACTGTGATAGTGTGCGCCTTTCAGGAAGCTTAGTTCCATGCCAGGAATTTATGTGATAGACGACGCAGGAGGTGAGGACACTATCTTGCATTGAAGAGTACTTTGAGAGGATTATCTGACATGTATCTATTGTCGTCATAGTCGACTCACCACTCCTCTATTCACGAGTTGCCTGAGCTCATTAAGCCTAATAAAGGCGAAAGAACAGAAACATCTTCCACCATGATGAAGATGATATCAGTGTTAAAAAACATGTTACTCAAGTGAATTTCTGGTCACTACATCATGTCTACTTTTGCTGGCAGATTGGGTTACATTTTAATAAGGTATCATGCACAGCCAAAATCAATCGTTGTTAACAACAGGGAATGGCTCATTACAATTCAGCAAATCTTGCTTCTCACATTAAGAACAGACAAAGATTGGAAACCGGCATATGTCTCCTCCCTAAGTCAGATAAAGTCACCAAGGTGAAAATCATGAAATCTCAAAGAAAAGACATGTCCACTGACCATCAGGAATCCTTAAAGCTGACAGCCTTATCAACAGCTGTAACATTACAGCACAGAAGATCAAGAAGCAAAATCTGCAAACAAATTAACCAAAAAAAAAAGGTCAATCAATGACATCAAATGAAATTCTTCATAAATAACAAGAGTCAAGACTGATTAACATGGCCTTCTCTTAAGAACAAAATAGTCAACAGATGAGAAATATGCATGGAATATAGTAACTTTCATTAAAGAGACTCCTCAACTGCACATATAAACAACAACAAATGACAATGCAAACTTAAGAAAAACATATCCAGTCTTGTTCACGTAAATATTGTGAGGAAGAAACAATGCATGATTGACAATAGTTACATATCACCTAACCTCAAAATGGAAAGCTTAACCTCTATCGCGTATCAAATCAACTGATCAATCAGGCGGCTGCCATTCTCCTACAATCAATCCACAAGTTCACTTTGGTCAAGCATATCTACCAAAGTCATCCTTCTGGGAAATCTTGGTGGTAACCTCAGGTACATTGCATCCTCAATCTCGATAGGTAGATGAGTTGCTACTAACATAATCCCACCCTTCTTCCGATGCTAGGCTATTATATAGTCGAGTAGTTTTACCCCATCATCATCTGAAGCAACAGAGGGCTCATCTAAGAGCCAAATTGGCCCATCAATTGCCAGCAGCATCGCGAACTACAACCTTTTCCGCTGACCCATTGATAGCATTTTGGCCTTTTATTTGCCAATTTTCCCAGCCTATCAGCTCCAAGGCTGGCATTGATCTTTGTTAGGAAATTAGAGCAAGCTAATAGCGGAAGCAATAGGATGAAACAGATATTCAGGAATTAAAGGAACGATAACAGGAACAAAACAACGACACACAAGATTTACGTGGAAACCCAATGCGGGAAAAAACCACGGACGGCGACGAGCACAATCAATCCACTATATGAGTAGAGAGAATACAAAATGATCACAATCACAACAAGTGATTTGATCCAACAGCAGAATTATAACCTCTCTTGTAATCTCTCTCATAATTCTGTACCTCTCAATGTGTTTAGGGATTCAGGAGTGATTTTAGATCCTAGGTATGACCCCCTTTTATAGGGTCTAGAAAACCAGGGTTTCACCCTTAGAGACGAAACCTACCCGCCAGGAGAAACTGCACGTCGTGACAAACCCTAACCGCCACTATCGCGCCCAGCAGAGCAACACGTGGCACGGTCACACCGTGCCCAGGTGGCACGGCTCCCCCGTGCCAATATTCTGCCTTCTCTCGGCTTTACGCTTCTTCGTCCTGACACGTCCGTATTTATATAGCACGGTCCCACCGTCCCGTTTCTTGGATTTTGGGCCACGAACCCAACAATCACCACCTTGGACCGAAATCTCCAATTACCAAGTCTCTGACGCCGTCATCGCACCCCGAAGGGTGACGCCCCCCAAGGGGCAATGCCCCGAAGGGCGCTCAAATACTGGGAATGCCAACTAAGTTCAAGCAATGCTTGAACTTAGCTCTGGGAGATGACTTATATGAACCTTTCTTCATATAACCTGTCGTAGTAGATGCCTGCAAGATATAGAGGCCTCCTTGCCTCAAACCCTCCAGTAGAATCCGACTGCCCTTCGAGACCTTCAGAACTCCACCTTCAGCTGAATATTGGCACCCCTTGGATTCAAGGGTGCCCAAAGAGATGAGGTTACGCTTCAAGTCAGGAACATAATGAACATTCGACAAAGTCCTGACAACACCATCATGGGTCTTGATTTTAACAGTACCGATTCCAGTTACATTACATTGGGCATTACTACCCATGTGAACAACAGTTGAGTCAACTAGATCATATATTGAAAACCAATCCTTGTGAGGACACATATGATAGGTACACCCAGGATCAAGAATCCAATCAGAATCGCTCCCCCTTTCAATAGAGGTAGCAAACAGAACGTCACCATCAGAATCAGATTCAGTAAACGAAATTTCAGCAGGCTCACGAAAATTACCTTCTTCTTTCTCCCTCTTCTTTTGCAGTTGCCAACAGTTAGCAACAATGTGACCCAATTTACCACAGTAATTGCAGGTCTTACCAGCATGAGGATTTTTAGACTTATAACGGTTCTTATTACCATTCCCCTTTTCAGTTGTTTACCCCTTACTACTAATCCCTCAGCAGAATCAGCATGAATGTCAAGATCAAACTTCTCCTTAGACAACAGGTTTGACTTAACATCCTCAAATGATATAGTATTAGAATTACTATATAGCATAATCTCCTTAAAGTGTTTATAAGAAGGGGATAACGACACAACAAGCAAAATAGTCTTATCCTCATCCTCAACTTTCAAAATCAGACTCTCCAAATCAACAAGAATAGAGTTAAACTCATTCAAATGCTTTTGGACAGGAGTACCTTCAGCCATATGAAAGGTATACAACCTTTCCTTCAAACGGATCTTGTTGGCGAGACTCTTCGTCATGTAGAGTTCCTCCAGCCGAGTCCACAGATCCACAGCAGTTGCCTTATCGAGTACCTCTCGCAGGACATGTGGTGCCAGGCACAACTGAATGGTTGAAACCGCCTTCAACTCCAGTTCTTCCCATTCCTCGTCCGTCAGCGATCCACGCCTCTTCTTTTGGTCTGTTGCCCATTGTTCGTCAGTCACCTTCTCGGGCCTCACGCGAGGTCCTTGCAGAACCTTCCACAACCCATGCTGGATGAGAACTGCTCTCATCTGCACCTTTCAGAGATTAAAACTAATCTCCCCATCAAATTTCTGAATATCAACCTTTATAATTAAAGACATCGTAAACCAAAACTCTGATACCACTTGTTAGGAAATTAGAGCAAGCTAATAGCGGAAGCAATAGGATGAAACAGATATTCAGGAATTAAAGGAACGATAACAGGAACAAAACAACGACACACAAGATTTACGTGGAAACCTAATGCGGGAAAAAACTACGGACGGCGACGAGCACAATCAATCCACTATATGAGTAAGGAAAATACAAAATGATCACAATCACAACAAGTGATTTGATCCAACAGCAGAATTACAACCTCTCTTGTAATCTCTCTCACAATTCTCTACCTCTCAATGTGTTTAGGGATTCAGGAGTGATTTTAGATCCTAGGTATGACCCCCTTTTATAGGGTCTAGAAAACCAGGGTTTCACCCTTAGAGACGAAACCTAACCGTCAGGAAAAACTACACGTCGTGACAAACCCTAGCCGCCACCATCGCGCCCAGCAGAGCAACACGTGGCACGACCGTGCCACGTGGCACGGTCACACCGTGCCCAGGTGGCACGACCGTGCCACATGGCACGGCTCCCCCGTGCCAATATTCTGCCTTCTCTCAGCTTTGCGCTCCTTCGTCCTGACGCGTCCGTGTTTATGTAACACGGTCCCACCGTCCCGTTTCTTGGATTTTGGGCCACGAACCCAACAAAAACCCCTGACTGCCTTATGTCATGGCCATTCCAAAGGATCTCACGTGCAGAAGCTTTAAAAAGCCAACCAAAATGCAAAGAAAAGTGGATTTTCCAGAACAATTGTGCTCGTCGCCGACCGTGGTTTTTTCCCGCATTGGGTTTCCACGTAAATCTTGTGTGTCGTTGTTTTGTTCCTATTATCGTTCCTTTAATTCCTGAATATCTGTTTCATCCTATTACTTCCGCTATTAGCTTGCTCTAATTTCCTAACAGTTTTCCATCAATACAAGCTTTAGTTTGAATGGGTTTCTCTTAAAGATGCCGTCAGGGAGAATTAGCACCCTAAAGTAGAAGCCACATTCCCTAGCATTGCAGGTCCTTATTTGATGTGAAGCCAACCCAAAGATGCAGACTTCAACAATGTCAATAGACAGTCAACCAAGTTCAGGCCTTACGTACACCTTACAAGTCCGTAAGCTATGAACGAACATTGCCCCTGGCATCCCCATCACTACCACATCACAAGGGGCAAACTCCCCTTGCCCTTACCCTCATCAAAACCACTGCCTTTCTAGTTTCTATTCCTCAACCAGGTGTATCCCATAGGAGATAAACTTGCTCACGAGAAACCAAATCAAGCTTCTCAAATTCACCTTTTTGGCAAAAACTAGCAGGTTTTGCCTGCGAGCTTTACTTCTAAGAGAATTTCTTTCTCATAAACAACTTCCAAGGCAGTAGGAACTCCATCTAAAAGATAGGAAGGTGTCAATTGGGTCCCAGGCTCGGCAATGGGCCGGATTTAGGTCGGCCAATTGAGCAGTCGGGTCAGATCGGATCGAGCCAGCAAGACTCTATTATGGATCAGGTTAGGTCATGGGCCAGGAGACCATGACCCATCCATGACAATCTTTTGCAGCAGGTGTTCTATTTGGGCCTTGAAATGGGCAATTATACATTGATAATTGACTTATAATGGCCCCATGAGCATTACCTTGCGCTGAATGACATCTAATTTACAATCCTTAATCATTATCAGCATCAGATCATCATCGCAATCATAACATTCATCAAATCTAAGCAATTAAACCAACAAAAATTCAAAGCAAATCACAATCTAATTGCCAACTAGTAGCCTAGTCCTCATGCTACTGCTTCCTCTTTTTTTTTCCCCCTCAAGGTAAAATTTACTGGCCGACCTTGACCCCTGTTATTTGGAGGAGTCTCAAATTCAGGATCTTCGGCTACACGGATTTCCTAACACAAAAGAAAATTGCAATCTAACAGAGCAAATGAAAATTAACAAAAACAGACTGACAAAACTGTGTTAAACAACATTATTCACAAAACATATTTCACCAGAGTCTCCAGATAACAACTTAGAACCAAGTACCAATCATCTTTTTTAAAATCAACCACCAAGTGATGAAGGAAACTGATATCCCAGCTGTTGTCTGCTTTAAAAGGTTCAAGTCATTCAAAAGAACACCATGGCCATTAGAATGTGGCAGTGGTATCTTGCCTATCACCCCTACAAATCCTTGAACTAATTTAATTTAAGAAACTCAATAACTCAATTGAAGATTCTCAATTCTGAAGACACATGCACCATACTACGTACTGAGTACAAAGCCCATGGATATCAACCACCAAAAAGCCAAGAAAACCCCGTGATAGTTTCTTACTTTATCATAGAATCAAGACCCCATTCCCCACAATTTAGACAGCTGAAAAAGGAAAATTGCAATTAAGGATTTACACTTACAATTGTTGGAGTAATGGCACCCCAAAAGGGTGTTCACTTACTCTCTCTATCTCTTTTGTTGTCCCACATGGAACCTTTGGGAGTGTCTTGAAGAATTTATATATCTCACTCTTCTTGCACTTATTGAATAATTAGAAGCCATGTTTTAAGGGGGTTGAGGGGACTTGGGTTGCTACACCTGCTCGCGCGCCGCCGCCGCCCACCCGTCCGGGCGCGGGCTTACACTATATTTTTTTGGAGGAATTTTCGAGAGGACTGATTGCGTATGAGCTGTTGTAATCCTAACGGCTAGTACACTAAATCCTCCTCTATCTTTGCCTTAATCACCATGATCCTCTCCCCATTAATGCTTCAGTTACATTATTCTCTCCCTTACCTGATTTTCTGCCCCCGTTTCACGCCTTTCTTTATGACTTGGTTGACAGTTTTCTCTCCTCCAGTCCACTATAAAAAGGACTCTACTGCAACTCTGTAGAATACACAGTACAACCAATTCTCTCTTCTCCTCTCTACTTCCTGGGTATAAAATTTGTTATACTCCATAACTTCTCCCTCGAGTGCACGAGTGCGAAACCTGCTGTGTTAAACCTTGGGGAGCTTTTTTGCCAAAACGATTTGCACCTAAGTCGGGCGAATTAAGCTTTCAGGTCAGTGGTTCATACCACGACACAGTTCATCTCCCTATCCTTCGAGCAGCTATTACCATTCATTTCCAACAATCTGAAAGCTTAATTTCAATGGCTGCTGCCCCAAAAACTCTCCCTGAACTCCACAAAATTGAACCTCTTGATGGAACCAATTATAAACGTTGGTCTCAAAAATTGCTCCTTTGCTTTGAGCAACTTGAGATCGACTATGTGCTCACTACTGATCTCCCTGATGAAAGCAACACAGTTACTGATTCTGAACCTATAACTCCTACGGTTCTTAAAACTCCTTCTATTCCTCTTAACGAAGCCACAAAGAAGAAATTCAAAAGGGACAATAAACTGGCTCACAGTTATCTACTAAATAATATGTCTAACCCTTTGTTTGATCTGTTTGTAAGCTTTAAATCTGCCAAAGTCATTTGGACCAAATTTGAGACAAAATATGGTTCAGATGACGCCGGGAAAAGAAAATATGTCGTCGGCAAGTGGCTATAGTTCCAGATTGTGGATGACAAACCCATCATGGAACAAGTTCACATCTACGAAAACCTATGTGCTGAGGTCCTAACAGAAGGCATGAAGATGTGCGAAATCCTCCAAGCCAACGTGCTGATAGAAAAATTTCCGCCATCCTGGAGCGATTACAGAAACCACCTCAAGCATAAGAAGAAAGATCTCACACTGCAGGAGTTAATCCACCATATGCGGACTGAGGAGGCAAACCGGCTGAAAGATAAGATGTCTTCCCTTTCTTTAAATTCTGTTAGTTGTAACCTGGTTGAATTTGCTGTGCAAACGAACAAAGACAGGTTCAAAGGTAAAGGGAAGAAATTTCAGAAGCCAACTCAAAATCTCAGGAATTAGAACTCTGCCAACAAAAGGATTCAGAAGTCCAAGGTGGTGTGCTATGTGTGCGGCAAGCCTGGACACAAGGCCTATCAATACAATCAAAGGAAAGGGACAGTCCAAGCCAAACACAAGTCTGCAACACCTACTGCCAACATTGCTGAAATCGAGGATAATGAGATTATTTATGCGGTTATCACCGTGGAGGCAAATCTGGTCCATAATCTGTCAGAATGGATCATAGATTATGGAGCGTCAAGGCATTTCTGTGCCAACAAGGAACTCATGACTGACTTTGAAGAGGTTGCTGATGGACAATGTATCTACATGGGCAATTTTTCTACAGCTGCTGTCAAGGATAAAAGGAAGATTTTACTTAAGTTTACTTTTGAAAAAATGTTGTCTTTAAGTAATGTTTTATTTGTCCCTTCCCTTCGTAGAAATTTGGTTTCTAGTACCCCCCTTGACGTAGCTGGCCTTAAAATTGTGCAAGAAGCTGGTAAAGTTGTTATCATGCGAAATGGGGACTTCATTGGGAAGGGGTATCGTAGTGGGGGACTCCTTGTTTTGAATGCTGTTACGCAAATCAATAATAAAACTGCTGCCAATTCTGTTTATATTGCTGAGTCTGTCGATTTGTGGCATGGTAGACTTGGACATGTTAATTTTGCTTCATTGAAAAGATTTAGAAACATGCAATTAATTCCAAATGTGAATACTGAAAATTGTTCTAAGTGTCCAGTCTGTGTTGAAACAAAATTTGTCAAGAAGCCTTTTAAAAATATAACAACCAGGAAAATAGAATTGTTAGAACTTGTGCATTCAGATTTAGCAGACTTTAAGAACACTGTAAGCAAAGGTGGAAAGAAATGATACATCACCTTTGTAGACGACTACTCTAGGTATACCAAGATTTACCTTCTTAAGTCTAAAGATGAGGCTGAGGAAATGTTCTTAAAGTACAAAGCTGAAGTTGAGAATCAGTTAGACCGAAAAATCAAAAGACTTAGGTCTGACAGAGGTGGGAAATATGACACCAATTCTTTGACTGTCTTTTGTGAGAAAAATGGCATAATAAATGAGACTAGCGCCCCTTACACTCCTCAATAAAACGGTGTTGCTGAACGGAAAAATTGTACCCTTAAAGATATGATGAATGCCATGTTTGTTAGTTCTGGTTTATCTGATAACTTGTGGGGGGAGGCTGTCTTGACAGCTTGTGTTATACTCAATAGAGTTTCCTATAAGAAGTTAGATAAAACTCCATATGAATTGTGAAAAGGGTATGCTCCCAACCTGAATTATCTAAAAGTATGGGGGTGTTTAGCCAAAGTTGCACTACCTAGTCATAAATGTTCAAACATCGGCCCCAAGACGTTTGATGCTGTCTTGATTGGTTATGCTCAAAACAGTGCTGCATATAGATTTATGTCTTTATCTGACTTCTTTGTTTCGGAGTATAGAGATGTTGATTTCTTTGAGTATGTGTTCCCCTTGAAAAGGAATGTGTCTCATACTGTGTCTAATACTGTATCTGAACATGTGAACTTGCCTGCTTCTAGCTCTAGTGTTAGAGACTTGGGAACTGAACCTAGAAGAAGCAAGAGACAGAGGATTGAAACTAGTTTTGGCTCTGACTTTATCACTTCTTTTCTGGTAGAAGTCCTTGAGAACTTTGACATTGATGCTTTGACCGATGAACTCGTGTCTCTTTATTTACTTGAGGAAGATCCCAAAACCTACTAAGAGGCTATGAGGTCTATAGATGCTAATTTCTGGAAAGAAGCTATTAAGAGTGAAATAGATTCCCTTGAATCAAACAAAACTTGGGATTTGACCGACTTGCCTAAGGGTTGTAGACCCATTAGTAGTAAATGGATCTTCAAGAAGAAACTTAGGACGGATGACTCCATTGAAAGGTACAAAGCTAGATTAGTCATCAGAGGCTTTAACCAAAAGAAGGGAATTGATTTCTTCGATACTTATTCTCTTGTGACCAAAATTGCAACAATCAGAAGTCTAGTTGCTTTGCCTGCTATCCATAATCTTGTGGTACATCAGATGGATGTCAAAATAGTATTCCTCAATGGTGACTTCGAGGAAGAGATTTATATGTCACAACCTGAAAGGTGTGAGGTCCCTGGTCAGGAGAACAAAGTATGCAAACTAAGAAAATCCCTTTATGGTCTGAAGCAAACCCCAAAACAGTGGTATGAGAAATTTGCTAGTTCTTTAGAGAAAAATGGCTTTACTGTTAACAACTCAGATTCTTGTATTTATTTCAAAATATTTGGATCTGATTATGTGATCATATGCTTGTATGTGGATGACATGCTGATCTTTGGTACCAACCTATGTGCCATTAATGAGACTAAAAGAATTCTGTCTTCTCTCTTTGAAATGAAAGATTTAGGAGAAACAGATGTTATCTTGGGGATCAAACTTATAAAAACCAAGAGTGGTTTTTCCTTAAGTCAGTCTCATTACATTGAGAAAGTGTTGAAAAAATTTAACTCTTTTGATGTGGTACCTATAAGAACTCCCTATGACCCTAGCATACATCTTAAAAAGAACAAAGGACCTAGTGTGTCTCAAATTGAATATGCTAAGATAATAGGGAGTGTGATATTTCTTATGAACTCCATTCGACCTGACATTGCATATGCTGTTAGTAGACTAAGTAGGTACACTCATAATCCTGCTAAAGAACATTGGGATGCACTTTATCGTTTGTTGAGATACCTTAGAGGTACTATGAATTGGTGTTTACATTTTTGTAAATTTCCTGCTGTACTGGAAGGTTTTTGTGATGCAAATTAGGTTGCTGATAACGATGAAGTAAGTTCTACTAGTGGTTATGTTTTTACATTGGGTGGAGGAGCTATTTCATGGAAGTTTGCAAAACAGACATGTATAGCTCGCTCAGCCATGGAATCTGAGTTTATTGCTCTTGAGTTGGCAGGTCAAGAAGCTGAATGGCTCAAGCGTCTCTTGACTGACATACCATTATGGGGGAAACAATCAACTCCCATCTCCTTGCATTGTGACTCGCAAGCAGCAATTGGAGTTGCGCACAACAGTGTCTACAACAGAAAAAAGAGACATATCCGTATTAGACATGGTGCGGTAAAGCAATTACTGAAGCATGGTGTTATCTCCTTGGAATATGCGAGATCCAAGAAAAACTTGGCAGACCCTCTCACAAAGGGATTGCCAAGAAGAGTAGTTCTTGAAACATCGAGGGGGATGGGGCTAAAGCCCATGGAATGAAGAGATATGGTGGATATCCATTTGTGGTCAAACGAAGCCATATTAATCTTCCAACTGCACTACTTCCCATTCCTATGGTGACTGGTAGTGCTTGTGCTATAGAGAAGCACATTAATGAATCCACAGCCTGTTATGGTGGTGCTATAAAGAAGCACTTGATGGATTTATCATCACTCTATAAGAGGTTGAGCTAACATATGCTCCTAATAATTCTAAGCCATGATATGGTGGTCTAAGTAGAGGTAGACTGATGGAATTACCTAAGTAAGTGTGAAGGTCTGGCCACCTTCTATGAGAAACAAGGGCTGTCTCTCTAGAGCACTTATGAGACCCGAGGTATGCGCATGGGCCTAAAAGCGCAAGTGGTTATCGCGGAGTATACATATTTTAGGGTTGATATGTGTCAGGAGGGCCTCATTCAAAGTCTAACAAGTTCAAGATTAAGTTCACTTGTCAGACTTAGATGTTGCCTCTCTTCACTACGTATCAATTCAATCGTAAGATATTGATACTTAAGTATCCGACCCTTCTTGCCCAGGAAATCTTTTTTATTCTTCTTTTCCTTTTGTGTGCCATTAGTGGGGGATTGTTGAAGTAATGGCACCCCAAAAGGGTATTCACTTACTCTCTCTATCTCTTTTATTGTCCCACATGGAACCTTTGGGAGTGGCTTGAAGAATTTATATATCCCACACTTCTTGCACTTGTCGAATAACTAGAAGCCATATTTTAAGAGGGTTGAGGGGACTTGGGCTGCCACACCCGCGCGAGCGCCGCCGCCGCCCGCCCGTCCGGTCCGCGCTGGCCGCGGGCTGTGGCATTACACTATATTTTTTGGAGGAATTTCGAGATGACTGATTGCGTATGAGCTGTCGTAATCCTAACGGCTAGTTCACTAAGTCCTCCTCCATCTCCGCCTTAATCACCATGATCCTCTCCCTATTAATGCTTCAGTTACATTATTCTCTCTTTTACCTGATTTTCTGCCCCCATTTCACGCCTTTCTTTATGGCTTGGTTGACAGTTTTCTCTCCTCCAGCCCACTATAAAAAGGACTCTACTGCAACTCTGTAGAATACACAGTACAACCAATTCTCTCTTCTCCTCTCTACTTCCTGGACATAAATTTGTTATACTTCATAGCTTCTCCCTCGAGTGCACGAGTGCGAAGCCTGCTGTGTTAAATCTTGGGGAGCTTTTTCGCCAAAAAGATTTGCTAGCCACATCAAATAAAGTTTTGAATAAGTCCGTAAGTAACATCATAAATAAGACCTATGGACTTACGAGTTTAGCCGTGACACTCAACTCTACTCAAAGGTTTCCTTATTTGGAAGAGAGAGCTTTTTATCCATTTTAGTATATTGCCCATGGCAACAATAATGTCACCAAGTTACTTCCAATTTGCTCTGTTCACACTTCTTATGCTCACATGTCACTAGACTAGAGGGAAAAATCTATTTTTGATTAGGGTAAGCAAACAACCAACGTAACTTTAAGCAACTTCAAGCCACAAAGACTTATTGATTTAACAGATAAATTTTTTCTGGAAATTCTATCTACCAAAAATTAGTGGGGAATTTAAACAAAGTAAATTCATCTATTATTCAACAACAATAGCAATCTTCAATATACGACATGTCTTTGCCGGAGAAACAAAGTAAATTCATCTACCATGTAATCAAATCCACAAGACCAATTGTCATGAAATCAATGTTGGTGTATTAAAAATAACAGTTCCAAAGATTAGCATACAACACCACCAACAACCCTTAAACTTAAAGCGGGAATATATATTAGTGTTCCAAAGTTGCAATGATAACAACAACAGTAAGTATAATAATGTAGTTCGTGATGATGTCTTATGCACCACGTGAATAACGGCAACAGCAATTACTTCTTATGTCAATGTCATTCTCCAGTGTGGAAAACTCAAGTTTGACGTTAATGTGCATTATTGTGTCATCAGCTAGGCAACTGTGCATTATGCGCCATGCCCATGAGAACAGGGTACTTCTTCTGAACGGGTTATGATGGTATTCTAGAACTATAACTGAAGGCATCAAGATTTTCAGCTTGTATGTCACTATTTACTAGCTTCTTGTATTTTCGATTGTGCAACTTTAATAATCACCATGAGATTGGCTCATGCTTGTGTCACTAATTTTTTTTTTTTGGGGGGGGGGGGGGGGAAGGGCAAAACCGGTAAAGAATTTCATCACTGGAGATGGTAGTTTAGTCCAAATTCGATCAGAATTCGATTTGCTCCAATCCAAGGTAAAATTATCCAATTGAAATTTGAAAAAATAATCTGATTCAAATCCGACAAAAAATAATCCGAATTTGACTTCAGTCCGATCGGATTTGGGAGAGGGTCCATCCAATCCGACTAAGATTTGATCCCGTAACTTTTTGTATAATTTCACCTTTTTTAAAGTTAAGAAAAACTCTAATATCCTAACCCTAGAAAATCTGCATAACGCCCGCACTCTATGTGCAATATCCTCTTCTTTGTTAACTAATTTCCTCTCCCATCCCAATCTCCATCTTGATTTCTCCTGTATGTCAATTTTGTTTCTAGCTGAGTTGCTATTGTCTATCGCTTTCTCTCATAATTGAATTTGCGTTCTTTTTTGTCAATATCTTTAACAAATTGAAATGTTGGACATAAAAGGGTATTTGATATTGAAGAATATTTAACATCGCATCTAAAAGTGAACAAAAATAAGGTTGGAAATAAAAAATTTTCCAAATGTTGAATGAAAATGTATAATCGATTTATATACGATTACATTTAGATTTAATCCGATCCAAATTCGATCCGAATCCAATTTAGCATCCGATCCAACGAAGTCGAATTTGGATTGGATTTTCAAATCGATTTTTAATTGGACTGCATTTGAATGTTTAGACATCTTATCTGAATTCGACCCGTTGTCATCCTTATTTATGACAAAGACATAAACGTAACTATACAAGGCAACAAAAAAGGGAAAAAAAAAGGAAAAATCTTAGAAGGCTCTCAATCCAACATCTGTCGATCCATCTTCCGTTTGATCAAGCTGATAATGTGATGCACCTTTCAAGCCCAATGTGATGAATACCGACAGCAAATATTTATACATCTCATCTTGTTCAATGATTTTGGAGATAAGAAATTATTGTGTATTGTCATTGTCTCCATAACATCAAGGGATGGTTGGGGGTACTTAATTTGTTAATTTATTTTGTACAGTTTAAAAAACAAACTGATAAATTTCACAATATAAGACACATGTTAAATACTTTATTATAATTTAGAAATTATGTTTTTATGTATTAAATTTTTTAAAAAATTAATTAAATAATGCTTATGAAATTATCTTTTATCCTCAAATTTTCAACACTATAAAATTATGCGCATAATATGTTATCATGAATGTGGTTGATCTGGATAAGATGTTGGTGTTATTTGCATTGGTTGACATAGCTGATGAATACAAAAGTTTCACAACTCTTAATTAATTATAAATATTGAAATTTAGTGGATTTAAACTACATGACATATTTAATTTTCGTTAAGATAAGACACTTCAAACTAATGAGATACCAAAATATGCATCTTGACCCTTAAAAAAGCAGGAAATTATTGTGAGCCACATCAACTAAGATTGAAGGAGTGGGTAGCTAGTAGGTAGTAATATGAATATATAGGACCCATGGACTTATGACTTTGGCCATCACACTCGACTCTACTTTAAAGTTTCCATATTTGAAAGAGAAAACTTTTTTTTATCCATTTTAATGTATTTTCCATGGCAACAACAATGTCACCAAGTTTCCTTATTTGAAACGCGTTCTTAAAAGTATATACGTTTTGTTTGTGTATGCTTCTCACAAACATTTTATTATAAGTTTGTTTATGTTTTTGTGATAAAAAATCTAATTATGCAGCTCAATTTCTTATATATATATATATATATATATATATATATATATATATATATATATTATATATATATATATATATATATATATATATATGTGTGTGTGTGTGTGTGTGTAAACACATATACATCACGAAAGTTAAATAAATACTTTTCTCTACAATTTCTAATATTCTTGTCAGAGTATCACAAAAGTTGAATATGCTTTTCTTTGTAAGAAAAAATTGAATATAGTCAAAAACGGATGGAGAGTGAGGAGAGAATTCGGACTACTCTAAAAGAAAATCAAATCGAATAAATAGCTAGTTAAAGCAGATATATATATGTTTTTGTATGTTTTTGACAAAAAATTTACTGTAGACTCGTCATATTTTTTTAATAAAAAATCTAATTTTGTTACTTTATTTCTCTTATATATATATAAGGGTTGGGTTAGATAATTAATATGCTATTCCTCTTGCGATATAAGGGTTGGGTTAGATAATACATCAACGTCTAAAATTATAAATAATTCATGAACAATATTGTTTTCATCATTTATATTTATTTTACTAGTTGAATAAGCCTTGTATCTATTGAACTTTTTAGATTTACGCATATGTTATTTTTGTATATGCAAGTAAATGTTTATTAGTCACATTTTTAAGAAACTGATTAAAGAGAAGGTGAAAGATCTTGTGAAGTATATAAAGAAAAGTTAAAAAAGAGTAGTATGCATGTAAAAGACACACAATAGATTAAAGTACTAATTAATAAGTTAACCAACAAAATTACGACACTTGGCAAAAATGTATGAAGTCATTTCATTTTATATATAGTTATATAGATAGACATGTGTGTGTGTGCGTGCGCGTGTGTGTGGACGTTTGTACAAAAGTATAGAACTCTCTCTCTATCTGTCCCACTCTCACACACACCCACCCACACACACATATATATACACACACCATTCATTGCATTAACCCCAAAAGAAAAAATCATTCATCTTGAATATTGTATCAATATTTATTATCTTATAAAATAAAACAATACTGCATCAAAAACAAAACATGAAAATTTTACGAAAAATCATAATCACAATTTGGGTCTGAGCTAACTAATATTGGAAACTACAATAATATTTGTATCTATTTCAATTGCAATATCTGCGAGAACACCAGTTGGTAGCGACGTAATAATGATAGGAGACACGACTGTTGAAAAAGCATTGGATGGTGGAGAAGCTTTGAGTAGATCCGGCTTAGGCTGCGTGAGTAAAAATCAACCGTGCCGACCTGCGTATTGATGTTGTGATGGTTTCTATTGTCAAGTTCAACTCGATAACTCGACATTGGTTCAGTTCGTGTCGAGTTCAAATTTCTTTCAGTAATTTCAAGTCGGATCAAATTGTGTTATTGTGTCGGATTAGACTTGTCCAACTCTAGTTTATGTTTTTGTGTGCTATTCCCTATAGTATTTGACTTTGTTTTCTACTAGATATGTCGAAATAAGAGGCGAACATGTAATTTGCAATATGGAAAACAATGCAGTACGTCTGGTCGCATGGTTAGTTCCCATGCAGTCATCAATATGTAAGTCTTTGTGCTCAATATATGAAGGACAAGTCTTCTTACCCTTTACCTCCTTTCACATGTGTCATTGTGTCATAAAAATTTTATTCTAAATGTTATTAAGTTTACATTTTTTTCCCTCCTAAATGCTACTGAGTTCTGGCCTTTTGATTTGCAATTTAACCTTATAAGACACGAAGAAAAACGTCAACAATTATATTTTGGATTTAAAAAAAAAAAAAAACCACATCACAATGACACAGGGTTTTAAAAAAAAAAAAAAAAACATACTGGCAAAATAAAGGAATGGAAAAGCAGTGGCATAATAGAGCCAAGAAGTCTGTCCAAATACATAAAGTATCAAGCCATTTGGCTCTTTTTGATGTAATCTCAATATCAATTCCCAAAAAGCAGAATTCCTTAAAATAAGCTTATATATGTTACATCAAATAAAGGGAAAATGATAAAGCGCGATGATAAAAAATGCACAAATATTTTAAAATTGTCATGTGTCAATACGTATTACTTGCATTTTTTATGGCTATAAAATAATACCATAGTAATTTAATTTTTGTATTGACACTCAAGTGACAAATATAACCTTTTGTATTTGTTACAATTGAACCAATATATATATATATATATAGATATATATATATATATATATATATATATATATATATATATATATAGCAATTTACTTGGATTTGTGATTAATGACATAAAGGAGGGCCATTAATAATCAACAAGATAGCTCCTTAGAAACTAGAAGGAAGCCAGTAACGTGGTAGATGGTAGGTTGGATGGGCCCATTTGTCCTCCATGGCCGTCTTCTGATGTTATCTTTCAACCACTCTGATGTAGTCGGACGTCTCCAAAGTGACAGAGAAGAATTATTATTGACAAAATTGGAGTTTATAATTTTTTTTTCCTTAGAATATTTTAATCTGAATTTGGGCTGATAGATTAGATATGTGTCTCTAGATTCAAGGGAAAAAATCCATTTTTGATTGAGACAAGCAAAGAACCGATATAACTTTGAGCAACTTGAAGTCATAAAGGATTATTGATTTACCCGTAGATTTTTATTGAAAATTTCTATCTGCCAAACATCAGTGGGGAATTTAAACAAGGTAAATTCCTTTATTATTCGACATAACAATCTTGAATATGGGACACATCTTTTCGAGGAAATTAAAATTCAAGGTGGTTAAAAAGATATCTCAATTTCAGGACTAGAAACTTTTAAAAGAATGTCTTGAATATCTATATTTAACAAGAATATTCAGCATTAACACTTGTAATGATAAAAATTCTAAGTAACATAGCTTGTAAGCTATTAAATTCATCGTTTATACTTTGCCAAAGTGCACTTGTTGCAGGACCTTAGAATTTGATTCCTTTCACCCTGAATTATTCTAATATTGATATTAGTAACATTTTATCCACTTTTTTCTCTCTCTTTTTTTCTTTTTTTTTTTTTTAAAGATATAGGGTTTAAATCCCATAACTATATCACCAATAACAGTAACCAAAAAAAATGTCACTAGCCAATTAACAATTTAACTTTCTAAATAAGATGAACTGCATGGGTAGTTTAGCTAATAGTCCAGTCAGAGCATAACACTAGGGCACAGTTAGCTTTCCTCCTCCATTTGTTACAACTCTTACAGCTCTAACAGTTTCTTATAGAGCTGGGAATGTCTAACCCGATAAGATAACACGACACGAACCCGATTCGAAGTTATTGAGAGAAACCTGAACCCGAACCGATTTCAATCCGAAATCAATACGATTAGACCGTTTAGCATGAAAACATGTTATTTTTTAATTTAAGGCTAATCTATGCTATTTGTAACACTGACACAAAATTGACCCGTTTATTAAATGGGTCGACCTGACCCGACCCGTTTCCCAACTCTAGTTTCTTATATTTTCTTGCATTTTTTATAACTTTTATTAGCTACAATAATCTTTAATTCCTTGCCCACACACACACACAAAATTATGACGATGTATTCTCTTTTGGGTTGTTTATGACAATGTTTATCTAATGACAAATACGGATCGAGTGTATTCGGGTTCGGGTAAAATACGAGTCAGGTGTATTTTGGATTCGGGTAAAATACGAGCCGGCGTATTTCGGTCTTACGGGTTTCAGATCAACCCAACGGGTTTAAAATGCCTTTTTAGTGAATTATTTCTTTTTTTGTCAAAATCAAAAAATTGGCATATTTATTACTTAAAATTGTCTGTATTTAATGAACAAGCATTGTAATTATAATTTTTTCAAAGAATATCAAAAATATCCAAATTTTTCAATATGATATATGAAATTCATGTACGGGTGGGCAATGAGTAACGTTTGGATGGGTTGGCCTGTATATTAAAATATTATTAATTAATTAGGTCATTTATAAGTCGGTCCATCTAAAGTATGTAAATGAGTCGAAGCTGTTCAACTGTTATAATTGTTGAATATCTTATCAATATATGATGAATTGGAAGTCAGCAGTGTAGGACACACAAGAAATTAATGTGTCGCAAATTGTGACTTGTGACGCTTGTGCTGTCATTATCTTCATGAAATTGCAATTTTTTATCCATCTTGTGGGCAGTGTACCGTGGCCCAACCAAAATTGGCACAATTATCATGTGCATTTTGGAGCTAAGGCTGAACTGTATATGATTAAAGTCAGCAGTGTAGGATACAAAAGAAACGATAAGTTTTTTTTTCCCTTACAAGACACTTGTTAAATATTTTATTTCAATTTAAAAATTATATTATTATGTATTAAATTTTAAAAAAATACAAGTAAATAATAGAATAGTATTACATATATAGTAAATTTTTAAAATTATATTATTATGTATTAAATTTTAAATAAATACAAGTAAATAATAGAAGAGTATTACATATATAGTATGTCATCGTAAATAGGATTGATTCGGTCAAGGTGTTGATGTTATTTGTATTGGTTAATGTAGCTGGTGAATATTAAAGTTTCACAATTCTTAATTAATTTTAAGTATTGAAAATCAGTTAATTTAAATTATATACTATATTTAATTTTTGTTAAAATGAGACACTTAAAATACGTCTTACACCTAGATATTTATTGTCATTCTTGAAAAAGCTAGAAACTATTGCCAGCCGGCAGCCACATCAACTCACATTTCATCAATGTAGGAGAACATCCACTATCATATTCTTTAAATTTTATCAATGTGAGATAATATCCACTTTCGTACTCCAACACATACAGTAGTGAGATATTTATGATCACCCGCCAGGGGCATCAACTAAGTTTGAATAAGTTGCTGGGTAGCAGGTAGCACTATAAATAGGACCCATGGACTTACAAATTTGGTCATCACATCACACTCAACTCTACTTGAAGGTTTCCTAATTTGGAAGAGAGAAGTTCGTATCCATTTTAGTAAATTGTCCATGGCAACAATCATGTCACCAAATCACTTCCAATTTGCTCTGTTCGCACTTCTTGTGCTTACGGTCTCAGGTTTGTCCTCAGTCCTTACCTCGATTGTCAATTAGGATCTCTTTCTCTTAATACATACTCTTAATGCATCTTGATTAATGGGACTGGCAAAACTTACTTCCAAAAGCTTAGAAAATTAATTAAAAATTTATCGTTGGATTCGTGTACATATATATATATATGTGTGCGTAAATAAAGTAATATTTGTGTAAACAGCATAAGTAATAGTTTTGATTAGTTAGATGTTGCTATCGTCCAAATTATACCTTAAATAACCACAATATGAGTTTTGAGTAACTAATTATATTTGTGTCTGTTGCAGTTCCGATATCTGCAAGAATGCCGGTTGGAAGCAACATAATAATGATGGAAGACATTATTGCTGAAAAAGTGTTCGACGGTGGCGAAGCTTTGACTAGATCCGGCTTAGGTTGCGTGGGTTTGAATGATCCATGCGGCCCTTTATACTGGTGTTGTGAGGGTTTGATGTGTCAAGTTCAACTTGATGAAAAAGAACAGATTTGGTTTGGATGTGTTCCAAAGAGAAAGTAATCGAGGGTTTCAATCCCTAATGAAGGTCCCTCAAGTGAAAGTGTGAGCGTCTATCTACGTGTTTATATTATGATTGGAGTTGGAACATGAGTCAGTTCAGATCGATCTATTTAATAAATGGGTAATCCTGTGTCGGTTTTAATAATGGTTTCGATTTACTCCAAATTGAAAAATAATATGTTTTCAAGCTAGTTGGTCAATCTTGTCGACTTCGGTCGACATTGGCTCAATTTACGTCGAATTCATATTTTTTTCGGTAATCTCAGATCAAGTTGAAGTCGTGTTATTGTGTCAAATTAGACTTTTTCAGCTGTACTTTATGTTCTTATGTTGAAATAAGAAGGGACCGTATTATTTGTGATATGAAAACCAATGCAGTGTATGGTTTCATGGTTAGTTCCCATGCAGTTATCAATATGTACGTGTTTGTGCTCAACATAAGAAGGACGAACATTTATTATTTCATTCTGTCCTGCATGCCCTTCAGCCATTTACATCAATCTCCATCCCCTTGAACCCCTCCCATAAGCTATGATATCCAAAGAGTTATTGGCCCCTTCTACCACTATATTTTTAATTTTTTTCCTCTGTTTTATCCTTGTATTTTGTTTTCCTATCCTGTGTCATTGTGTCATATAATTTATATCCTAAAGACCATTGAGTTTAGATTTTTTCCCTAAATACCATTGAATTTTGACCTTTGATTTGCATTTTAACTTTCTACAACACGAAGAAAAATTTTGACGGTTTGTATTTTGAATACAAAATTATAAAACAGCAACACAGTGTAAAAAAAATAAACACAATAGTAAAGTAGAAGACAAACAAAAATAGTGGCTAATGGAGTCAAGAACTCTATCCAAACATACACAATATCGGGATATTTGGGTCTTTTTGATGTAATTTTGATATCAAGTCTTAGAGAGCCGAAGTCTTTAAAATAAACATATATATTTTACACCCAATAAACGGAAAATGGTAAAGCACGATAATAAAAAATGTACAAATATTTCATGATTATCATGTGCTAATCACGTGTTACTTGCATTTTTTAATGGCTATAAGATAATACTATAATAATAAATTTTGAGTCTAAATTAAATTAAATAAAGATATATGAAACAAATTTAAATTTTGTATTCACACTCAAGTGGCAAGTAGAACCTTCATACTTGTTACAACTAATTTGTGCTCGTGCTCTTACATGAATGTTTAAATTTTAAAAGTAATTCAAATATCATTAGTTTCAACTGGAAGAAAGTCACTTCATGCCCTGAGTAGTAGTCTAGTAGGGCATAATATAAGTGAAAAATTTGATACAATTCAAAGTCAATTGTGAAGCAAAATCATAAAAAAAGGGGAAAATCATCCCTCCATCACCACCACTCTTGCACACTCCCTCACCCCCATTCTTAGCCTAATTTGACCTATATATAATATATATTATATATAATTATATATATATATATATATATATATATATATATATATATATATGTATGTGTGTGTATATTTAATGGCCTCTGTCATTAACCCCGACATGAAATAAAGTCTTACAAAATCAACTAACCAATTTATAAACATGACATAATAATTGAAACATTACATTTTTAGCATCACATTTCTCGACTAATATGCCCCATAGGAATGTATAAATATTGACTTTGAAGTCAGAATAATCATTATTATAGTCACAATAACAGCAATCGCCAAATATGGTTTTGCTTTTTATAATACAAAAACTGAACAAACAAGTAATTTACTTCAACAAGTGATTGACGACAAAAAGAAGGGCCATTAAAATTATCAAGATACTTTCATGAAATTTATCTCTATCCCCCCAGAATGCCAATTTGAGCAACAAAGTGATAATGGACGAGACCAAGAAGCCGGTGGATAGTAGGTTGGATAGGTCCATTTCACTTCCATGGCCTTCTGATGATATTATCTTGCAGACATTTTGATGTATTCAGATGTCTCCAGAGTGACAGAGAAGAATCATCATTGAAATGTGGAGTTTTTTTTCTTTAAAAAAAAAATCTTAAAAGTTCTTTATTATTTTTTTCCAACTATATCACCAATAACCACACCCCAAACCCCCCAAAAAAAAAGTCACCAGCCAATTAACAATCTAGCTTTCTGAAAAAAAAAAAAAAAAACAAAAAGAACTCTATATGGGGTTTTGGCAATGCTCAAGTCAGAGTGTAACACTAAAGCATAGTCAGCTTTCCTCCATTTGTTCCTCCCCATTGTTCGCCTGCTCATCAGTTGCTACTGCAGAATCAGGCATGGCAGGTTCGCCATCTACATTCGGTTTCTCTCCTGCATTCGATTCCTCTGATGGGAGTGGGCCGGGTCGCAACAACTGAACAATCATCTCTGCTAACTCTTCGATTGTATCTTCCATGCGGTCCTCCCATTCCTCAATTATCTGCAAAGCAAATAGTGCATACTTCTTCATTCTGTGGATAAACGAGAACACCACACCAACCATCATGAAGGACAAAACCCACTTGAAACTAGGGTAGGACGATCTACATGTACGCAACTTTACCCTTACCCTTGTTCCCAAGAAACAGATAATCTGTGCCATCACTGCCACGGAGAGAACTTGGAAAAGCAACAGAACATGCTATGAAAATTGCTTTAATAGGCAAATTTAACACCAACCGGGGGGGTGGGGAAGGCATGGTATTAGAGGAAGAACAAAGGAGTTCACGGACATAGGCAACTCCTTTACTGACTCTTGACATTTGGTTGCAGAAGATAAATCTCCTCTACAAGCTGCCCATTCAGCGAAGTAGACTTCATACCCTGCTAATGCATCTCCCTTTCTGGAAGGAAGATAACCAATATCTTGTTTTGGTCAAGTCCAACAACCTGAGCATATGCGCAACATGGACTACCGCCCAGACGTTTTATTTCACCCTAACCCATATTGTCCATGCACTGCACTAAGAAATGGTTATGGCAAGTGGATACTCCAAATTAGGCTAAAAACGCATGCATTCCTTCAAACCAGCCAAGTCCAAGGATTCGAAAAAGGTTTCGAAATGTATTTATTCTGGACGCTTGTATTTGAGTGCAGACATAGACCACAGATAACCTCCAACTTCCAAGTCACTAGTCTTATCTCTTATCCAAACAAACCAGGTTCATCCAGTGCTCGTGGAGATATCCATCCACTTATCCATACTTGATAAACTGAATTCACTGCAGTTAGTTACCTTTCTTCCCTCGGGCATATCTAGACAAGTCCCCACCCCCCAAAAAAAATAAAATAAAGAAGGGGTGCACACACAGTCACACAGACACTAGAGGGCATGGGGGGGAAGGAGAAGCCTAAAGCCAAGCTCCCCAGCTTCTCTCAGGTCTTCAAACGCGAGAAGCAAAGTAAAAAGAACATACTGATCAATCAATGAATACTTCGGGGAAGAGAGTCTCTAAAAATCTGGGGAAATTCCCCCTCCCTCCCCTCCTTTCCACTAAAACAGCGATCTATGATGAAGATAAGAAGGATGAGTGAATATGAATCCGTGAAACACAAAAGGATTACTACAAGAATCTGATAATGTACAGTTTTCATCTTCAGTCACAACATTGGTCCAATCTCACTAAGCACGCCGATAATCTTAGTTTTGTCCCCCACCAAAAAGAATTAGTTGTCATGATTCGAGAAAAGCCTGCCCGTATGAAACCCGTAAGCAAAATATTAGCTCCTTTGCTTTAAATTGTTTATATTCACAGTCCATAACACTCAAGAAAAACGTGCTAAAAGTTGGGCTCGGCAAGCACAACTAATGGCACCTTCCGTTTGACAAAATTAACAGAACAAACATCAAGATCTGGCAAAAATCTCACCCGCTGGCTAATATATAACAGAGTTACGCTTCCATTTTCTCAGATAGCATTGTAGCAACTACAAGTGCACTCTCTAGGGCAAAGGGTAATACACCTACTCTCTACTGACTACCACTTAATAAAGGTCAGGCTCTCCAAAGCCAGGGGAATCTCCATTAAGAGATCCAAAGAAAAAAATTGAGGCACTTATGAGTAAACCCCCCCCCCCCCCCCCCCCCCCCAACTCTCTCTTGATCCCAGTACTCATCTCTTTAGATGACTGCTCTAGGGTAACTTCACTCATTTAAAGGCACTTGTTCGATTTCAGGCTACATGTAAACACCACCACCACCACCACCACAACGAAAATGGATCCCACCAAAGCAGGGCTTCAGAAGATCCACAGGTGCGTCATCCTACTGCTTGCACAAATAGAGACCGTCTTCAAAAAACCCAACAAATATTTTTGATTGATATCAGGAAAGTCAATTTCAAGTCGATGGCTACCAAAAGGTCAATTGCAAAGAAACTAAAAGTAAGCTTAAGATAATAGGTGTAATTTCAAAATCAATAAAAGCACAAGTAACAGGAAGAGGTTACATATGTTTATCAAAGAGTTACTTAAAGGGTTTGAAAATTACCGGGACAATTTCGACGGCAGAGCTTGGCCTGATGTTGATGATGTTTAACACTTCAGCTTTTGCCAGCTGATACTCTTTAGATTTCTCAATGAATTCACAAATATTTTCTCTGGTCTGGTTACAAGCAGGAGTCTTAACTAAATAATCATAAACCTGAAACAAAATTGGTAACACAAGGTTGGCGGGTTTCTTTTTCCTATTTTCAAATCTTTAAAAAAAAAAACCTCATAAAACAGTGTAAATTGTATTCAGGGAAAGATACAGAACATCAATTCACTATTAAAATAAATATATATAACCTTGAATTCAGATGGTGCCACGGAAGACATGAGACGCGTAGGATCATTCAAAGCGCCTCTAGATCGCAAGAAATCAAGTACTTCAAAATTAGTAAGTGGACCAGCATTGGCTTTTAGGCTGCGATAGAATGAAGTGAATGTAGTTACAAACAGATGAAGGCAAAACATACACAGAATGGAGGTACTGCGCTTACATTTTCATGACGGCAGAGGATACTTGCTCTGCTGTAAAGTGCAGGACTAGTGTTGTTCAATCAACGCTTGTGTTAACACTATCTAAGGACATATTACAAGTGAAACCACAACATCAGTAGGTAAAAGTATAACTCAATATGCTTCAGTGGCGAATCCAGGAGTTCGACAAAGCAGATCAATAAATCAAAAAAACAGATAAATATAAAATTATACTATCCATTACATTTACAGCAAGAAAGTTAGATAACATAATTAACAACGCAATAAACACATTGCAGATTTTGATCCTTTTTCCCCCGCTTCTCCTTCTGTTGTTTTGGTCCAAAAGGATCAAATTCAAGGGGGGGCATCGAAACTCCCCTAAATTGATTGAAGACAATTAAAGAATCGAACTTTGCCCTAGAAAATGAAATCAGAATGAGAAAGAGTTCATGGGCAATGTGATTACAGCCATCGATGCTAAACCTTTTAAAAAACATGCTAAAACTAAAATCAAACACAGAATTGACCAAGAACTCTGTAATTATCTTTAAGGGAAACAAGCATAGTAATTAACATATGACAAATAGACGAACAATCACGTTCTAAGTGCTATTTCATTAACAATACCCATATAAATCAGGAAAAAAAAAATCATTGTAATTTGTCAATACGCCGAAATTTGAAAGGGTAGAGGATTGTCCTACCTCAATTTGATAAAATCCCTAAGGTGTCTTCGGATTTGGCAACTTAGATAACACCTTCTTTCCCGCTCCTTTGTTGCTTCCCGTGCGGCAGCCTTCTTGGGCGTTTTCCGGCGGCGGTGGGTGTCCGCCACTCCTGCCCTTGTATCGCCCTGCTTCTCTTTCGCTTCCCGTGAGGTCAAGCCGCTCGTTGCCTTACTTTAGCCCTCCAACTCAGCAAAACGACCTCGTTTTCGGGTTATTTGTGGCCGAGAATATCTGAGCTGGGAGGACAGAGAAAGCGATGGGAAAGAAGAAGACGAAGACGAAGATGGAGAGCAGCAGTAAAGCATATGGAGAAGATAAAGAAGAAAAAGAAGTTGAGCATGAAAACCCAGGGAAGGTAAAGGGGATATGGAGAAGAGCAAGAAGCATATGGGAAAATGGGGGGGGGTTCTAGGGCAGGGTGTGGTAATGATATTAATGACTTTTTATTGTTATATTAATTATATTACTTTAAATTCTGTTAACATAAATTAATTATTCACATAGCCAAAAAAAATTGTTATTCAATTTTTTAGAAAGTTTATAGATTATTTTTCACAACTTGTGTAAGGCCCCCAATTGCTAATACTTGATTATTCTAGCTTAACCACCAGTTTAATATTAATTTGCAACGGAAGTCTTCGTTTGGAGGTATTACCGTCGTTCCGTGATGGAAGAAGGCTTCCTAATTTACTAAACCTTGGAAACAAACAAAATAAAAGTATGTCCACTCATGCAGTTCATAATACCCATGATAACTTACCAATACTAAGCATTATCAACCCCAAAATTTCCAAAGAATAACACTGAGCAAATCTCCAAGGTGATAACCTACCATCACTGTGAGCACTTGACTAGCTAATGTTTAATAAAAACTACAACTCTTGTTCGTTGCTTGCTACCTTCTGGCTTATCGGGAGGACGACTGTTCATTGCTCCCCATACCTAAAACAGAAAACATAAAAATATTCAAATGATGAACCAAAACTCAGCACGCACATCCCTATGCAGTAAAATAAGTTTTATGTTAAACAAATTGGGCCGACTGCATTTCAAAATATTTTGTTTTACAAACAGGAGAGAGAGATTGTACAAGTAAAGCTGCTTTGCTAATTATTATCTGGAAGTGGATCCTTTGATCGACGTACGTCTTAAAACGATCATAAGTTGGGTGCTCACCCCCCAGACCGATCGAAAAACCTGAGCTGATACAGCACGCGGGTATATTGATGGGCATAAGCCCTGCTGATTGATGGGCATAAGCCTGTTGATTGATAATTGAGCAGGGCCACTTATTTATGTGACAAAACATTGAGAAAATTGGTTCATTAAATGAATCTTATATTAATTTTTCATTGCTAAGAAACATGTGAGTTTTCACAGAGCACAGGCAATGTACACATCTGATCTTTGAGATTCTCTCTCCTTTAGCTTGAAGCTTGGACTGATTAAATAATTTAAACACCCTTAACCTCACTTATTATTATTAACACACAATTATATTAACTTAATTGATTGTATTTTATTTTTATTTTCATTTCTCTCTTTAATACTGTTAACGCTCATTTGATAATTGTCATGAGGGCATAACGGTGTGGCTCACCTTGGATTTATTAATATCGACATTATCGTCATTACCATCAGAATGCTTGTTATAACTCGTTAATATCGTTTACTTTGTTTTGATTGCTAGGATTAACGATAATTGTTTCGCTCTTATTAATATTATTATTACTATTATTATTATTACTACTATCATTATTATTATTAAAGTTGTTACTATCATTATTATCATCATTATCTTTAAGAGTAGTGTCATTATCAAAAGTTGTTTATGTTGGAAACCTCAGATAGCCTTTAATTCCTAATTATTTGTGTTAGGTTATTCGCGTTAGGTTACAAAAGAACATGCTACTCCTTTGGCCCAAGGGTGTATGACTCAACCTTTAATCACTTCTTTTGGGCGATTTTACTTCCAAAGCCACTCCTGAAAATAGTTAGGATCCATCATCATTATCGTGACTTTGATTAAGCACACTCCAAGCTCCCTATTGCCTTTAAATCACTAATTCCACTCAAATTTCAAATTGGCAACATCTGAACTACCCCTAGTTGACTTTCATTTTGTTTGAGTTGTACAAAAAAAAAGGGATTCATCACTCTCAAACCCATCCAACCCATGTATAACGCCTCACTTTCCTTTGAAGACTCACTAAAATTCATTGAGATATTGTTAACTAAGCATAATTAATTAAAACCTCAATCAAACCTTGAACCTTAATCCATCAAGTTCATGGTTACACTCATCCATCCAACATATATTTCACTTTAATTAGCACAATCAACTTATTTAAACAACCATAAGGGACTATAATTGTAATGAACATAATTAAAACAAACATTATTCAAGAACCCCTAAATCACCATATCCATGGCTACACATTTCTCCAACCCTTGGATAATCCATTAATTCCATTCAATTTTTTTGTTAATAATTATTCTAAACATCCTTAGATCAATGTTAACAAACATAGGTTTCGTGCAATCCACAAACCTAATTACCAAGTCATAATCATAACACAACCCACACATTCAATATACATAAACCCTAAAACTCTCATATCCATGGCAACTACAAACCCAATCAACCCATGTATGTCGTCAATTTCTTTCAAATACTCATAAACATTCATTTACACATCATTAGCCCAACATAATCTAATTAAAATTGAAATTCAACTCCAACCAAATCCTTCTCCTACGAGCATGTCCCCCTCTCCTTTCCCCCACCCCCAGTCCCACTAATGAACTATTCGACTAACACATCCGCAACCCATCTTGACAAAGAGCGGAAAACCATTAATCACCTAACTCAACGCAAAGCTAAATTTCAGAACATTCTGGAATGACAAGAATTTCTTAGCCCAAATTAGCCGCCAATCATTGAATTTTTCCAAACTAACACCAAAACACAGCAAGCATCAAAATCAATCCACCAAAATGAGTAATTGTGAAACAGAGAAAACAATAGAATTATCCTTATCCTCTATTCCAGAAACAACAACGAGACAAAATCAAAACTTTGACAAGGGGTGTTCTTCGAATTCATACCCAAATTCAAGAAAATTTACAAACAGATACTCATTTGATCTGAACACACTAATCATTACTCAAACTCAATCTTAAAAGCAACAGAAATTGAATGATGAAGTTTTAGGATTTTTACCTTCTCACACCAATTTAGCGCAAGAGCAAGGAGATGGTGATGGCGGTGTAGCTGGCGCGGAAACCGCCGTTCAGGAAGACGAGCGACAGCCGGCGACTGGCACAGCGGCAGCAGAGGCGTCAGGAAGAACAGGGGAGTGCTGGCGAAGAAGTGAACAGCGCGGGGAGAGAGAGGAAGGGGCCTGACGTGGGTCTAGGGCAGAAAACGGTGCCGTGGGTGGCGATGGCCGGCGGCTTAGGCGACCGACGAACGACCGGCGAGGCGCAGAGAGAGAGGGTGTCGAGCAGAACGGAGCAGGGAGCGGGCTGTTGGGGCAGAGAAGCAGAAGTAGGAGAACGGATTTGGGAATGTGGGGCTTTGTTTTTCGTTTTGTTGCTCCTTTCACATTTTGGGCCACCTCTTTTATTCCAAAGAACGTCGGTTCCCTGTTCTCTCTTCTTCTTCTTCTTTTTTTTTTTTAAAGTCTTATTTTATTTTATTTTTCCATTCATTACATACATATATTTATATACAATTGAATTAATATTTTTACTAAATTGATAAATAAAATTTCACATCTTTTGGATACAACCTTTTGAGAATAGACATATTCATTATAGCAGACGTTCAATTATTTATTAGAATTTTAATGAATCATTTAAGAGTATTACAGAATTCATTTTGAGGTCACGTCGTCATTTCAACCTGCAATGCACAAATACATACACATATATAGAAAATGTTGAATTGAAATGCGGCGCCCAACTTGATTAATTTATAATTAAGATAATTTAAGATAATTAGAACGAATATTAGGTTCGGGCCATTACAACTTGTTCATACAAATAATAACATAAATTAGAAAGGTAAAATAAATCAAATACATTTGATAGGAAATTTCATGAGTATTATTTTATATTATGAGTTGAAATGATGAGTCTTGCACTAAAAAGGTAAAGACTTATGAGCTAAAAAATTGGCTCATACATTGTAGAGGTAGTAGGCCCCACTAGTGAGCCCGAAATTAGGCTCTCTGTTGGACAGGCGAGGTCTAAGTAGGCAAAATGGGCTAGCACCAAGGTGGGTTTTTTTTTGGGGGGTACGAAGGAGCAGTAAAGGATAATACAATACGATTATAATATAATGGAGATGAAGAACCAAACTTGGAACCTAATATATCCAGGTACTAGTTGTAACTCATAACCATTAAACTAAGACCGTGTTGGTGCAAAACAAAGCTAATTATTCATGTATTATGATCTTGCTAAATTTTAGTTGTTCGGCTTATAACTCATAAGACGTAACTTACATCATCCTCTTGACGGACATGAGAATTGTATGCTCGAGAGTTTTGCTCACTAAAACAAACCATTATACTCACCAAGGATCAATAGCTCCTTACAAAACCTGGTCACTAAAGCATATAGGAGTGCTCACTTGGGTAAGACTAGTGAGCATTGGTATACTATCTAATGACCAGGTTTCTCGAGAGGCTGTACATCTATCCTTAGTGACCAAACCTAGAGCGGAAAAGTTAACGCACAGGTTTTCCAACCTTGTTTTAATAAAGGATGCTTCATGTCATTTCAACAAGATGATGTCCATTACATAGTCATCATGCCTTGTTGTTTCAAGCCTTTCAATAAATAACTGGCGAATGAAGGTTTGGAACAACAATAAGATAACAACTCTCAGTGTGAGTCTTACTTCGACGGGATCTAAAAAGGTCAATATGTATGCAATCTTATACCTTTAAGGACTCGTGCATGAAGAAAGACAAATGAAGGTTTGGAACAATTTGACTAAGATGTACTATCATCATGGCCAACTACTCATATCAGTTCTAACAGAGAGAAAGCCATAACAGCAAATAATGGGCAAATAATGGGAAACATGTTACATTTCAGGGTCAAGAGACTGTTTCGCGCAAAACCAATACAATCAAGAAGAGAATTACTTTACAAATAAATTTCATTTCTGATTTCTGATTTCTGATTATTTCACATACATTTACAGACAAGTTTCACGTTTCCTTCAGCCTGCACAAAGACTCATAGACGTTGGATTCTTTAATAGGTAAATTGACTAATATTTGCAACAGCAAGGAGATAGAGGTTCTTCTAGAGGCAGATTGCTATCACAAACAAAGCAAGGATCCAAGCTCTGCGTTCCACCTGGATTGCTCCACCTACATGGCATCAAAAAGCACGATCGACTACCTTGTGAGTAACAACTTTTGAAATTATTTCGTGTAGCCGGAAATGCTGTAATTTAGGACCCATAATGATAGGTAATCAAATACGTAAATAACTTGATATGCTTTATAGATCAGTACTCACCTGCAGAACCGTAAGTTGGCAGGCTGACATACTTCGGACATAAGGATGTTGAAGATCCCACCACTTCTCTTATACCGGAGGTAGTTACACAATCTCGGGGCTGCGATGAAATCAAAAATTGCGTTTTGACGTTCATGAGATAGTTCTACTCAAAACACTTACTTGACAGGTGCGAATGTAGGATATGTCAAGCAAACAGCTTATTCAAAACCAAATGTACCCAAGAGATATGACACATGTTCTATCCTCTAATTTGCGTTAATCAAAGGTCCTGTTGTTGACCATGCCCTTCGAATCTCATAGAATATGATTTCAAAAGAAAAAGAAGGAATGGGTTCCTTGTTCTCATGATGGTATTAAAAAGGTCAAACCTTGAAATCCTTGTAAAAGCACAGACGAAGCTCTTCCACAGCACCATCCGAGCAAACCACCAGAGGGGTCATGTGGAAAGCATTTTCAATTGCAGAAATGATGCCTCCAAGGGGATACTTTTCAGAATTAGAAGGTACATATCCAGCTTCAGTCAAAACTTTCTGCAATTTTGGGCCAATTTTGCAAGTGGTTAAATCATGAACAAGGAAGCAGTGTCATTAGCAGGAGAAAAAAACAATTTAAGATTATGAAAGGTATTTCAGCATGTGTGAGAGGGAGTTTCAACATTTAAATTAGTGGGAAATTTCAGTCTTAACACACTTACTGTGACGTTATATTTGAGGTAGAGGTTGACAGCTGTCTGGAAATAATCATACTCGTTTTTTATTACTGGATAAGCACAAGTCCCATGCTTTTCTGAGATGCATACGACATAGAAGGAATAGTGTCAGGATCAGAAGAGCATTCAGGATCAGACACTGAAAACCTTGCAGGCATGCCCTTCAATGCATATTCCTTGGTACAACAACCCACAAACTAATACCAGTTCTAAATATTCGAGCATATAAGGTCACTCTTCAGCAGGATCCACATTTAACTATACCCCAGAGGCAGGAATCCGAGAGGCAAGTATGAATTACTTGATCTAAGAGACACACATTGGAGAATTAGATCAACCTAATTGGAAGTTATAGGAGCCACAATCAGCATAGGATTCTATTAGATACTACTATGTTCTAGAATTTGTATGACACAGGAGCCTTCCTAGAGGTCTAGTGGTTTCTAATATAGTGATAGCAGCCATTACACGATAAGCTAAAAATTATATGCATAGCAGAAGCAGAAGATAATTACCCCACTGCCATGTATACCATGCAACCAGCCGCCAAGTAACACAAAAAAGAAGCACATTAGCAAGCATAGTAGCAGAAGAAACATCAGCGAGTCTATACTTAGACTCCAAGGCATGGTAAATAATAGCAGTATAACAAACCTCATGTGCCCATAATGATCCTTTATGTCCATGGCATGTTGTTGGTGAGCTACAGCTGAGAGATGGCCAATAATTTTCCAAACGATTGCGTAGGGTCGATATCTAGATGATGCCAAAAAGTTGCAAAAAAATCAACATCCATCAAAAGAGGATCTCACAAACAACTTACACAGGGAGAACTCGCTCTTGAAAATGGCCCAAATCATCCAGCAAGCAGCTACTCTAATATGTAAATGTATCATATATCCATCTTAGTATCAGGTCACAATTAAAAACTTAACAAAGGGAAAGGGATGGGCAATTGTGCTGATTATATCAAAGACACAACACCTCTTTCAAGTCAAATTCGTCGTTGGTGCAACAAGAAGGCCAGCTTCCATCATTGTAATTGGGCCAAAGACCATCTGCCATGCAAGAAGAATGCTTAGACCAGAACCGCTGGAGTTTGAATCGATTATTCTTTTTAAACTATACTAACAGGAATTTGAAAGATTTTTCAGATAAGCGGGGAAAAAAAGAGAAAGAAATAGCATCGTTTGTATGATACTTACGGAGAGTGAACTCCATGGGAGCATTTGAACTGGAAAAGGAAGACCAACAGTAATAGGTCATGAGTTCGGTTTTGCAAATAAGATACAAATCAATGCCTACTCCATTTTGAGAAAAAATATGCCTTAACTTCAGAAGTAATAAGACACTTCCCCTTTATATCATTCCATCTCAAGTTTCCATTTTTTATGCCACCCACCATTCAAATTAAGTTTGAAACCATTCCTTTAATCAACCTTAGTGTCAAGTGAGACAGAAGCAACGCCACTCAGGACTTGCTTAAAATGTACTCTCACTTATCAAGTATACATATTTTTCCAACGTGTATTTGTCATATAGACAAATTTTAATATGTAGCGCTGACGTGGCTTATAGGAGTGTGTGCCCCTAGGTGTATGATATAGGCTTTGGCAAACTAAGACCTATTATCAAACATTCAAACACATGCTCTCAAAACTAGACTATTTTCCACAGTTTTCACTCCCAATTATGCCAACATCAGCCCTTATATCCACAATCACAACTCAACAAATTCTAAATATGGATTACCCATAATTAATAGAATGCACAAAATGACTATATAATCATCAATAATTGCATCACATCTTTACCCCCCCCCCCAACCCCAATTTTTTAAATTTGGGTTAGTGGGTTCTCAACACAATCAGCAACTAACAACAAAATAAACACAAATAATTATCGAAAATGATGGGTTCAATTTGTTTTTGGGAAGAAATACTAGTAAGTTTACCCGCGACAACAAGCGTTGGTTTTGCAGCATTTCTGGGTTTCTCGGCAGTTGGTGCCCGGCCATTGAAGAGATAGAACGAAGTAATCTAACTCCCTTTGCTTGCTGATTGCCCCGACGCCATTGAAGCTTAGATTAGAAGCTACTAAGAAGGCGATTATGGGATGAGAAAAAATGGCAATGGATCGCAGAAGAGTCATTGATGATGATGATGATGGTTCTTCTAGAACTCAGCAATGGCGTTGTTTCAGCAAGACTGTTTGGTGGGTTTGAATTCGAGCAAATCCCTGTTATTTATCCTGAATTATGCCCTTTTTTTTTTTTTTGGGTCTTTATTGTTTGCTCTCCCTAATGTCATCAAGTCATGCTCATGAATTATTGCATTGCAGTTTTGGTATTATTTTTCATAACAATTTAATAAAAAATCACTAATGTCCTATTTTTTATAGCATATTTCTTTTTATGTTTATCTTAAAAGAGTAAAGTAAAATCTTTGTTAAAAAGATTATAAGGTATGTCCTATTTTAGAAAAAGTGACAAGTTTTTTGATAGCATTCCTTTACGTCCATCAAATGAATGACTTCCATAAATATAATACATAACCATCACTCAACCTAAATGAATTGCTTAACATCAATGAGCAATGTATAATTCTCTCAAACTTGAAATTATACATAGATAAAGCTTTGAAGGGAGAGTAATATGATAGTATTTGAAATGTCAATTTGTTGACTCGTAGTAGAACACATATGTAATCATGCTAATTATAAGAGTTTTATTTGTTTGATTTTGAAACTCTTAGATCTCACATATTACCTCACTGCTTTATTTTGCATTGTAAGAAGGTGTGGAGTATGGGGGTAAAGAATTGTGAGTCACTGTTTGTGACTTGACTCTTCAGCCTCATTACGAACCTCTAGTCGAGCGTAGGTGGTATTGAAGTTGTTCAAAGAGACTCTTTGTACAACAATAACAATCATCCAATATGGATCATAATCATCTTACCAAGGGGTGATTAGGATGTAAGCAATCCAATCTCTCTCAAGTTAAAGATTATCTAGAAATATGTTGAATGAAAGTATGAAAGCTTTAGGGAAGACAAAGGAATAGACATAGACTAGTAAGATTTTAGTTAAGCATAAGATTCAATACATGTTTTTTCAGACAAATGGTGCACTAGCAGCACTACCAAGTGGTTCCTTTTAGGGGCAGCAGTTTAGCCTTCACCTGATACATCTGAGTATGTGATTCTCTAGTACGAATTTTTTTGAGAAGTTCCATAATAAATACGGTAGAACTCTTCCTAAAATCAGATTTCACATGTAATCCACGCTTGTTTCCTGGGGGATGGGAAAAAACCTGGTGATTTTCTTCTTTTTGTAGGCTTCATATTCGTTTCTTATTTTTTATGAACATTATAAGAATTCAGTTAATTAGAGACTGAAATTTAAGACGGTCTTGATCCTAAATTGAAAATCAAATTTAGAAATGAAATAAATGTATTTTTACTTGAAACTACTTTTGAAGACCAAAATGGGCATCAGATTCGAAGGGTCACCGACTTTTGTGACTCACAAAGAGACAAGTTTTAGAGACCGAATGACCAAATCCGAATCGCGATTGCCCGTTGAAACAAAATTATAGCCGGTTTCTAAAATCGGTCTGAAAAAATGAATGTTTGTAATTTGCTGTCAAACAGCCGGTTGCACGCACGCACGCACGTAGGCACGCGACCAGAGCCTCGCTAGAACGCAGCAGCTCCGTCTCCTCTTCGCCCGGGATCGTCCGCATCAGAGAACCCGCCGACGGCTGGTCGGAATCCGGCAATCACGTGGGTGTTTTCCGCCTTCCCTCCTCTTCGCGATCTTCTCTGTGCTTGACTCCTTGACTCACGCCTTCAATGACGTGTTCTCTCACTTTGCCATGCCAATTAGGGTTTTCAGAATCTGTACCAACCATTGCGTAGCCACGACTCGGTGTTTCCCGGCGGACTTGCTTGGAAATCTGCAAGTGCAAGGCAAGTACTCTAAGTGTGCTTTATCTATTATATGTAATTGTATGTTCTTGGTGAATTACGGCTTCGATTCTGGAACCTTTTTCTGGTACTCTTAAGTGTGAGGCAAACACTCGAATTGTTCAGTGCTAATTAGGGCCTGGTGAACCTCTTCCCGGAAGTGTGATGCTGTTTGAGTATAAATTGTGATGTTGATTTGCTTTTTCAACTTTGTTGTGTGGCTGTGTTTTGGGGATGACGTTAGGGTTTTTGGAATTTATTACTCTGAACTTTGGCTGCGTAGTTGCTAACAATTCAATCTTTAGAACTTCAAAGTGATAATGTCATCAAAATTATTTCAATTTGCCCAAGCTAAGGGCTAAGGCATATGTGTACATAGAGTTAAGATCTGCCATTGTCGTGCTTATGATGATGGTTGTTATGATGGCTACTACTCGAAGCTTCTATAGAGACAACTGAGAATGAAATATGTAGACTTGCTAGGAAAACTATAAGATGGAGTATGGACAAAGACTTGCTACTCTTCATTTTTCTCCCTCTTAATTCTCTCTGATCTCTTTTTTGGTAAAATGTTTTTGTTGTGGAGGTCAGGGTGGTCTAGTAGTACTGCTTATATATAGAGAAGTGGGTGGTTGTTGCTGACAGTTTATGTGGTATTGTAAATTTGTTTTAACTTTTTAAGCCATGAACTTTAAGTATATCATAATATAATATGTATGTGTACTTCATTATCATAAGGATAGTGAAGGCTAGAGATGATTTTAGTGAGGACTAGAGTTGGTTTTAGTTAATTGTAAACTTAGTATTTTAATTGTTAAGTTTAATTATACTTGCAAGTTATTCAACTTGACGATGTATTCAACTCTCCTTCTATTAAAATTCATGAACATCTTCAAAGATACCATTGTCCTCAACCTAAAGCAGACTGATTCTCGCCACTCCAGATTCTTGTAGACTTGTAGTGGTACATTAGAGGAAATCTGGACCCTAAAGCACACTGATTCTCGCCACTCCAGATTCTTAATGTACTCCCCAACCTAGCAGCAGAGCCATCCCCTTGCAAAGTTGCTGTGGTATCTACCTCTCTCAGCTGGTCATTGCTGACCTTTGTTGCTTATCTGTTCCAGCGGATGGATATATATTATATGGGATCTCTTTGGTTGTAAGTAGCAATGAACACATTAATCAGTGCCTTCCAAACTAGGAGCTAGTGAAAATCATCCCCTTGGAACAGTAAGGAATCCTTCCCTGCACCCTCAACACTTCCTCCCCCCCCCCCTGAAACAAAACTTAACAAATCCATAGGCAGAGTCTCATGAGAGGTACTTGTATTGTGTTTAACTATCGTAAGGGAGAATTGGATTGTAAATCGTGCTTATGGAATATTTAAGAATATGAAAGTTCCTCAATCATATAGGATGTAACTCAAATGTTGAATGTTTAAGTTGGACATCTGAAGTGAAATATGGTTGTCATTTCCAAACAATGGATTTGAATGTGGATGTCATGTCTCTAATTCGGTTGATGCTTGTATAGTTCACATTTCTCAAAAATTTTTAGAAAATTGCAGGGTTTCTTGTAAGTGGCTTGTACAGGCTGGTGCAATCGAGGAACTGAGAACTCGGCAATCCTTTCTGTGAGAGACGTGTTGTGCTTACTACTTAAAGGTGACTGTTGCCAGATCCAGTGAAATTTGTATACGGTGTTTCCGATGCGCACCTATCTGTCTGTTACTTATCTGATGGGGAGAAGCTGGGGCTAACTATCAGTCCGTCGCTTGTCTTATTGGGAGAAAGTGACAGATACTGTTCTAGAACCTGTATATATGTATTTATTGGTTGTACCCATCATCAATAAAATTTCTGACCTTAATTATCCCTTCCCTGGTAAGTAAGTGGATTAATTACAATGAAATAAATAATATTATGGCCGTTGTGCTTGTGTTCACAAAATCACCCAATGTTTATGTATCACAAGTACTGAGCTTTATGATTTTACAACAAAACAAACATGAATTTGTTTGCGCTATAAGTGACTTTCTTTGTATTGTTAAATAATATAATTGACAATGATAGTGACAATTTTACTAATTATCTGATGAAAGCGTTAAGCTGGATGGGAAAGAAAGTTGCAAATTAGCATCAGATTTTTTGTGAATAAAACCGTGAAGTTTAGGATTGCCCATATCCTTTTGTTCTTAGTTATGTTACTAGCAAGTAAATCTCAAGATATGAAAAGGTTTATGGGAGACAGGTGCAGTGCATTTGCTTTAATGGTTTTCTGTTATATAGAATCTAAAGTCTGATCTTCTTTCGAAGCATTAACTTCCAAATTTTTGGAGTGCACTAGGCATAATTGCACCAAAAATTTTACCTACCATTTGCAATGGCTAAGGTTGTGTACAACTGTACATATGAATCTCCCTAGAACCTGGCATGGGATCCACACTTTGTTGTAGGTGTTGCCGTGGTTCTTGCACCTTGATAGTTTTATGTTGTATATGTTCTTAAAACAGTGTTTGAGTTTAAATTCTCCTCAACGCTTATGGTGATGCATATGTAGTCCAGGTGGGGATTGTCCATCTCTTCCTGATATGTTGATTGATGGATCCAGAAGGAAAGAAATTTGGAAGAGGTAACTGTTGATTGGTGTCAGATTTACTGCCATTTAGACTTTTGCTGCTTTTGTTCATTCTTAACCGAGTGATTTATTGCTGTACATCCAATCTTGTGCTTCGTTGAGGACATTTGTTGTGAAATCAAAGTGTCAAGATCCTGATGATTGCAATATGCAGTTGTAGAAGTATTAGTATTTCTACTTGCTAATTTTATATAGTTGTTAGGGATTTCCTGTGTTTAAGTAATTTGATGAGTCAAGTATTGTGCTGGGTGCCTTTAATTCTATCTTATCCACAGTTGAGAAATATAAGCCATCTCAAGCTTGTTTCAGATTCTAATAAATTCTCTAAACTCATCTGAATTTTGTGAGGACGTAGTAGATCATTACTTACTATATCCACTAATAAAAATGCCAAGTTTTTTTTGTATAAAAAGCCATTATCCCTATTTATAACCTGAATTGGTGTGTTTGCCTATTTGACACAAACATTACAAAAAATGTAACCGGGTTTTTAAAAAAAAAAAAAAAAAGAACAAGAAAAGGAAAAGGGAGAATATTGACATAGCTCTTCTTGGAAGCCGTAGCAAGCAGCTATAGGCCACCAAGAAAACAAACATATTTCCAATGAAGATATGTCTGTCTGATTGAGCGATGAGTGGCATCTGTGCCTGACGGGTGTCTTAATTTAGTATCAAATCCTAATTGGGGGTGTTTTAATTTAGTACTGAATCCTAAATTCCTAATAGGATTGTTCTTTGTTGTTGATGCAAAACATGGTGCTGACTAACAGTTGATCAGGTGAAAGGCGCATTTTGCTTTGCTATGTACCGTGTATATCCTTCTATTTTCTGATCATCACATGCGTACTTGTGAACCCTTTTGCTTAGTTATCTGGCTTTATGTTTCTTTCTTCTTCTCCTCCTCCTCCTCCTCTTCCTTATGTATTCTGTTTGTATCTCAGGTCCAAGAGAGCTTACAGGTGCTGTTGATTTGATGACATATTACAAGTTATTGCCACATCATGAGTTTTTCTGCAAGAAGTCTCTTCCCGTGCCTGTAGTAGATACTCACTACCTCCACAATGTGGTTGGAGATACAGAAATTAGGAAAGGAGAAGGAATGCAGTTGGATCAGTTGATACAAAATGCCTCCTATTCACAGGATGGAAATACACGCATACAACCTTTTGACCTAGACGCTCTTAAAGGAGCCTTTCATCTTAAAGAAATGACCCCAGTTGAGCTGCCTTCTGTGAGTTCTTGCATTCTTTATATCCCCCTGTCCCCCAAAACCTAGGGTGCTTGTTGCGACACTGGATTTATAGCAAAAGTTATGTTCTTGGGAAATGCTGGTTGACAAAAATCTTCTTCTCCAGTCTAGAAGCTTTTTATTCGCTTCCTTATCCCTCTTTTTTGGTTTTTTCCCCCTCCTCTATCTGGTTATTGATCTATTTGGAGAAAGTCGGCGGTCGTCTTTTCTTGATTACAAGGCTGTCTCTGTAAAATACAGAACTGGATTTATTGAGCATAAACATTGCATCATAAATGATTTCAGAATTGAGATGTATTTTGAGGCCATGTAATTTGACAACCCCCCTCCCCAAAAAAAACGAATTGAAAGGCCTATTCTCCTCCTGGGAAGATCATGGCAGATTGAAAGATGGAAAACAAGGTTGATGAGTCCCAGCGTTGTTTTCAGCAAGTAAAGATGCCCTTTATTTCCCATGTATCATACTGGTCTTTAGCTGCTCATTTTGTCTTGAAATGCATGATGGAAAGATAGAATTCTGTCTTGTTTCTTCGTTCAATACTTTAATCCATCAAATCTTGTTTTACCTATAGGCAGAGAAGGGGATTCCCACAATTGTTGGGAAATCTAAAAGTGAGTCCAAAGATAAGGATAAGAAGCACAAAAGGCACAAGGACAAAGATAGAGAGAAGGACAAAGAGCATAAGAAGCACAAACATCGGCACAAAGACCGAAGTAATGACAAAGACAAGGAGAACAAGAAGGATAAAAGTGGGCATCAAGATTCTGGTGGTAAACACCATGAAAAGGTTTGTGCAATTTGAAACTGATATGTGCAACTTTAAGAATCATTGCTTACAAAAGCCTTAGTTGATATCTGATGTTCATCAATGGTGTTTTGGTTGGAATTTCGGTTAAAGCTGTGAGTTCTTTTGGTTAGACACTTAGACTGTAACTTTATTCTGTTCCTTGTAGGTTAACAAAGTCGTTTCTCTGCTTCTATTGCATATTTGTCACCTTTTCTAGGGTTTCATCATGATCTGTGGTTTGACTTCCAAATATACTCTTCAGTTGTCAACCCAAGCTCCCTGCGCAACAAAGAAAGGGAGAAAGTACAGAAACAGAGAAAACTCTGAAATTTTGATGTTTTGAGAAAATTGTAAAACTTGGTATCACATATTGGATCATAATGGGCAGCATCCTCGAAGTCCAATGCTTATGCATTTTACTAGTTGTTTCAGGATCACCTCACCTGTTAGAGGATCACTCAAATAACTCAATCACCTCATTGATTGGCTTTGGCCTTTGGGAAAATAATGAATATGTGTTAACCTTATTTTGGTGTTATACTTTTGATGTCCTCTCTTGTGTTGGTATTCTGTGGTGCATGCTTGCAGATTGTAACTTCTGCTTACTACCTATCTGTAACTGATTGTTTTCCCCTCTCTCAACTACAGAAGAGGAAGCATGATGATGATGAAGATGTTAATGACATTCATAGACACAAAAAGAGCAAAGTAAGATTCATTAATTTAATCCCTGTTCATCCATGGTTTGTTGTCTCAGTTGGGCTCGAATCTGAACCTCAGTTCGTTTTTACGAGCATCTAACCGGAACAATTCCTGTTCAAGTCCTTTTATGCTCATGTATCAAGCGTACACTGTTTTGACTGAATTGGCACAGCACAAGAGCGCTAAAATAGATGACACGAACGTGATAAAGGTTGCCGGGTGAGGCAGTTGCTGGCAGTTGTGCTAATTTATTGTCCTCACATGGTGGGAATTTCATGGAATCATTCGTTGCTTCCAGGCGACAATGGAGGTATTCCCGTGTATTTTGTTCATTTAGTTTTATGATATAATATTGTCTGATGCTTGTATTGCTTTCTTGCATTTTTAGGATGCTATTATTGTGTGCGAAAATAATTATTGTTGATTCAAAATTTTAAGTGATACACCACACATCTATTCATCACAGTTGATTTGGGCATTCTCACAGGGATATGTTCTGCATAATGTATTTCCCGACTTTTCAGATGGGAGTAGCTGGATAAATCTGAAGCGATCTGATTAAAGCAAGTGATGGAATGTCAAATTTGATTTAGTGAGGCAAAAGGATGAGAAGATGAGCATATTTAGGGCTTTTAGTATTGTGCCATTTAGACTATGGTCCGCACTCCACAAGTTGATTAGGAAAGGAGCACGAGCAAGGGAAAACTGGACAGTTACCATGGTATTTTGTTCTTAAACCATCCAACAATAAGGGGCTTGTGCGTTGGTGGGGGTTACTGTGATTACTCTCGAGAGCAATAAAGGGCAATGAACCTGTTGAAAAAAGATGGTGGTAGATTAATGAGCGTAGTCATTGATTGTTGAACTAATCTTCTCTCCCCCAAAGTTGACAATGTCACCCACTAGCTAATGATCATTGAGAGAGTTAAATCTTCTAGAGCGTTGAGAACCCTGCGTGTCTTCCTCGTGCTGGTACATATGTTTTTCCAAGCTGTTGGAACTGTTGCATAGCTTCTTCTGTCCATTCCATTACTTCTTTTGGTGTGTACTTCAAGGTTTTGAGCTCAGAAGTTGCCAAAGAGGCGCTGCTAAAGCTAATTTCCACTAAAACTGCGTTTTTGGTGCTGAGACTGGCTTGCTTGTGTTGCCTACATAATAGATGAAAGTCAGAAATGTGGTTAGGAATTCTTAGTTCCATTAAAACACAATCCTAAACTCTGTCCAGTTGCGAACTGTGGTATGTATTGGGCACAGAGATGTATGAAAGGCTTGTGTGGAATCTTTAGATACTAGCTATGTATCTTTTCAGTTTGTACAGTCATTCGTCACATGCAATGCACCTTTCCCCCACCCTAAAAGGGGAGGGGGGGGGGGAAGAAAAGAGGAGAGTAGGCAATTTTCGTTCACTTGTGTTTTGTGAGGGCAATGTTCCTGTCTATTGTGGTAATGGTTGATTCATTCTGAGGTGTGGATTCTTGCTGCGTGCCAAATATGGGCTGATTACTGGTTGGCATTTGGGAGCCTTGGTGGTAATTTGCAACGTAGTCCCATGGGAGTTGGGGTTGATTCTACTTGACGGAGGTGGCATATTAAATAAGAAAATGATTGATGTATGGTGGAGCATTCTCTGAAAAGATCTGCTACCCTTGTTGGACTTTGGGAAGCAGGACTTACAGTAAGAATATTCTGCAATTCGCTATATTCATGTATGTACCTGAACTCTTCATTTCATCTGAATGTATGCATGATAGATTAATATCCTCCTGAGATCTCCTGAGCTATGGGCTTTGGCGCAGAACAGCAGATGCTGGATGATGGAAACGTCTTGTGCTTGAGGTTTCCTGTCTATATGATTGAGTTATAACTCTGCCTTACTGGCCCCCACTTGGAGCTATGGGTTTAGCGATGGGTATCTTTGAATACGGACCACCTAACTAGGCTTTTGCTATGTGGAGACGATGCAGGTTGGGCATCCTCAGTCTGCCAGTTTTTGGTGCTTGGTTGGGTGTCTTCAGGGCTCAGCTGCATGCTGTGAGAGGAGGAATCACTCAGCTTTGCCCTGCGTATGTTTCACCGTGAGAGCCGATACAATATATTCCAAGTATGTGGGTTCAGGCTATACAAAGAGTATGAAAGATGCTATCTATAGTGAGTTATTGTAGGTGGTGGGAAGTAATGAACTACATCTTGGGGATGACCTTGCACACGTACCATGTATTAGAGGGGGGGGGTAAAGCATAAATATTCCCTTGGGGAATGCTGAGTACGTTTCTGTTAAACTAGACAGTCCCCTGGTTAATAATCTATGTTTTTTTTTTGGGGGGGGGGGGTTGGGGTGTTTGCGAACGAAGATGCAAAAGGCTTATTTAGGCAGCGCTAGGACCCAAATTTATAGCAACTCCCAGGAACTTTACTAGGTAATCCAAATGCATTGTTTCATCAAAACAACTAGAAAGGTCAAAGGAAGACCCCCCCCCCCCAAAAAAAAAAAAAAACAAAGGAAGCAAAAAGAACCTGCATCGTTTAGGTAAAATGTGACATTTTAAAGCAAGTTGTCGTTGGTATGTTTCCTATGTCATCGTTCATTGAAGGTTAGGCCTAACTGCTCGTCTGCTTTATTTCTTGTTATGATGGATTTTCCCTGTAGTTAACATGTCACACTTACACTGCGTTGTTGTGGGACTGCAGAGTATCTCGGCAAGCTGAGGATTGTGTGGAAGGTGAATGCATTGTGGAAGAATTTCTGGATTTTGAAGGTATAGATTAGTCTAATTGTGACATATTTGTGTATCACTAGAAAGGTTTCTTATACAACTCCAGCATATCGAACTCTAATCGTTCTGTTTTCTCAGTTTATATGGCGCATTTGGAAATTCCCAACACTTTTTAACAAACATTCCATATTTCTAGAGGACTGATCCCAAAATTGATCTCTCTTACGAATCTGAGTTAGAAATTGCAGTTGGGTTTTGAAGGGTTGGGATCATTTGTTACTTATTTCTTTCTAGCTAGATCTAGGGACCAGGGGAGGTGTCTTGCTCTATTTTTGTAACAGTAGGGTTCCATGTATTCTAATCAATATATGCAATGGTGAGATATTCTTTGTAAATTATATACCGAGAATGGGAAAATGAATGGGTCATCAAGGAAATTGCATGGATAGGTTGTGTTCATATAAAAGATAGTTCAAAAAGGCACCATTGCCATGCTGAGACGGGCATTGTAGGTGAATTCGAGTGATCCATCCGAAAGCCTCATCTGAGGCATGCCATTCTTTGTATGCTCAGTGTTAAAATTTCTGGTTTTATTGTTCGAGGAGGTTGCCTCATGCATGAGCATGAATGTGTATTCTAGACACTGGATCCTAGGAGCTCGACACAACACAGCTCACACAAGCGTCAGGTTCTTATGGTTGGATGTCCATCCTGGTGTTGTTTCTTCGCCGTGGATTTAGTTAATCACAAACCAGGCTGTAAGCTGTACTAATTCATGTCATTGTTCTCCTTTTTTCCCTGATCAGTACGTTGGTCAAGTGCGAAACACAACACAACACAAAACAAAATAAAAGAGGACAGCCTTTGCAGACAGCTCCTATCAGTAGTTAGAATTGCAAATAAACCACACAAACACAGTTGAGATATGAGTTTGGATCTTCACTCCACCAACCCCCCCTCCCCCTTCTCAAAAAAAAGAAGAAAAAAAGAAAAAGAAGAATCATGTCTCAGCTCAGAGTTGGAATAATAATGGTTAAATTGGAAGGTAGAAGTGACTTTGGCTTTGAGAATAAGCAAATACATAGTGGACGACAAAGTCCGATTCAGAGACTGTTTTTCTCCTCACACGTTCACTTCTCCTTTGTTCTACAAGTCTTGTACTTGCTATAAAAATCTCTGTTAAAAAGAAAGATCAAGACAGCTCAGAAACGTTCTCACATTTATGCATAAAATAAGAATCAACAAACAAACGGTTAGATGTCCTTTTGAACCACCTTCATTGATATTGTAGATTCGAATCTATAAATTCAATTATATTTATAGAATTGTTTGGACAAAGGAAGTTTTTGCTTTTTTTGGGGGGGGGGGGGGAGGGAGATCATAAAAATGGGGAATACGCTTTAAAAATTTTCATATATAATAACTCAAATCTATAAATCCAAAATTATCATACAATTTGTACCCATCCGCACCACCATTAAAAAAAAAAAAAAAGAGATAGTACTGAAATAAATTTGACCAACAAGGCTAAAATTAATGGATTTTAATTAGTTCATTGGGTAAATCTTAGAAGAGTTATGTACAGTTAAATTCAAAGTATGCTTGTGTTAGTATGTAAACTTTCATTCATATCAAAAAGATAAAAATAATGTATTTGTTTGATAGAAAAGTAGGAATGTTTAATTTATTCGAACCTCTCTATATGAAAATTTTATTAATATTAGACAGTATTTTGAATATGAAAGATTAATTAGTTCAAAATCTCATTCATAGTCGAGTTATACTTTATTACTAATTGTATTGGGAGTAGTACATGGTAACTTGCATCAAAAATGAAGAAAATGTTATAGACAAACACAGACACAAAAAAAAAGATTATCTAAAGGTACTCATAATGAAAATTTTTGTCACATAGGAAAACCTACACCACCTCCATCCTAATGTTTGTAAAAACTGGTCAAGGATAATAAGATTTCACAATCAATTTTAGAGAAAAATATTTTGAATGTTCTGAAAGTTGTAATATAAAATCGCATTGTAAGAATTTACAAATATTAGTTTTCCAAATTTATAATTTGATGAACTTTACAAGAGAACGACAATAAAAATATATTGCTTTTAACCAATTTTTACAAATATTATAGGAGAGATGGCGTATATAATTTGTGCCCAGAAATACACATACCTAGATCAGAGGGCTTTCTCCCCCCGCCAACGCAGCAAATAAAATTTTATCTATATATATTTTTTCATATGTATTTACTATATATTTTATTTTTTAATGTTTATTTACTGATGTATTTTCTGAGAGTATATACCCATATATATGGTGTAGACTTTGTCATATTTATTCCTTCACCTTCAAGGCTTAACCAACCAAACATAATAATTATATGCACATTAGCACATGCACATGCAACTTTGGATGCAACGACGCTTTTCATGATGAACGACGTCGTACGGCTGAGATCACGTCACATAGTTAATCTTTCTTTACGTTAAGGATTAGCAAATAATTTTCGTGGGTTGCACGCTTCATGATGCCCAACACTTGATGATATCAACATTATTAATTATCATCACCAAATGCACCAAAGCCCACAATTAGATAATTAAACCTTGTAATTAATTTCATCTTCACAATGATTACATACAACAGTCATGATTCAATTCGTTCATTTGCTCATTGTTGATTCTAATGATGATGTGAATCTCTTGGTTAATGAGTTAGGTGATGGCATATTTTTCGCATTTAATTTATCATAAATAATTTTAAATAATAATGTTGCATTTTTCAAGAAATGGGTATGTACTCATTATGTATTGTGGCCACTTAAGCCTATTCTTTTAGTTGTTAAATCCCAATTTATTAACTTCATGAACTTAAATAAAAAAACCGACTTTAATCGACTTAACCTACTTTAACCAATTTCAACCTACTATTTTAACCAACTTCTACCCATTATATAAAAAACATATCAACTTCAACCCACTTTAACCTATTTCAACCCACTTCGACTAATTTCACCCATTTTTCAATCCCTATTTCCCAACGAAAAGAACATGCCTTTACAAGTAAAAATTCGCTGGATATCTTGGTCAAATATGATTGGAGAAAAATTATTATAAATAAATGTTAATAAAACTTGATCCACCATTAATAAACTAAACTTCATAACCAATAAAAATGCTAAAAAAAGGAGATCATCAAAGCTAATAGAATAGGGACACACATTTCTTTTGAGTTATTATCATACAGCCTCTCCGCATTTAGACAAATGGAATCTAAAATTCATTGTGTTTTGAATTATTATCTAATCCCCTAATCATCAAACATTCATAAAGCCTGAAAAAAGTTTGTAGGTGAAGGAGGTTAAATGGTAATAAATTTTTTGTGTGTTTGATCACAACTGTTAAGATAAGTGGGGTTAAATAATAATTCTAAAAAGTGAATTATAACTAATATTATTTGCCTAAATGTGGATAGGGATATATGATAATAATTCTTTTTTTATATAATAAAATAACATGCACCATCTACAAAGGGACCTCTTAGGATGAGGACATAACTTAAATATTAAAAAACTTAATGCATGGTAAATATATATGTCAATTAATCAGTATTACTGATGCTATAAAACTTTTGATCAAAGATAATTATACTTTAGAATATTTTCTCATAAACTTAGACTCTTTTAATCACTCTTTGTAACTAGCCTTCATGTAAAGACCTCTATTTCATAAATATCCTACATGTTTTGGTATACCAACTACACTATGCTCTTTGTTGTAGCTACCTATCCCTAGGCATTTGTTGCATCTCCCATTTCCACATATAAATACCCCATGACAAAAGCTGCACATGTAGGAATAAATAGTAGCTTTTTTTGGGGGGGGGGGGTCTAAATGCAGGTCAAAATACATAGTGTTAGGGTTAAAAGAATGGAAAGGTGTAAGGAAGGGGGGTAGGAGGAGCAAGCATTATTGAGAGTTTGTTGTATGGAGTAAATAGTGGTCAGCAATATGCTTATAGACTTATAGTATTAGGTTCTTTTTAGCTTTAAGGAGAATTGAATTGAAAATAGAGTTCCTTACATACAACTCTTTTATCTTCATACTAACTCCTTATAATCAAAGTCTATATCATACTTTTAAGAGTACATAATTCTACAAATTATGTCAGTATCACATATTAAAAATTGTCTATATGACAAATACATGTTGAAAAAATATATACACATGGCAGGTGGGAGTACACACTCTTACGTGTATGATATAGGTTATCCCTTATAACCCTTATAACTTTTATACTTATGTAATAACTACCTTATAATTGGCTCACAACTTCTAGATAAAACCCTTATGACCTAAAGCTTTTTACCTACCATATGCTTTTTAGCTAGAATTGTAAGAAGCTATAAAAATTGTAAAGAGTTCTAAGATAATTGCAGAATAACTACGAGAAGCTATAAGGGATTGTAAAAAATTATAAGAATTTGTAAAAGAGTATAAAGATCTCTAAGATATTCCTTAGAGCTAAAAAGTTCATAGATTAACTAACTTTTCCCTTTAACAGAAATGTCGAACAAATTAAATAGACCCTTAAATATATGGATAATGATATATGTCTTGTTGTAGAACACTCATAAATGTCTTATTTTATCATAAATTAACATATTTTACGATTTAAAATCACAATTTTTTCAATAATTATACTTAATTATGAATTACTAACCTCGAATATTCGTTAGCTATGCCGACAAAGTGTTAAATGATACCCTAATTACATTAACCCTTTTCGCAAGTACATATAATACGTGTATTTAAAAAATGTGACAAATTATGAATAAAAAGATAATTTTGTACAATTTATAAGTTATAATATACTTTCACAATTTGATCATATTATTTTTTTCAATTTAAAAATATAATATTATAATTTTTTTAATCAAAATAAGATACTTATAAAGTATCTTACAATAACACACTTTTCATTTTGCCAAATACACTCACACAGCCACAGAGCCCCACTGCGTACTGCACAGAGCAGAAGAGAAAACGAGAGAAGAGCATCAGCGTATGGTCTGAAATCTGATTGCATTATTACCTTCTTCATACCTTTGTGTCTGAGTAAACACTACTGCACAAAGAGTCCAGTCCACCATGCCCACCACCACCACCACCACCACCACCACCTCATTCTCTCTCCTCCTCCTCCTCTTCTTCTTCCTCCTGCATTTCTCATCCAACGGCCCTCACCTCACCCTCTGCTCCCCCACATTCTCCCCCGGCCGTCGGATCCTCCACCATCCATTCTTCCCTGTCTCCTCCCTCCCCCCTGCTCTGCCACCTTCTCTCTCTCCTCCTTCCCCTTCCACCCCCAAATACCCTTTTTCCGGTTCTACCCCTGATGACCAACCACCCTTTTTCCCATCTGACCAACCGCCGCCGCCGCCTTCTCCGCCGTCCTCCACCCCATTCGCCTCCTTTCCAGCTAACATATCCTCCCTCATCTTCCCCCACTCTTCTCCCTCCTCCTCCTCCTCGTCTTCCAAACCCACTTCCAGAAAGTTCCTCGCCGTCACCGTCGGCCTTTCTGTCGTCGCCGCCGTCATTGCTGCCGTCGCCTTGTTCTTCTTCTTCCGCAGCCGCCGGAACGCTAAGGAGAAACCCTCTACCCCGGCTAATGCGCCCCCTCCGCCGCCGCCGCAGCTAAGTAAGCCGTCCAACAACAGCTCTGAGTTCCTTTATCTTGGGACTCTGGTAAATGCTTCCGCCATTGATGGCAGCGGAGCAAGAGGAGGTCCCCGTCGGAGCGTGGCCGGAAGAAAGCTTCAGTCGCCGGAGCTCCACCCACTGCCGCCGCTTACCGGGCGGCAGCAGCCGCAGCAGCCCCCGCTGATGGAGGAGGAAGACCAGGAGGAGTTCTACTCGCCCAGAGGCTCCGCTAGTGGGAGAGAGAGTGGTTCGGGTTCTCGGAGAGTATTCGAAGCGGTTGTTCGAGCTCAAGCTGACCACCTCACGAACGACAATGGCGGAAACTCCGACGAGTCGTCGTCGTCGACGACCTCCAGTGGCTCTCCGGCGAGGTCAGCGTCCATCAGTATCTCGCCGCCGGTGAGTATTAGTCCTAAGAACAGGTCGAACCCTAAATCCTCGCCGGAGTTCATCGAATTGCAAGTACGGCCGCCACCTCCCGAGATGGCATTCTCTCCGCCGAATTCTCTCTCTCCGTCGCCGGAGAGAGGAATGGAGACAATCAAGGAAGAAGAAGAAGATGAAGCAGAGGAATCCCCATTGTTGTCCAACACTTCGAGCTCAAGTAGAATGACGACTTGTCCAGTTGAATCTCCGAGATTATCGCCATTGACGAGGATAATCGGGAAGGAGGAAAGAGAATGGGGTATTCTAGGGCGGACGTCACCGCCATTGTCGAATGCTTCAGCTCCAAGCAGGAAATCTTCGTCGCTGAAACTGCCGGCATTTCTAGGAGGAAAGAGAAGGGATTCAAACTCTTCGCAATCGACATCAATGTCGAATTCGCCAGTTTCTTCTCACTCTGATCCTCCATCTCCGATCTCCTCGACTGCTTCTTCGTCTCGAAAGTCGAGATCACATCCAGCTTCGCCATTGTCGAACGCTTCATCAGCTGAAAACTCTCCGAGTTCGTCGGCGAGAATCAGCAGTTTTGCTCCGCAGCCGGCAATGAGGAGGTCACAGAGTCCGGCGCCACCACCACCACCACCGGTGGCTGAACCTGTTGCTGTTCCGATGCCTCCGGGGTCAGTAGAACATTCTGGAATTGTAGAGAGTGTAGGTGAGGGAACGACACTGAGGCCAAGACTGAAGCCATTGCATTGGGATAAAGTGAAGGCAAGTTCAGATAGGGAAATGATTTGGGATCAGCTCAAATCAGGCTCTTTCAAGTAAATTTTCTTGCCATTTTACGATTGATTTTATCAGATAATTTTTTGGCTAATTGTTTGAACTTTGCAGTGATTCTAGAGAGCTAATCATAAAAGGTGGGGTTTTGAATGCAGATTGAATGAGGAAATGATTGAAACATTGTTTGTTGTCAATAGTCCAAATCCGAGTCAAAAGGATATGCCTCGAAAACCTGTTCAGCCCTCGCCAATCCATGAAGCTCGAGTGCTCGATCCAAAGAAGGCTCAGAACATTGCTATTTTGTTAAGGGCGCTCAATTTGACGATGGAGGAAGTCTGTGAAGCTCTTTTGGAAGGTACATTATTATACATATTCCCTTGCACTTGTTAATATGTATGGTATTTATTAAGTGAGCATGGAACATGTTGGTTTCATGTGTAACAAAAATCGTTGGGGATGATCTTGATTTGCTTGTGCATTTGTTGCTGATGGCGATGGATTTGGTTTGTGTCGATAGTTGACCTACTTTTCTTGAAGCTTTGAATAGGATTCTTTGGAAAGTGCTTTCCTAGTTAAGATTCCAACTGTGGAGAAAATTAACCTGGTAGCTATGGTCATGGGGTTTTTTTTTTAAAAAAAATGTCCCAGTTTTGTTGACGTGTTGTTGGGACTTGGGACCATTGAGGTTCCCATGGTTGATTATGTTTCTTTGTGGATGTGCAAAAGGAGTTGAAGGGATAGGCAATCCGAAATCTGTGCTGAAAAATGTGGCGTCTTCTTGGATGCCTTAAATGAGGTCAGGATGAATGCTCTCGCAAATGGTTCTGTAAGCGTTGAAGGGATAGGCAATCCGCATTCTTTTCTGAAACATGTGTCTAATTGGATGCCTGGAATGAAGTCAGCATGAATAATCTTGCAATATCTTGTAAACAGGTTTTAAGATAACTTTGGTTGAGCAAATGGTGTCTAGGCTGAAGCATTTCATCCAGACTCAATCCTAGCTGCGTAGTTAATGATTGGAATCCAAGGTCTTAGATAACTTTCATGTTTTAGTATTCTAGAGCTAGTGCTGCATGTGAACATTGTAATGTGGGAAGAATCACCATTTATCTTACTGAGATTCCATTCGAGTAAAAGGCTGCGGAGTTGAAACTTGCTGGTTGCATGGATGTTTACCTTTCTAAGAACCTTTTTCTTTTTGTAGTTTGCAGCTTATAGTCTGTGCAGTCCCACACTCCGACAGAACAAAGTTTGCTGTTTACCCTCTTTCTTTCTTTCTTTTTTTATATGGTTTTTTTTTTGGGGGGGTTTTGGTTACAACTACAGACCACCGCATGCGTTGTGGATGGGAACTTATGCCCATAGTTATCTGCAGGTAATGCAGACAATCTTGGACCAGAGTTGCTGGAGAGTTTACTCAAAATGGCACCTACAAAGGAAGAAGAGTGCAAACTGAAGGAATACAAGGATGATTCACCAGTCAAGCTTGGGCAGGCTGAGAAGTTTGTGAAGGCCGTCATTGATATACCTTTTGCATTCAAGAGGATGGAAGCAATGCTTTACATTGCGAATTTCGAGTCTGAGGTCGAGTACCTCAAGAAGTCCTTTGAAACCCTAGAGGTAAACCATTCTGGCCATTCCTTCCTGGGACATGCATATTGCTGAGGAGCCTTCCAAAATTTGGCAGTAATGATTTGTGGAAGGTGTATCCTAAAGTTAAATGATTTGTGGAATAGATCATTCAAAATGGTGAAACATCATAATAGTGCATTGGATGTCAACTTGCCAACCCATGGGCCACAACTAATAGTCCATCTTTGTGCAACAGGCAGCGTGTGATGAGCTGAGAAACAACAGAATGTTCTTGAAGCTTCTAGAAGCAGTCCTCAAAACAGGGAACCGTATGAATGTTGGGACAAACCGTGGTGAGGCCCAGGCATTCAAGCTCGACACATTGATCAAGCTCGTTGACGTCAAAGGGGCCGATGGAAAAACCACTCTCTTACACTTTGTTGTTCAGGAAATCATAAGAACCGAAGGGCAACGCCTATCCATTGCCAACAACCAAATTTCGAATGATGAAGCCAAATGCCAAAACATAGGTCTACAAGTTGTTTCAAGACTAAGCTCAGATCTTACCAATGTCAAAAAGGCAGCTGCCATGGACTCCGATGCTCTGAGCAGTGACGTTGCAATGCTCACCTTAGGACTCGGAAACATAGATGAGGTTGTCAGATTAAACGAGCAAACCCATTTGCATGAACCCAACAGAAGATTCTCAGAATCCATGAATAGGTTCGTGAAAATGGCAGAAGAGGAAATCATCAGAGTTCAAGCCCAGGAAAGTGTGGCTCTTTCTCTAGTGAAGGAGATAACAGAATACTTCCATGGAAACTCAGCCAAGGAAGAAGCTCATCCATTTAGACTATTCATGGTTGTCCGACACTTCCTCACAATTCTCAATCGGGTTTGCAAGGAAGTTGGCATGGTCAATGAACAAACGACAGTCACCTCTACAAACAGACCTCCCGTGCCAGTGAATCCAAAGCTTCCTATTCCAGTGAAACCGCTCTTTCCCCAAGTTTTGCCAGGTTTTCCTGAGACGAGGCAATCTAGTTTCTCTGAAGATGATGGCTGACCTTAGCTAGTGGTTTCGCCTGGTAGGGAAAAAAAAAAATTTCTGTAAAAAGAAACTGGCTTCAAGTTTTCCTGCCCCTTTAATCGCTAATTTTGTGTAGCCTTCATCTTTATGTAATTTGTAAGTAACATGTATAAGTTAAAAAGATTTCGGAAATTAACATTTTAGTCATAGATGGAGGAAAGTCAACATTGTCAACTGATTTTGCCATTCACGGTTGAGAACAGAATTGATGCCTCTGGTCTGCAATGTCATAAATCTTTTGTCAACTACAGTCTTTTAATGAGTTCCTTCATAAAAAAGCGATTCTTAGGACTGTTCGGCAAAATTAGCTGTTTAGGTAGCAGATAAACAGTTCAAGTAGCGGATAACGGATTTAATTTAGCTGTTAGTAGATAGCTGTTTGGATTAGCGGTTGAAACTAATGTGTTCGGTAAATTTAACTGTTATACTAGTTGATTAATGTAAATTGACACAAAAGACTATAGATAATTTCTAAAGATAAAATTTTTAAAGGATATTTTTTGACTAAAAAATATGAAACGCTACTTTTAAATATCAAACGTTAATAATATTAGCTTTTCAAAAACGCTACTACTTAAAACGCTAAACGTTACTTAAAATGCTAGTCAAAACACTAGTTTATCGAACACTAAAAATTAATTAATTAGTGTATTTATCTGGTTAAAATATTAAACACTACCCAAAATGTTGTTATCGAACACAGTGTGAGCGATTTAAACTCAAAAAAATTGACATTCCGGTTTTTACATAAAATAAGATGATGCATTCTTCTCCGATTGCTCTCTCGTAAATATAAATGTAAACTATTCATTTAATTGGATGCTTCTCGACACATGTGGCGATATGGCGATGATTTTTACCATGAATTTAGAAAAATGCTTGCTTTTAAGTGTTGGCATCTAGATTAGACATTCAGTTTATGGATAAATTTTGGTTGTTTTGGACAAGTTAGCTAAATGACATCCATGTGATTCTCAAAATAGTCACATGTTACATAAAAATGTGGATAACAGGAATTTTCAATTCAAATCGTTACAAAAATTAAGCATCCAAACAAAAGACCACCAACCCTAACCTTACCTGAGAACATTTGTAAGGAGGAGGCAACTCCATCCATTGTTAAATCCATAAAATATATGGAAGACTTGACTTGATCCAGTAGCATGTGCTACTGTATTCAGCAGATAAACGAGGGTGAAATTGCCAATTCGGGCATGTTCTTTTTGTAGACAAATTCCAAAATGTAAACCTTAATCCATTTCAATCCACTTCAAACTACTTCAACCCACTTCCACTATTTTAATCAAGTTCAATTTATCACATTAAAAAAATTCAACCTACTTCAACCTATTTCAACTCACTTCACCCTTTTATCCACCTCAATTTATCCACGAAAAGAACATGTCCGAAGGCATAAGAAGGTGGGCTTTGTTAGATTGCATTGAATTTGCAGACACATGTGAATGATGAGTGCGGAGGCAGCACCATAAGTCCATAAATATTCTAGAGAGAGAAAACAAGCAGATTTAGAATGAATATGAAATACATCAGTTTCTTGGTTCTGCATAATCTGCTCATATGCTAAGTGTCAGTAGTGTCATACTCATTTGTTCGCAGTTTTGCATGGTTAGTCAACTGCAAGGCCTTTGCTTCCTTTCGCACCAAGATGCTACGAGCCTCCTCTTCAGTGGCTGGGACGACATTGCGAATACAAAATCCATTCTTACCGGCCTTGGCTTCTGGGCAGACTGTAAATGTGAAGTAAAATCGGTTTGATACCTGTTCCGCATCAGATGTTTCAGTTAGGTCAAACAAAATGCTCCAACAAAGCAAAATGATGCCTGAATGTCATAGCATACTGCATTCAGTAAGATCTTCTCCAGTGTGACGCGTTGTAAGCCAAGTTTACTTGGATTCTTCATTTTGCCACATATAACCCGTGCCATGTACTCAATACTATGAGATGTGTATGGACACTGGATCCTTCATCTTAGACTGAAAGCACTCATAATTTTCAGACATTGAAATGGCTTTTGGCCAAGTTCGGTAGTTGACACATCACCCCACCATTGATATATCTTAGTCCAAGAAATACTTGCTATATACAAGCTGGGAGTTGCAAATGTATAAATGAATCCTACAACTGAATTAACTACACAACTAAAATGATGTACCACTACAGAAGGGACCATGTGGATGCTCTGAGGCAGCAGTGGATTCATCACGAATAGACATCCATATAGAAATTAATATTGTCAGATTAGAAGCCCCCTTCGAGCCCTAATAGTAGGGGGTTCTTGGTTTTCACAGAAGAGACCAAGGTTTGATTTTCCCTAAGCTATTGAGTGCATAAATTTACTCACAATATATATATATATATATATAGGATTAGAAGGTTGGCAACTAAAATCATAGCTCAAAATGACTGTGGCTTACCTCGCTTGACCTTATTTCAGGCCTTGTAACATGAGCAACAACCTCAACATTTATTAGAGGATGTTCCGGATCTTCAGTCTCTGTATAAAGGACACATGCTTTGAAACGCAGAAAATCACCAACATCAACCTGCATGGAGGAAAAATCAACTCAAAAGTCATTATATATCTCTATTTTTGAATTTCCTCAAAAGTATGCCAATCTGTAAATAAAAGTGATAATTTTGGAAAATAATTCTTGGCAACCATTCAAGCAACAAGCAGCAATAATGCATAGAATTCCATATCCTTTAAAAAACGCCATAACCAAATAGAAAACAGAAGGAAATCCTACACAATTACTGACTGATTGTGCATGGTCAGGCCCCAACGGCCCAAAGTAGACATCGCTTCTTTAATCAGCATGTGAAAGGTGGTAAAATGTCACCATAACAGGTCACCGAGGATATTTCCACAGCTTCGAACATTCAAAAAAGAAAGAGAGAAGGGGCGCTACAGTGAAAGGATCCGTTATACAACATAATACTCACAGGTTTCAAAAAGTCAACATGATCAACTTCTTGAAAACAAGGCCTCATGCCAGCAAAGACATAGACTGTAGAGAAAGCAAGCTCGAATGCTCTGTGCATTAAAAATCCTCCAAAGATCCTACCATGGATGTTCCTCTGCTGAGGCTGACATATCAAGGAGTTTTCTAGGCGGGTATCCCTCAAAAGAATGCTATTCCTCTCTGCCAATGCCGGCATATCACAAAAAATACGGCCTTCGGATAACAGCGATTGTAACCTATCTACTCCCTCATCTTCATACTCCCTCCTTTCTCCTCTCTTCCTTTTCCTAAGTTCGCTTCTTGCTTCTGCTTCTTCAAACAGTGCCTTTTCCCTTTCAGTTTCAGGAGACAGCCTATTAACAGGAGCAGCCTTTCCCGTCTTAGAGTCCCGGGCAACAAAGATGAAGTTAGCTGTAAGAGCAACTGAATCTAAATCAGGACAGCCTGCATGAAAACATGGCAGTATATCGTTAGCTAATAAAAATTAAAACGCAGACAATTGCAGACTCCATAATAAACTAAGAATACATCATAGCATCAAAACTCAATACCTTCCTTCTCATACATATCAGGAAAAACTATTTTAAAGATCCAAATTTTAGCAACTAAATGTAAACTCAGTCTACACTGGGAGTTTTAGAAAAAGCAAATGATCTAAAGCTCTGAGAGGCACACTCCAACTACAGGCCTAGATCATTTATACAGAGACTTTTTGGGTGCTAAGATCCAAAGTCGAGAAGGAAACAGCACAAATCGTATGCAAAGGTTCTTCATGATTCCTCTTATACTTTGCAGAAAATCCCAAATGCAGAACACCTAGTTTAGACCACAGTAGTGGTCAGATTCAAATCCTTCTCTCTCTCAATAAATTCCAAATATATACCTAAATAAGAAAAGAAAGGAACATGAAAACAATATAACATCAATTTCTCATGAAATAATTGTATCAAAAGTGTACTTTGGGGGGATGAGAAGTACCTTCAGTAGCCTCACTAACTTCCAGTTGAATCTCTATTGAGGAAGACCCAACCCATATGACTGATCCAGATATTCTCAAATCCCGGTCAACGCTTATTGGCTTCTTCAGAACAATTCTGTCTACGGATGCAGTGACCAGCAACAATGGTCTTGTAGTGTAATCATCATCAGAGCAATGCTGGACAGCAAAAAATTGATAACTATTAAATGTCAAGAGAAGAGCGGAGCTATTTATGGAAGATATTCTATAAGGTCAAAATGGACCTTCTGACCAGACTTAATCCAAGTAATATTATCATTTATCTACAACTGGACGCCCACATTAATCAATATCACTTTTGATCAGAAAACGTGAAGAATTGTTGCTGCTAAATTTCTTCAGAGACAAAAGACACCTTCTGAAACTTTCCCACTGATACATCACATAAATCTCCCTTAACTCCAGATTGCATGACCGAAAATCAGTCCAGCAACCATGGTCTGGCTACTGGTCTGTCAGCATTATATACACAGAGCTCAGACTACTAGTTACTTCTACACATTATGTTCACTTCTTTTGGAGCACTCAACTGATGAATTGCAGTTTCTTAAGGAACTTTTAAGACTACCCTAGCTGTCACCTCATCTCCTCATGTCATCCAAGTTGGGTTAGATGTCCTCCCATTGAAAATAATCACACTGACTTGGGGAATCTCAAATTTGCTATTTGTAAGAATCCTGATTAATTATGTATAGTGTCCAGGTTTTCTGATGCAAACTGTAGCAAAGATCTGAAATTGATAATGGTTAGACTGATGAGAGATAGAGGGGGCATCCAATCAAGTTTCTGCGATTCTGCCCCTTGACAACGTAAATAATCTAACAGGAGAAGTAACGCAATTGGTGTAAACCACACTACTGCAACTCTACTGCAGGTAATAGCTCTACTAGCATTTCAGAAGGAAGGGAAATTCATCACTCAAAAAAAAAAAGAGAGGTGCCAGAAGAACACAGAAGAACTTGCATGAGATTATAAAACTACAATTGGCACACTTGCAACCTATGAAGGCCACTCAACTTATGAAGGCAATGGTGCAGAAGTTTTAATTCCTCCCACAAAAAAAAAAAAAAGCAGAGTCTTTTTTGTGAGTCTCTCAACAACCAAGAGACCAATCCCTCTTCTTGCAAGGGTCGGCCTTCCTACATCTGAATTTATTTAGACCTTCTTAAGATAAGATCCATATTAGGCAGTGAGCTGGTGGTATTATTCCTCCTACTACACTGATCCTGAGGAAAATCACTCTAAACAATGAAAAGGAAATACAACTCCATAAATACTCTTGATTACGTAAGTTTCAAGTTTTTCATCAAGCTATATAAGCACAAGGGCTTGATGGCGAGCTTTGTTGAAGCTTTTACCCTAGACTAGGTGTTTCATTCACCCTCTTGTTCTTTTTTATTTTTCTCTGATTTTCTTTTCCATTTTCTTCTTTGAGCTTTTCTTAGCTCAGAGTCATGTTGTAGTATACCTTTCAAGAAGAACTCTCTCCTCATTGGTGTTCTTAAGGAAGCAAAAATTTATTTGATCACCAAGCATTGTACAGAATAGAATTTGTTTCTCTACTAACAAGGACGTTGTGCAAATTTGCTCAAGTTATACTTTGATTAGCAATTTGACTATTGTGTAGTTTGATGATTTTATGGTTTTCCATGCTCCAGTCAATTCCTTATCTTAACAACAAAGTCATCAACTCCAATAACCTCAATACATGCTCATTGCACAGAAGAGCATTAGCCTACTAGTATTGTCCACAGTTGCGTGAGTAGCTTAGATCTTTGCTTGAAAGTTTAAGGCTACCACATTTGGGCCTCCCCTAATTTGTTGAGGCAGGACACACACCGGGTGGGGATGGTAGTGGTGCTGTTCCTTTTTGTATAATAACAGTTAAGGAGTCAAAAAGTTCTTAATCTATGATCCAAGTTATCCAATGCAAATAGCGAAATGGTAATTTAGAGGTAAGGTTTCCATAAAGATCTCCTCCTCCACACCCCCATCCTGCAAAGAAAGATAACTCACTTAGCTAGGACTCTGAAGTATGGATTTGGGTTTGGATTCGAATGTGCCTATTATAGTTTAGGTCTCCATACTATAATCTAAAAGTCATCCAATAGAATTGACAAATAAAAAAAGGAACCTAATCAATGCAACAACACAAGGTCTTGTTCAAATGCTGAAGGATCAAACTCCAAGGGGGGGGGGGGGAAGAATCTCTAAAATAGGAAGAGAATCCACCAATCCAAGAAGCAAATTTTTGAGAGCACTCGCAGCCAGGTGCAACACGGGGCAGACGTGGGGCCCGGGTTCCAGTTGGATGGCAGTGGTTGCCTCCCAACCAGGAGAAACGTTGGCTGACACGCGTGTAACAGGGGGGGGAACGCACTGGCGTTTCTCCCGGTGGGACAAAATGTTTTGTCCTTTTCTGATTTTTTTTTTTTCTTTCTTTTAAATAAAAAAATATTATTTAGATAGTTAAAAAAATAGTTGTGTGTTATAAGGTGGGTCCATAAAAAATATTTTATTCGATAATTTAAGTTGGAGTTCCATTGATTGGAGAAGTGATAAAATGCAAGTTCCACAAAATTGAAACTTTTGCTAATGTGGCAGGCCTCAGTTCCAAAAACTAGAACTCAGGTTGGGAATGCTCTGAGAACCAGAGTGCAGGCGCTCTGACATGCAAACACTCAGATGACATGCTCCTCTTGAGCATGGTTGCAACCACACACAGATGAAAGCCAAAAAAAAAAAAAAAAAAAAAACAAAAGAAAGAAAAGGAAGGCCTTAGGAGTAATGGATTTGCTTTTCCACTTCATTTCTCTCCTAGAGACCAGGCAGTCTATGTTATGTGAATCTCAAACTCTGTTTGAAATTGGAGAGCTCGACTAGCCAAAAAACAACTGAGAGAGCAATGAAGTACTGAGCCATCGGAAAGCAGGGCTTTATGATCTGACAATGTATGCATCTCTCTTGCATCCCCCCCCCCCAACCCCAAAACCCGAATTCACAATTTCTCATCAAGTGATAAACGTAGGCATCACAAGGGCAAATAACAAGTACGCATAAAATATGTGCGGCATACAACAGCTAAGCAATTCAAGCCCCACAAGCTGCAAAAGACAAACAATTCTTCAAGAACCAACTTCAAAGGCAAGGTACTACAATAAACAAATTACAGCAAAGTATAACAGAAAGAAAAGGAAAATTAGGGAAAACGCCAAAGACAAGGGAAGTTATGTTTTGGCTTACTTTGACAGAAACAGTGCCAGCAAGGTCATCAAGGTCTTCAAGCAATTTCCCAATCCTCATCTCATTCCAAGGATCCCTATACTGCTCTCTAAGAATAAAATCAGAGGAGAAATTATAAAGAACAGTCATCCTGCTGTCAGAAGGGGTCTTGGTGAGCAAACGGGTTTGTGGGGGAGCATCAATAGGAGGGTCCATCAGGGTCTTAAAGATCTTAGACCTAGTTTCCCATAATGCAACTGTCACTGGTGAATGGTACATTCCAGGCCACTTGTGGGTTTCATCAGCTGAGTTTGAGTTCTGGAACGGTCTTGGCAAATGTGAATACACAGAGACCAAATTCGAAGGTGAGAAAGTGGGTTCCATTGAATTGGGGGATCTGGGCATGTTTTGTTTTTCTCTCAGGCAATTCTGCGAAACAGGTGGTAGGGGTTTTGGCGATGAAAGCATGTACATGCTCGATGCTCTTCCTTCAAAGATAAGATCTTTCAAGACGTCTAGGTGAAGTTCCAGTACGAAGTTAGGTTCTGTGGAGGAGGGAGAAAACTTGGGAGACCTGATAATTCATGTGTAAAAAGTTGTTTTCTGCCATTAATGCGGGAATGGTCGGTGCAGGTAGAGCTGAGCGTTGCAACGGTCATGGTTTAACTGCGAGTACGAGGGAGTCACCACCAACAAACATAAACCTTGTACAATATTTTTCCCTTTTCTTTTTTCTTTATTTACTTGGCCAATTCTGAATGAAAAAATAGGGCCCGAACAATAAATTCATACATAAACGATATGACAAAAATGGTTCTTGAATTGATAACATTTAATCTAATATGTGTAAGATTGTAAATATTTGTTGAACTTTCACCTGACAACGTTTAATAGTAAAGGAAGAAAATTTTAAAGAACTATTGAAATGATAACATAAGATTGTCCCACAATAAAAGAAGGAAGAATATCAAAAATCTCACCCGATATGAGATTTGTCTACATGTTATTCCTACAATCTTACTCCCTCTATAATATACACTGGTTATTCTTAATCTCCTAGGCAGACGGTCATTCTGACATATGCCTGAAATAAAATAACAGAACCATTTTTGTTGTTATTCTTTTTTATTATTTTCAACTTTATATTATGTTACAATAGTTTTTGGGTTCAAAAAAAAATAATAGAGCTTATATAATATAGAAAGAAGTAAATCGAACCTAAAACCTTATACACTCACGGTTACACAGAGTTTTCCTTTTTGTTTGGGGGGGAACTCTCTTTTATTTTAGTCTTTACCCTATATGGAGCTAAGTGCACGCTGAAGTAGTCAAGTTGTGCATTACAAGCGCTAAAAACAAGTACGCATAAAGCAACCATTGAACAAAAGCAACACAGGATGAACAAGTACACCAGATAGATTATTCAAGAACAACTTGAAGAGAAGGTATCACCAAGAGATGCCAGACAAGTCGAACAAGCAACTAAAGGAAAAGATACCAAAATGAAAAGGAAAAAGAAGGAAAATCAGCAAACACAATTCAAGCCATGTTTTTGTACTTACCTGTACAGAAATAGTTCCAGCAAGAGAATCAAGGTCTTCAAGCAACTTCCCAATCCTCATCTCATTCCAAGGATCCCTGTACTGCTCTCTGAGAATAAAATCAGAGGAGAAATTGTAAAGAACAGTGACCATACTTTCAGAAGGAGCCCTAGTGAGCAGCCGGGTTTGTGGGGGAGGATCAATAGAAGGGTCCATCATGATCTCAAAGATCTTAGACCTGGTTTCCCACAATGCAATTGTTACTGGTGAATGATACATTCCAGGCCACAAGCTCAAAGGTTTGTGGGTTTCATCCCCTCGATCTGAACTCTCAAGCAGGTTGGGCAAATGTGAATACACAGAGATGAAATTTGAACGTGATGAATTCGAAGTAGGCTCCATTGGTCTGGGGTTCTGGGCTTGTTTTTGCTCTCCTAGGCAATTCGTCGAGCAGGTGGTGGGCATTGTGGTGATCAGAGAATGCACATATTACCCCTTTGGAAATTGGGTATTGAAAGATGATCAATTGCTCAAGTTCAATGAAGCTATGCTTTGATCAATTGCAATGGTTATGCCTTGGCTTTGACTTTCTGACACATGATTTGCAATGTCATGCATTTATTTTATTTTTTTATTTTTGGCGATTTGGAAAGAAAAACTGGGATTTTAAGAATAAATTTTCACGTAAATAATTTCTGATTGATTTAGTGTTTGAGTTCCTTGCCCTTGATTGCTATTGCGTGAGTTGGTTTTTTTTTTTTTTTCATTTTTTAATTGACTAATGATCATACGATATATTCTTTTCTTCTGACATTGTCACCCAACCAAATATTGTATATGAAATGGTTGCTTATACACAAATGTTACACCATTGTGAGGATGACTATTTTCTTAATTATCATATTCAGATTATTTTATTAGATACAGTTTACCTTCAATTCTTGTATAATTATGATAATCATATAAAATATCCTCTTAAATGATCAATATATAGACAGCTATGATCGAGTGTGTAACATTGCTAATTAATCCAAAGATATTAGCCTAAATTTTCAGTTTTGTACGAAGATGAACATGATTGTATGTATGAAGGGTAAATCAGACGGCTTGTTTAACTTACAGTTTAGAATGTAGAAGGGGCTTCTCTTTCAAATGTCAAAGACTCTCTCTCTCTAACCTTTTCTTTCCAAAACAAGAAAAAACTAAAATAAAAAGATTCCCACTAGAGCTTGGAAACAGGTCTGGTTGGATCGGATCGACCCATTTAATAATAAATGGGTTAGTTTCGTGTCGAGTTTGAAAATAGTTTAGATTTGTGTGAAATTGAAAAATAACATATTTTCAAATTAAACAGTCAAATCGTGGCGACTTGGGATCAAAGTAGGTTCAGGTCGGGTCGGGTTCATGTTGCGTTATCGTGTCGGATCAAACTTTCTCAACTCTAGTTGTAACAGACGGTAATATCTTTTAAATTCACCTTGCGCAAAACAACAAAAAGTCTTCTAAATTTAAACCTATTGAAAGTAGTTGGTTCATCACAGCTATATCACAAACATAATGTTTCATACATCAATCTAAACGACCGTAAGTTAGGTGAAGCGCAAAAATACAACTAGCCCAAGCAAGAGGACCCCCTTGCATTCCTAATGTATGCACATTTAAAATGCCAGAGCCTCAGCAAAAGCATTCTAATGTAGCTCCTTCACGGGGGGTTTTGGTAGTGGGATTTGTCTCCACTCCGTACTTAATTCCTTGGTGCTTACTTGAGCGCTTACGTCAGTCACTTAGCCAAAATCTTTACTGTCTTTTCTTTCGTACATTTTTGTCTTTTCTTTATAGTCCCAAATCTCAATGCACATTTTCCTGCTTGCTCTCCAAGTTCTCCACCAAAACTACTCCTACTACACTATATATATTGACTACAATCTCTACTTCTCTTGCTGTGTCTTCCCCTCTCTCTCTCTCTCTCTCTCTCTCGCGTATCCATCCATCTATCCTTAAGCTTGTCTCTCGAAATCAATATCTTTGATAGCAATAGAGTTTTTAAGAGTAAGACTGTCTACATCTGAATCTCTCCAAGCCTTATAACAGTAGGACCACGCAGGGAGGAGTTGTTATTGTATCCATTTCTAAGCTTCTAAGCAGCAATGGGAGATGGGGAAAAGGCTCAAAAGCCACCCCATGTACTTGTCCTACCATACCCATATCAAGGCCACATTAACCCAATGCTCCAATTCTCCAAACGTTTAGCCTTCAAAGGCATCAAGCCCACCTTAGTAACCACTGTCTACCTCTCCAAGTCCATGCACACCCGGCCCGTTAGCCCAGCCCATCATAGCCCACCAATCCAAATCCGAACCATCTCGGACGGTTACGACAAGGGTGGCTCGGGCGAAGCCGAATCCACTCCTGCCTACCTAGCCAGCCTCCGAGCCAATGGCTCCAGAACACTAGCACAGTTGATAAGGACTCTGAGTGAGGGAGGGGACCCAGTTACGGCGGTCATATATGATGGGTTCTTTCCCTGGGCTTTGGATGTGGCCAAGCAATTTGGGCTTGCTGGTGTACTCTTTTTTACCCAGTCTTGTGCTGTAAACAGTGTATACTACCATGTACAACGTGGGCTGATCCAACTACCACTTTTGGGCCCAGGCCCAAAGAGGGTATCGGTCCCCGGCGTCCCGGATCTCGAACCATGGGAAGCTCCATCCTTCGTGCACAAATACGGGTCGAACCCGTTTTGGTTCGAGGTGGTTTTGGAGCAGTTCTCTAATATTGATCAAGCTGATTGGGTGTTGTGCAATATTTTCCATGAGATGGAGAAAGAGGTTAGTGATTTGGACCAAGTCACGTTCAATTATACTCGCAAAATACCATCCATTGAGAACCTAACCCACATTTACTTCTAGACTAGACTAGATAGTCCAAAACAGTTATAACCATTTTAAGTACAATAACAAAATAAATATCAAATTTTTACTGACATAATGTGCCATAATTAAATGAAAAATATCATCATGAAAATCGGAGATTTTAATAATAAAAACTAAAATGAACTACTCACATTGTATCAGTATATTTTTATCTTTTAGCAGACTTTTTATTAGTAATAAATAATAATAGAGTTTTTGAAATAATTAAGCAAAAGGGACTTAATTTAGCATTCATCAGGTCTAGTCGTCTAGAATTAGTGTCCTCCTCCTTCATGGACTTTCTATTTTTGAGGTAATATTCTTGTCCTTCATGTAGAAGAGCTAAAGTAGAAAAAAATCTGTTTGGGGGATTAGGTTAAATAAATAAATAGGTGCAAGGGATAATATTTCAAAAGAAAGGGAAAAAGGTACGGACAAAATAGTTGGTGAGAATAGGGAGTAAATCTTTGTTATTTATTAGCTTATCACTTTGCACATGACAACTTTTGATGGATCAATAATTAGTTTTTGAACGTATGTGATGTGCAATTTGTGAGAAAAATTGTTGAAAAATGTCACCTGATTCAATTCATGCAAAATTATTACAAACTTTAAATTAATTCTCAATTATAATTATGCTTATTTGAAGGCAAAAAAATTTCAAAATTTATCTTTGTAATTATTTCCTATTTACACTCAGGTTGTCGATTGGATGTCAAGAAAGTGGAGAGTGAGAACGATAGGACCAACAGTCCCATCATATTACCTCGACAAAAGACTCGAAGATGACCAAGATTACACTCTCCACATGTTCAAGCCAAACACGGCCTTATGCAAGACCTGGCTCGATTCCACACCTAAAGGCTCGGTCATCTACGTGTCTTTTGGGAGCGCGTCCGACCCACCCCAAGAGCAGTTTGAGGAGATGGCTCGGGGGTTGATAGCCACCCAACACAAGTTCTTGTGGGTGGTAAGGGAGTCACATCGGAGTTGTCTTCCCCAAGGCTTTGTGGATGAGATCACTCATTCCAAACAAGGCCTTGTGGTAGGTTGGGCCTCGCAATTAGAGGTCCTAGCCCACGAGGCTTCAGGTTGTTTTGTTACCCATTGTGGGTTCAATTCAGTTCTGGAAGTTCTATCCCTCGGGGTGCCAATTGTGGGGGTCCCACTGTGGACGGACCAAGGGACGAACGCTAAGTATTTGGAAGATGTTTGGGGTGTCGGGGTTAGGGCTAGGGCTGACGAGGAGGGGATTGTGAGGAGAGAAGAAGTGGTCAAATGTGTAAGGGAAGTGATGGAGGGAGAGAAGAGAGAAGAGACCATGAAGAATGTTAACAAATGGAAGAAACTGGCTAAAGATGCCATTGATGAAGGTGGAAGTTCTGACAGGAACATTGATGAATTTGTGACTTATCTAAGGGCATGCTAGGAGTTTAATTAAGTGTTGGATTGATCCAGTAAGAAATGCTATATTGTTCTACTTTCATTGTAATTTTAAGTTTTAAATTAACTTATTTTACAATCTTAATGTAAGCACAATATCGAAGTGGAGTTCCGAATTGCAAATTAGCTGTCAAATAAAAGTAATGAAACTATGGTCTCTGTCTCTTATATCTAATCATATCGAACAAAAGTTGGATGTCCCGACAATATAGGGGCAAGACATAGTGAGACGAGGAACTAAGGCTTAGACTTATCAGTCTATGACATCCATTTATTCTTTTACGGTAAGAAAGTTGTTGCCATTAACATTCAGATTTTTGATTTTAGAGGGGGAGATTGAGCTACATATAATCTAAGCAACTGAATAGTACAAAAAGAAATAATACAAGGAGGCGGCAAAAAAACATTTACTTGACATAAATCACGCTGGTTTAATTAAAAATATAGCACACACTAGATTAATTAGCACCCATACACGATGAAGCTTCTTATTATGCAACAACCAAAAAATTAAACGATACATATGATTAATCCAGGAGAACCATATACAGGGACATGGTTCCCATGAACGCCATTTTACAGAACGATTATAGAGAGAGAGAGAGACAGAGCAAGACTACATAGAAATGTATTAGGATCGTATCGCTGGCCTAAAATTAATTAGAAGTCGACGCAAATGCAAATATTATTTTTATTGCAGCATCCTCTACCATGGCCTTCGGAATCGCTAAGGCAATCATTAAGACCCACAAAATAAGATTTTGTAAAAACATTTTATAGAATAAGCATTTTGTGAAAACATTATATAGAAAAAAAACTAAAGATGAGCAGCAGGAAATGAAATAAGAAATAGTAACAAATCAGGTGTCGATAACTATGTAAACATAAGTACAATATAGCAAATGAAGGTACCGTACCTTATCAAATACATGTATGCAAACAAATGTCTCTTTTCAAATACGTGGATTACCTGCATACAAACTCGACCTACGAAAAAACTACGACCAAACTTATCTTGCTGCAATTGAATGACAACTACAAAGCCATCTCTCTATGATGTAAGACCTTAATCTTATCCCGCCATAGTCTCCTATCATGAGCAATATCCTCCGTCAGTCGTACAACTTTCAAGTCCTCTCTAATCACCTTGTCCAAACTCTTATTTAGTCGTCTCTTATCTCTTTTACCTTCGAGAATGTTAACTCTCTCACATCTCCTTACTGGAGCATCCACACTCCTTCTTTTCACATGGTCAAACCATATTTCTCTCATCTTATTTTCGATGGGAACCACTTTAATTAAGTTTCTAATTACTTTCATTTCTAATTTCACCCATTCTCTTGACCGTTATAACTTGTAAGATTTATTTGGAACATCCACTATTCAATTCTCAAATTCACGTGAAGGGATGTATTAGAATATAAACTTACTCCTGAACCTTCAACCATCAACTTAAACTTTTATTTAAGATAGTTCTTGAACAGTTAATGCTACTATACTAGAGTTCAAGCACAACTCGACTCGATTACATCCTACCTTCACAAACTTTTTATATATTTCAATATCATGTGAAGTAAGGAGGTCCAACTCAACAAACTAGAATTAGAGTTCGAGCACAACTCGACTCAATTACACCCTACCCACCATAACAAAAACGTTTTGTATATTTCAAAGTCATGTCAAGTCATTAAGGTCCCAATCAAAATTAAGACCAACATGATAGCATAGTAGTATCTCTGCCACTATAATATACGTTTTCTAGCAAAACAACAACAAACAATGCAACCACTATTTAGGTGCAATCATATGCTTCTACATTTTTCTTAACCTCTTGTGTATGACCATCAACTTACGAACATCCCCCCCCCCCCCCAAAAAAAATAACCAACACCATCCCAAGTTTCCCAAGCTCAAACACACAAGCACCCATGGAGGAAGGCAAGAAGGCCCAGGAAGCCCATGTTGTGGTGGTTCCATACCCGGCGCAAGGCCACATCAACCCCATGCTCCAATTCGCCAAACGCTTAGCCTCTAGAGGGGTCAAGTCCTCACTAGCCACCACAGTGTTCATCTCCGAGTCGATCCCGGCTCAATTTGGCCCACTTATCCGAGTCCGGGCCATCTCCGACGGATATGATGAGGGTGGGTTCGGCCAGGCCGAGTCCACCCCAGCCTACCTGGCTAGTCTCCGAGTCCATGGCTCTAGAACACTAGCTCAACTGGTAAAGACCCTGGGTGAGGAAGGGGACCCAATTACGGCGGTCATGTATGATGGGTTCTTGCCTTGGGCCTTGGATGTGGCCAAGCAATTTGGGCTTGTTGGGGTGCTCTTTTTCACCCAGTCTTGTGCTGTTAATTGCATTTACTATCACATCCAGCGTGGGCTGATCCAGATCCCTCTTTCAGGGCCCCGCCCAAAAACCATTTCGGTCCCGGGTGTCCCAGAGCTTCAACCATGGGAAGCACCGTCGTTTATTCACAAATACGGGTCATACCCGTTTTGGTTCGATACGATTTTGGACCAGTTCTCAAATATTGATCAAGCTGATTGGGTGCTGTGCAATGTCTTCTATGAGATGGAGAAAGAGGTATGCAAAACTACACTTATTCTTTTTTTTCTTATAGAAGGCATTAAACCTTTTTTACTAGTAGAAAAATAGTTGATTACGTATCGCGTAAAAAGATAAAACAACTTACAAAATCATTTTCTTGCGTAATTTTTTAGAAAACACTGATAAAAATTATTTTCCAACCTTTAACACGTTCGTTAATTACAAAACCAAAAAGATGAAATTCTTGCAAATGTCTTTCCTGTTTTTTTGGGTAGGAAAGATAATTGAATTATATTTAAAGGATCAAAAAAGATATATGAGTAGCTTATTGTTACGCTATAAATAGGTTTGCAACCACAATTAATTATTGACGTAGGAAAGAAGGTGATCCAACAACAATATATATGACAACTTTTTGACTATTTAGGTGGTCCATTGGATGGCAAAACTTTGGAGGGTGAGAACCATAGGGCCAACAGTACCATCATATTACCTTGACAAAAGGCTTGAAGATGATAGAGACTACAGCCTCCAGCTCTTCAAGCCAAACATGGCCTTATGCCAAGACTGGCTCAGCATCAAGCCGGCCGGTTCAGTCATCTACGTCTCTTTTGGGAGCATGGCCGACTTATCCGAAGAGCAATATGAAGAACTTGCATCGGGCTTGAAAGGCACCAACCACAATTTCTTATGGGTTGTGAGAGAATCAGAGCAGCCGAAACTCCCAAAGGGTTTTATTGACGAGGCTTGTGGGTCGGGCCTAGTGGTGAGCTGGGCCTCACAGCTTGAGGTTCTGGCCCATGAGTCGACGGGTTGTTTTGTGAGTCATTGTGGGTTCAACTCGGCCCTCGAGGCATTGTGTCTTGGAGTTCCCATGGTGGCAATGCCACAATGGACTGACCAAATGACTAATGCCAAGCTTGTGGAGGATGTTTGGGGAGTGGGGATCAGAGCAAGGGTTGATAAGGAGGAGGTTGTGAGAAGAGAAGAAGTGGTGAGATGTGTTAGGGAAGTGATGGAGGGGAAGAAAGGGGAAGAGATTAGGGAGAATGTGAGCAAATGGAAGAAGTTGGCTAAAGAGGCAATTGATGAAGGTGGAAGTTCTGATAAGAATATTCAAGAATTTCTGGCTTCCTTAATGAAATAATGTAATTGGTATTATCTTCTTAGGAGAGACTGCGAGGTATCTAGCAGTTAATTTACATAATATTTCAAGTTTTATTGTTTAGTTAAGTATAACTTTGTAAGATTCATGTGAAATAATGATGGTCTATACAAAGGTATTGTTATGTACGTCCTGGACCTTATTGTATGGTGGGAGCCTCATATAATGGGGGAGGGGACGCTGGAGAAGAGGATTGGGTTTTTCTTATATAATGAACTCAATTACTCCAAGTATAAGGCTCTCAGGCTCACTTTTCGTTACTATTTTGGTGGCTCATCTTTTATCTCCGACTTTGTTAAGTACATATTAATTTTGTTGATCCATGTTATCAGTTGGTTTATGTTTATCTAAACTTTTTCATATGCAGCTATCGCAAAATCTACCCTTGATAGTTGTCATAGTACTTTGCAATACATGTAACAATATGTAATAAAATAAGTTTCACATAAGCTGAAATATGCTTGGTGCAAGTAGTTGCATTAACCCTAAGCTGAAATATGTAATAAAATGTATTTAAGACAGTAATCAAACCATACACCTTCTATTAAGCTCAACTACACAATATGGCTAGTACATAATCATGTTAAGAACATTGAAACATCAGTAAGACTTACAAGGCTTGAGATGATACCCACAAAGCCCAGGATTATTAGCATAACTACTTGCATTAACCCTAAACCCGTTAACAAAATGCGGAACCGGTCCAACCAAAAGATTATGAGCAACATTAAATGTGCTAATCCTTTGAAGAAATCCAATTGTTGACGGGATCTGACCCGAGAATCTATTATGATCGAGTTCGAGCACGTTCAAGTAAGTACAATTCCCCAAACTCGCCGGAATCTGGCCGGAGAAATTGTTGGAAGAAAGGGCAAGGGTGACCACGAATGGGAGCATTGAAGATATATTTGCAGGGATTGACCCATAAAAGTGGTTGTGTGAAAGATCCAAACTTGTCAAGCTCTTGCAATATGAAATCTCATTTGGGAAATTGCCCTTTAAACCAAAAGATCGAAGATCAAGGCTTATGATTCGATTCTCCCTTTCATTCCAACATTCAACACCAGTAAATGAGCATATGAATCCAAGCCCTTTTGTTTGATTGCTAAAATCCCACGAACTCAGGAAATTATGAGGATCTTCAACTGACTCTTTTATGGATTTCAAGCAAAGAATATCATCTTCTTCAACAGCATGGACTAGATTTCTTCTTGAAACATTCAGCAAAAATATTGAAAATATTATTGGGAGAAAATTAAGGAAAAAGCTTGTTTTCACTGCCATGATCAAGTCAGAACCAATTGAGACCCTAGAGAGAAAATTCAAAACAGAAAACGAAATAAGTTATTATTAATACTACATGATATATACAATAATAAAAAAGATAAATAAATACAAATTAAATAGTAAGATCATGAATCTTTATTACCTGTGTTTTTTGTGCAAAACTGGAGGTTTCTTTTCATAAGATTCTAAAAATTTATTGTGGAGGGGCCAAAAATATTGGAGATAAGAGCACGCAACTCTTGCATCCTTTTATTTCCTTCTTTAATGTTCTTATTTATTTTCCAGTTGAATTTTTCAATGCCGTGAGCCAACGAGTGTTGTATTTTGTAGACTGATGCTCGTCCGGTCGTTATGGTCTAATGACTTGGGGATGACTTTGAATGCATATTTATGATCACATATTCTAAGGAGTATATACTTTCATCAGACACATCAAGAAATATATATTAAAAAATTAATATATGATAAATATACGTGTGAAAATAATCATATACATAAAAGCATGTGTTTTTCAAAGCACATAAGAAAAATTGTCCAATAAAAGTAGAGCTCTCATATCACATATTTTTTTCTACATTCACAAAACTTGAACTCAAGAATTTGCTTAAGGGGGAACGAATGTCAAACCACTTAAACGAGCTTGTATGTGTTGATATAATAATAAATAATTTATTATCACTCAGTAACATTCCTTCTGACTCTTTCAAACACATTCCGACTCGATCATATTCTATTCCACGCCTTCAGCTCCTAAGTTCTTATATTCTACTAACAAGTTATAATTCCTCCCAACATCCAATTTCAACAATTTTACCCAAAACTATATACCCGTAGGATTTATCCTAAAAAATATTTATCTTTTATGCTTTTTTTTTGAAGTATAGTACTTGAGTATTATACTACAGTCAAGAAACTTTTGCTCCATACACTTGAACGTCAAGTTATGTAGGTAATATGTACATCATATTCTTGGGAATAGATACTCTTATCAGGTATCTCAACAAATATATACTAAAAAATTAATATATGATAAATACCGAGGGTCGGGTATTTTTTTTGGGAGAAAAAAATAAATAAGGATCAATCATGAACAATTTAGATCTAAAAACTATCGAGGCAATAGTTTACTTATACACATCTGATGTAAAATTCCATCCTCGGATTATGATAATTCTATCATGAAAAATCTTTTTATTTTTTTGGATCCAAGTGATGGAAAATTTTGATAATGCAACATTTCTTCTAACAATGACCTCACAATTCCTACTATAACCATTAAAACAGTATGACTCCACCTAATGGCTTTGACCATTTCAACTAACCACAAATCTTAGATAAAGAAATACCAGTATTCTCATTTAAAGGGTAAAGCTAAAATTCACTCTTATAAGAGAGACCATTAACCATATTGAAAGAAAAATTAGTTAGTAAATGAATAACTAACATTAAAACTGAACAACTTGAAATTACTGTCGATAAAAATGGCCTAACCTTCGTTCCAATGGATAATATTGTCTTTATATTTTGGAAATTGAGGTACAAAGCTTGATGTAAACATTATTCAAGCAAGTTAAACTACACACCTCTATAATCCGTAGAGTTATACTGGGCATGAATGTATGATGACACCTTAGAGTATGTGCGACGGAGCTATTTTTGAGGCTTGCTCAACTCAGGGTAGGAGCTGAGTGACTTGCCCTTCCTGCAACAAGCAATGCACAAGCGGCTCATGGGGAGGCTCGGTGCCATGAGCCGGCTCACAACAATTTATTCTTGTCTTTTTTAATTTTAATTAGTTTTTTATTTTTTTGATTCTAAAAATAAAATTGTGTGTTATAGAGTGAGTCTATAGGTATTATTTTATTTGATAAATCAAAATTTTGAGCCTTATATCATGGGAAGAAATACTTAAGAGCTAGAAAATTGACTCATAAGATAATATGAAAGGGATAAACTCATACTTGTAAGTCAAAATTTTAACTTACTATTGTATTTTGCTCTTACAAATTGCTTCGCTATCGAATGGCAACGCACATTGAAGCCCGTATGTAGAAGTATTAGCTGCAAACACTGTTCACGTGTGTGAAAAAGGACCGGGTAGGATTCAATTTTTAGTTTTTAATTAATGGGCCATTTTGTGTTTTTTTTTTGGGGGGGGGGGGAATTCATTATAACTTAAAATTCAAAATTATTTTAAAGTGTTTGTCACGTTGTTGGTCTATTTATTGCATATGCTACCATGCAAACAAGTGAGCAACACTGCAACACAGACGAAAACTGTTAAGACATACATAATTTTTTGTTTCGAATATTCCATAAAAGTTAATCAACCATAGACAGATATATTTCACGGCCAAAGGAGCATCAGTATTCTATATAATATAAACCAAATCAATTTTGAGACACTGATTTTCAAGAACTTTTCAAGCTTCCAATTTTTTTCCTTTCCTTTTTGTCATGGGATTTAAGTTTTATTGTTCATAAGTCTCTATTGTTTGGAAAATTGGGAAGGGGGGGGGGTTTATCAATGAAGTCTTTTAATAAGTTATCTTGTTTAAGCTGTTCATTGGGTTTATTATGGTTCATCCCTTTTTTTGTAAGTAAACGGATTAGCCAATCGAATCCCTATCTCAAAATACTTTAATAAGTCACAATGGGTTAGTGGAAAGGTGATGTCAAAGCCTAAGCTGAAGCATAGGACATCCATTACAAGCCACCAACAATTCCTCGCACAAAGTAAGGATTTGCTTTACCGAGATTGAACCTCGTGGGACGAGGAGGCAGATGGAGTGTTGACCATATAAGCTAATACTACTTCAACCGTTTATTATTATGATGGTCTATATATTCCCCCTTTTTCATTCACTGATAGTATGTTGAATTAACCTCTACATAGATCATAGAACCCATGAATGAGCAGAAAAAATACAAATGTAATTTAAGTTTGAAATTAAAACTCTCCTTTCTTTCTTTCTATTTTTAACCTTAAATGAACCATAAAAACCGTTTATTTACTCAGAATCTTCAATTTTAATCACTAGACTAATATATCTTTAATTAAAATTTGAAATGATTGTTGTGTGCACCGAGCCTCCTGGCCCCCGGTCCATTGAATCAAACAAAAAAGCTTAGGGGGGCGGTGAAACTTAGGTATTAGGCTTTAATCATGTTGGACTAGGCGTAACTGGGGCGAGCGAGGACCAGTCTAATTGGAGCGGCATAGAGTTGGACCGCCCTAGTTGGACTTGCATGGACTCGTCACTCGTTTGGTACGGAAGGGAAGTGCATACCTACATAACTTGATGTTCAATTGTATGGACCATGTAGCAGAGGTCTCTGGAATGTAGCATAAAACTCAAGTACCACACGTAAAACCCAACAAAAAAGCATAAAAAATAAATATTTTTCAAGATAAATCCTACGGACGTATATTTTTGGGTAAAACTATTGAAATTGGATGTTGGAAGAAATTATAAGTTGTTATGAGAATATCAGAATTAGGAATTGAAGACGTGAAATAGGATATAATCGAGTTGGAATGTGTTTGAAAGAGTTGGAAAGAATGTTCTTGAGTGATAATAAATTATGTAATATTATAGTAAGGACATGTCCTGTTCATTGGCAAATAAATATTTAACAATTACCAAAACTTCGCAATCCTTTTCAATCCCTACCGATTATCCTAAATAAGTTTCATTTGATCCCAATCCTTTTCAATTTTGCTCCAATTCTTTTCGGTCCTTTCTATTTTTCCCATTCAATTGCACTCATTAAAAATAAAAATAAAAAAATTAAGTCCTCCCAATTCTTACTGATTTTTATTAGTCAACTTCAAAATTTTCAATGTTTTCCAATTCTCACAAATCCTTGACAATCCTTCCATGTTACTAATTTTATTTACCAAAACAGACCCTGACGTATTACTAAATACTAGAAAAAAATTGAAAATTAACATATCTTAAGCCGCAAACCTCTTTCCAAAAATATTCACCTCACAAATTACGTAAGTGAGCTCTTAAGTACAAAAGCGGGTGTAAGTATCAACCAAATGCTTTGACTAAAATTTTATTCTTATGACATTTTTTTAAAAAAGAACCACCTTAGTTAAGAAAGTTGAGAAAGAATCGGTTTAGTTCTATAATCGATTGTTCTTTAGAAAAAAATTCTCCTAAGCACAAACACTAAGACCACATCAAGATTAGTTAAAATTAGAGTTGGAAAAGTCCAACCTAACACGATAATCCAACCCGAACTCGACCCAAAGTTACTAAGAGTAACACGAACTCGATTTGAACTGAACTGATTTCGACCAAAAGTTTATACGATTTGATCATTTAGCGTAAAAATTCATTATTCTTCAATTTTGAGTAAATTTAAACTATTTTAATATCGATATAAAATTAATCTGTTTATTAAATATATTAATCCGACCTAGCATATTTTTCAGCTCTAGTTAAAACGATGTTTCATGCCTTCTTAATTTAAATTTTGAATTTCTGACGCTGTTTCTCTGACTGTGACCCATGTATCTTCTAGACGAAGAATGTTTGCCGTAAAACAGGGAGAAGGGGGGGAAAAAATACACAATGGAATTACTCGAAACTCATAATTTCCAATTTATTTTAATTTTAAAAATTTTCATTAAAAAATTAACTTAAATTTATTTACAGTGAGAGATTTATTTAATTTCCCGCTAGACTGACAAAAGCAAAAAAGCAACGTGGGTAGGCATGTGTTACTGGCGTCGGACGGTAGCCAACGCAACGAGATGCGAGGAGAGAGAAAGTGAGCTTGGCCTAGGTAAAGGCTATAAAGCCTGCTGTTCCTCTCCCAATCACTTTCCTCTCTCTCTCTCTCTCTCTCTCTCTCGGGGGACTGCGCACTCTCTCACTCGGGATCAATACTATGGATTGAAAAAGAAATCCGGATTCAATTCCGCCACTAGCTATCGTCCCTTCTCCAGATGATTTCTACCTTCTGGCTACGATTTGGTGAGTTCTCTCTGTAATTTCGGCTTTTGATTGATCTCTCAGTTGCTTAGATCAAGAAGGTCTGCGAATTTGATGCTTTGGTTTGGAGGAATTTGATGATAAAGTAACGGAATTGTGACGGTGAATGGTGGAATTGGTGTCACCTTTTTGAGGAATTTTAGCGGAGTTGGCTTAGTTGAGCTGTGTGCTTTTCGTCCTCGGCAGTTCTAGATCTCAAATCGTTTGTTTTTCCTTTGTTTACTTGCTTTAGTTCGGCGATTTTCTGGAAATTTGTTCGGAATTATGCAAGTTTATGTGAAATTAGGGAGATATTCGAGGTTCTATGGTGTTAATTTGAAGTTTTTCATGTCTAGGGTTTCGGTAGATCTATTTGGTTCTGCAAGAAGTTGAAGCTGCTATCATTGCTGTAAGCTTCTTCTCTTTATATCAGCTTTGTGTAGTTTCTCTGTCATAACAGAAGTTCAATTATTCTCTTGCATTCATTTTTTCAAATTTTCATTCCAATAAAATGTGCTGAGGTACGGAATTTGCCTTTGACATTCATGCTTATTGTGGTGTGTATATTATGATTTGGGCTCACTTATTGCCTTCTCTTGTAATGCCCTGTTGCTTTAGCTTGTAGGGATGTCGCATTCGTGGTCAACGAACTTGGTTTTCAATACCGTTCTGTGAGATTGTGATCTTATTATCGGTGCAAAATATTGTGGTGTATTACAATAAAAATATATCCTAACTGCGAAGCTGTGAATAATAAGTGAAGTGGAGAATGAAAATGTGCAAAAACAATAGTTAATTGGAACAGGGTGATAATCCATTGGTAGTTTTTCTAAATGAGGCGGGGAAAGGGCACTGATATCAATTGGATCCCTCTATAATAGAAACTCTAGTGTTCAGGGAAGAACTGAGTTGATTGTCATTGAAGACTGAAGACAGTTACATATTGATGAACCCTGAGGTAACTGAAATGGTGGTCCGTCAATGGCTTTATGGTTGTGTGTTTAGAGCCTGGAAGATGTTGCTATGTATTCAGATGGGAAAGAGGATTATGGATGTTGGTTCTTATGAAGATTAGAATCTGTCTGGGAGGTTAGTTGTTAGGTCTGTTTTGACAATCCTACTGTCAAGTGAGATATCTTAGCAAATGTAACCTATTCTACTTTGTACTCCTCACAATGTGATGTGTGTTTTTAGTTTTCAGAAAACTAATATCACAACTTGATTATTCGACGTGAACATTGAATTCAGTCATTGAGCAGAGTAGCACACGCATGTGTAAAGCTTTGGATTTTGTTGGCACACCAGTTTATGAGAACAATTAATCACATCCCATATATGATGCTTGCATATGAGTTATTTTTTCAATCCTGTCTTCGAGGGTTTTAGGTTGGGATGTATTGCTGCTGGCGTCAGGTAGCAGTGAAGTGTATTTTAGGGTAATAGTCTAGGTAGCACGAGTTGTAAATAAGAACATTCTTCCCCCCCTCCCCCCAAAAAGCAAAAAAGGTGGGAAAAAAAGAGTGTTCTTCTTCAGTGACCAATGCCGTTTGACTTTGTAGTGATTGCTGGAACTGCAGGGCATTGCCTTTAGCCTGCCTTCTGTCTCCCACACCTTTCCCTCCTTTTTCTTTTCCTTCACTGATGTCCACTCTCTTTCCAGCTCTTATCTGCAATGGAAGACACCCAGTCTGTTGCTGTACTCATAGATTCTGCAACTTCCAAGATACAGCAACTTCAGAAAGCATTTGCTGAGCTTGAAAGTCATCGTGCCGTGACCCTAAATCTTAAATGGAAGGAGCTGGAAGCCCATTTCCATGGGCTAGAGAAGTCACTGAAGAGGCGTTTTCATGAGTTGGAAGACCAGGAGAAGGAATATGAAAACAAGACCTTGGAAACACAACAGATGTTAGAGAAGCGTAAAGCAGCTGTTGTGGCCAAGGAGCGTGCTTCATTGGAGAAGCTTCAAGAGAAGAGGGATGCTGCCATTTTTGCTATTGCAACTGCTCGAGAGAAGCATCGGAGGGTATCAAGTGAAGAATATTCTTTGGCTACCAGTGACAGCCAAGATGGGACAACAACAGAAGAGACTCCTACAAATTCTATGATGTCTGAGATTACTTCAGAAAACATAAGTGGTGCAGCTGAAGATGGAAGTCCAGAAGTGCAGTCAGCTGATAACGGACGTAGAGATGTGATGTCTTATCCTGAGCTTATCAAACTATGCGAGGAGATGGATGCTGAGGGTCTTCATAATTTCATATCTGACAACCGTAAGAACCTTGCATCAATGAGGGAGGAAATACCACAAGCATTGCAGGCTGCTGCTGACCCTGCACATTTGGTTCTGGATTCTCTCAATAACTTCTATCGTAGTGATTTCTCGAGCATGGATGCAAAAAAGGATTCTAGTCTTTTGGGTTTACGACGAACCTGCATCATGTTGATGGAATGTCTTAGCACTTTGTTCTCAAGCTTGGATGCAGTCTCTGTTTCTGGCACAATTTCAGAAGAGGTAAAGGCACGAGCAAAAGCTATCGCTGAAGCATGGAAGCCAAGGCTTAATGAACTTGACATGGAGGCTGGAAGTGGAAACTCCTTGGAGGCTCATGCATTCCTACAACTTCTAGCTACTTTTTCTATTTCATCTGATTTTGCTGCAGAAGAGCTGATCAAACTGGTGCCTTTAGTTTCACGTCGTCGACAAGCTGCTCAACTGTGCCGCTCTCTTGGATTATCTGATAAAATGCCAGGTCAGTTCATTCATGATGCACATTTTTCTTTTTTAATTTAAAAAATCCTTTTCTCTCTTTGTTGTTGATAAATTGAATTTATGCTATGCCAATGTTGTCAAATGTGGTGTTTCCCTGGCTGGTGCTATGGGAGACCTAAAAAGCTTTTAGGCTCATACCTTTGCATTGATAGGTCCTTCGTAATCTTCACTTTTAATGTGGTTTTAGTCTGCACATTGACAGTAATGATTGAATGATTGTTTTTTGTGTCTGCTGTTGACTCCTATTTGTTGAAATCTCAGGCGTAATTGAAGTACTGATAAATAGTGGCAGACAAATCGATGCTGTTAATCTGGTCTTTCAATTTGAGCTGACTGAGCAATTTCCACCAGTGCCACTGTTACAATCCTATCTAAAGGAAGCAAAAAAGGCTTCTTCCCCAACAAAGCCTGGAAATGCGTACTCATCATCTCTGAATGCACAGGTTTCCTTCTCAATCTCTCATTATACATATTCCAAGTTAGCCCTGCCATGATACTTGTGGTGGTTACATTTTTCGTAGAATCTCTGTTCTTATGTTAATCAAAAGCCCCCCCTGCTGCTTTAGCAATTATTTATTGTGTGAAGAGAATAGGAAGACCTTAAAGAAGAAATGAATGTTGCTTTCTTGTAACTTGTCTGTAAATATGCTGCTTGATGGTGATCAGCATGTGCATTTACCGTCACAGTTCTGAAACCATGCAAGAGCCTGAGCAAATATTGCATTTCTCAGTTCATACAAGTGGCATTTCAAGCAATAGTTATTATGTCCTTTTGGAGGGATGGTCATGCGTGCTACTCTCTCTCTCTCTCTCTCTCTCTCTCTCTCTCATGTGCGCGCGCACACAGAGTGAAAAGCTAAAATTACCCTGCTTATATTCCAGAATAATGAGGTGAACGAACGAGAGCTCAGTGCCTTGAAGGCTGTAATAAAATGCGTTGAGGAGCAGAAGCTTGAAGAACAGCTCCCCCTGGACCCTCTGGTAAAACGCGTTCTCCAGCTCGAGAAGGCCAAAGCAGACCAGAAAAGGGCAACCGAAGTTACCAAGCCTCAATCCAAGAGGGCCCGAGCCACCAACACGGGGTGTGGACCGCGCATCACCAATATCGCTCCCAACAGTACACCTTCACCCCATGCTGGTAGGCCAACAGACAGGTACCCTCCTCCCCAGTATGTGTTTGACAACAGGACCTATATTTACCCTACCGGACCTGCTGATAATCACTGCCCTCCTGTGTTGCGTGCCCCTGCCTACGGGTTTCCTCCACCCCCACCGGGTCATGGCAATTATTATGCAAATGGGTACCAGTACCAGTACCTTCACTAGTTAGTACTGATGCTAATTGGTGACTTTCTATGATGCTCTGATTTTTAACTGTTTAGCTGTTAACCCTTTTTAGGTTGTTGGCCAGCGTATGGATAATCTTATTATTTAGGCCGGGGGGAAAAACTGATAAGATGCTCCCCCCCCCCCCCCAAAAAAAAAAAAACCAAAAAAAAAGAAAAAAAGCGATGTAATGTTTTAGCTCAGCTCTTTTCAGTTCCATGTATAATCAGACCTGATCTTTTTAATGTATGGACCATGTATTGTGTTGTACATTTTATGTATTTCTCTATGCATCTTTGCTATACTATGTGGTATCTTCTAATTTTTGGTCTCTCTTTTTTAGCCGCAGAAGCCAATTGTGTACAACGTCCACTTTTCTAAGAGCTGAGAAATTCGGCTTCTATGCAATTTGTCTAGCTTTAGTAGTAGTCAATGAACATTTTTTGTGACTTAGGTCTAATGGAAATAGCCTCTATGCAATGTAGGGTAATCTGGGTGTATATTTTAACTTAGGTCTATGAAAATAGCTTCTATGCAAAGGAAGATTGCATGGTGGCTGTGCTTGTTCACATTGTTATGACACCATGGCCGAAGTACCTCTGTCAGAAAGACGATATGCAAGCACTGTAAGTCAGTCATTGTTACGAAGTCCCTAGCCAAGAGTTCAGGCTAAAAACAAGATACTTGGAGCGTATGTGTATTCCTCAAGGTAGGAGGTACAACTGTTTATGAATTCGCCGACGAATAGTAACTTACAGCGTCCTGCAGAGAAGCAAATCTTTACCCCACTCTCAGATGCATCATGTTTAGATCTTCCCAAAATTTGGCAATAATTTACCTGTATATACGTAAGATAATTTTAGGCAGTCAAATTCCTAAAATGAAGCCAGAAAAGTAGAAAGAGATGACTGACCTCCATTCTGAAGAGATGTTTGATCGGAATAACGATCCCACATCCAATAGAACTCCGAAATGACTTCATGAAATTGTCCATAGAGAACCCCTTTGCCTTTACTTCTGCCACATTGCCAGCCGAAGCAAAGACATGGCCATGAATGCCATTTTGCTTAAGCACCGCGGTGGGAAGATCGAAAGAGAGGTCTGCAAAGGCAGAGACAGCTTGCATCCCTGCCAGAACCTTGCCTTCGTGGCTCAGAAGGGCCGAGCCCTCTGCACTTGAACCCCCATATTGGGTTTAGGCTTCCCAGTGGGCCAAAGGGAGAGGCATTCCCACCCATGAAGAGTCTATCGGCTAGAGATGAATGCTTATCTGAGACTGAGAGCCCGTTTCCCCATGGAACAGCGAGACCACCAGAGACCCCAAAGTAAACCCTAAAGGTAGTGCATAGCACAAATCAAACTCCTGTAAACATTTTCGGAGGCCAAAGAGTTAATACAAGAAACCATAACTGCTTGAAATCAACTTAAATATGAACCAACTGCAATACTTGACTCGACCCGACCCAAACCAAACCGATCTCATTACAGTATTCACATACAGCTTGAATCAACCTTTAACACATGCAAATAGCTAAGACAGACAATGAGCTCTGAAATGAGGTCATACCTGTCGTAGGAATCGTGCAGTCCGACTATCAGGATACAAGCCTGCTAAAACAGCAGTAAAACCGAGAGCATATCCTTGAGTAGGCCTCAAAGGTGAATCCATATGATCTGCTTTATATGTATACTTCAAAGACGATAGCAGATTATGTCCGAGCTGCCTCCTTACTGATGCACCCGCCATTCGTGATGGATCAGTCAAGGTACGCCATGTCAGATTGTATTCCAAATCGTGATTCTTTGTTGACAGTAGACGCAAAGTGAGGCCCAGGGATTGTTCTTTGTAAGAAGATAACTTGAGCCAGTCTTGGGTGAGTAGAGAAGCTTGAGCAAAGGGTGGAGTTGTCCAACATTGGATTTTAGGCAACAAAACATCAATATTGAAGTGTGTGTTCTGATCTGAACTGTAAGATAGAGATCCACCCCAGATGTCTCCTATGCCAAGCAGGTTTTTTAGGCTTAACCTTCCGCCAAGAGACCAAGTTTTGGCCTATACACGCAAGGGAAATAATTCCCAATGTCAGCAATAAGACTTATCAAAATGAGCAAAACCCGGCTAGTACATATAATAACACAAGATGAAATAACAAGTTTTGTATGAAACTGTTTTACATAGACGGATCCATTTATGGTGACCTTTACGGGTGACTAATAATTTATCTAGCTAGGATAACTCTAATAAAAGTCACTACTACTTGACAAAATTATTAGTCGCATCCGGATTAAGAAGTCACTCTAATTTCAAAGTCACCAGTATAGAAGTCCGTCTGACCATAACTTACTTTTATATGAGACAGTCTTATCTAAGAATTTATGGTTTTAAAAAAATATCTGATGGTGTGGGATGCACTGACCTCTGTAGTCTGATTCCAGGCATGACTTAAGATGCCATTCCAAATATCAGCAAAGCCAAACAGATTTTTCAACTTCAACCCTCCTTCAATGCTCCTTGCACTCTTCATCAATTTAAAGCCATCTTAATTAGTTTTAGTAATACAAATAACACATTAATTCCAGTATTAGCAAAAATGAAGTATCATATCCAGCCAGTGTATAATTGAAATTAATTTGTAGCTCATCTTTATTATTTGATATGCATAAATAACACGAAACACACGTACAATAATGTACACAAATCATAACGAAAAAACCCCAACTTAATAATGTCGAGTCAGTTTTACTTGGATTTCTTACTGAACATATTTATGCAAATTTACTTCTAATAATAAAGAGAGCCATAATAATTAATATAGATGATTCAGGGACTATGATGCCGAACCCCGATATTCTACTCACTGAGCTATTTCTGATAGATAGTGATAGATAGTGATAAAATTGACCCGTTTATTAAATAGGTTGATCTAAACTGACCCATTTCTGAACTCTATACCGACTCCTAGAAAATATACAATACATCGAAGTCCAAATATAACCGAACTTACCGCCATAAAGGTGAAGCTAAATGGATTCCAATGGAGGAGTTTACTTTTTGAAGCCTCAACAACAACGTTGACAAAACCAGGCAACTCCGGTGGCCCATCGTCGATTAAAACTTCGACAATGTCGAAGATTCCGAGTTCTTTCAGCCGCGCCTTAGCCTTCTTAGCAGCTACTTGTAATTCTGGAAATGTAGATGCTTGGCTCAGGAGATCCATGATCTCGGCTTTGATCAGACGGTCATTAGTCCTCGAGTTCCCCTTGATTATCACCTCATGGACCCTTGCAGGTGTTCCTGCACTTTCCCCTTCTTTGGCAACCATTGTTGAGACACAAAGGTTACTTCTTTCAATGGCGTTCAATGAGGATTTTTATAGTGGGTTTTTGAGAACCGTTGGTAGGAAGTTTCTTGTTTTCCAAGATAACAATAATTACTTTAAGTTAGCGAATTAAAAGCAAAATAGAAATAAATTGGATTTTGGGTTATATAAAATTATATTGTAAGACTTAAGATTACTTAATGCAAGCTGAGTTCAAGCTTGCGTCGGGTTCACACGAGCCTGGTAAATCAAGTCGGGGCTCAGCTCTCTTAAAGCTCGAGCCGAGGCTCGGTTTGATATTCGAAGTTTAATCTTGGCTAATTTCAACACTCTGTTTCTTTGGATCTAAATTTGACTTATTTAAGACTTATGGAGGTGTTTGGCAAATAGTTTTTTGAGGAATTTTTTGACCAAGATTAGCTGTTTGATCAAGTAAAAAAGCTAATTGGAGTGTTTGGTGAGGAGGCTTTTTAGAAGAGCTTTTTAGAATAGCTAATTTTACAAACGGTTTTTTAACAAATAGCTAATTCAAACAGCTAATATAAATCGCTAACCCAAACAGCTAATAGCTAATACAAACAGTTAACACCTAATAGTTAACAGCTGTTTACCAAACATGGATATTTTTTGAAGTTCAGATGTATAATGGGACTATTAAGTAGATTTTTTAAACGATTGGTGAATATATGTGGTACATATATGACCATTGGACGATCTAAATTGTCACAATGTTGAGAAATGATGGGTTGCTACCATCATTAGCCACTGGCCAATAAGCCCAATAACGCTACCTTTACATGAATGTATGTGAAGCAGCAACGGCTAATTTAATTTCTCCCAGTGTGCTTTCTTGCTCACTCATGAACCCTCGCAAAACCACCCTCCTCAAAGGCTAACCCACACCCCCCCCCCCCCAAAAATCAACGGCCCTAAATCCCCAGTTCCTATCTCCCACAATCGCCTAGGGCACTGATTTACACAGGCGAATACTCTAAGGAAGCTTAATAGGTTATAGAATGCTCAAGCTTGGGAGAAACAGTGTCCAACATGGGTTCTTGAACGCCAGTTTTAGATGGATTTTTGCATACACAACATCTGCAATCAACGCTGGAAGCTCCGATTTCACGATAGAGTACTTGGTGAATTCACTTGGGTTCTCCAAAGAAGAAGCCATTGTTGCTTCTTCTAAGGTTAGTCGGCTCAAATCCTCTGAAAAACCTGATTATGTTGTGAATCTGCTCAAAACTAGTGGATTCAACGAAGCCCAGATTAAAAAAATTGTGTCTTCTGTGCCCAAAATCCTAACTTACGATGTCGACAAAACCCTAAAACCCAAATTGGAGGCTTTTCAGGAGCTTGGCTTATATGGGTCGGAATTAGCGGATGTCATTTCTGTTCACCCTGGCATCTTCGTGAGGGCCTCAGAGAGAAATATTTTGCGTACACTTGCGGTATTAAAATCAGTATTTGAAGATAAATTTATCATGCTAGAAGCTTTGAGGAAACCCTCTTGGATGCTTGCTTCTGCTATCCCTAAAACTGTTCCTCCTCATGTTGCCTTGTTGAAGAGCTATGGACTTTCTATGGATCAAATTAAGCTGATGTTCCTTAGAAAATCAAAGTTTTTTACGATGGAACCGAAATGGTTGCAAGCTATTTTGATCAGAGTTGAAGAAAAACTTGGAATCCCTCGCGACTCACCGATGTTTCTTCATGGAATTTGTGCCTTTGGTAGTATGAGTGAAGAGACCTTGGAATCAAAACTCAAAATATTTAGGAGCTTTCGATGGAGTGAGCCTGATATTCTGACATTAGCTAGGAAAAACCCATATAGCCTTTCTTCGTCAGAATCCAAACTTAGAAGGCATTTGAACTTTCTAATGAAAGATCTTGGTCATCAGCCTGCTGAGATTGCCTCATTTGGAAGTGTATTCAATCTCAGCTTTGAGAGGAGAGTAATCCCTAGGACTGCAGTTCTTAAGGTTTTGAAGGAGAAGAGGCTGGTGAGGACTAACTGCAGAGTTCTTTCTTCTTTAAAATTGACGGAGCAGCAATTCATCAACAAATTTGTGCTACCATTCAAGGATGAGGTCCTTGATCTTTACACTGGTTACACGAGAAGAGCAGATTCTGCTTCGAAGACTGGTGAATAGGTCATTGATGTGATTCACCTAATCAAAGTCTTTCATTGACAGTAATCTTTCTGGAATGGATTGAGATTCCATTGAACCATATGGATAGTAGGACCCTGAAGAGAATGTGTTAAGCTTGCGGAAGAAATTTACAGGGAATTGATGATAAAGGCTCTTTGCGTGGGTTTCTTGAGAACAACCTTTCTTCCTAGGTTTCATCCATTTAGAGTTCCTTGAACTCTACTTGAGTTTGGTTGTTGTTGATGTGTCGTCATGAATGCATCACGAACAAAGACACGAGGCTGGACACAAGAATTACGACTATGCTCCCAAAATTGTGATCAATGTAGTAAATTAAGAAGGTACCCTTTGCCCGCCCTTACGTCTCATATGGCCTATTCCATATTTAATTATTTACTATCTTCTAGGCAATTTTCCTGGCTTTGGATTACCTTAAAGTAACATAAAATATGCTACTATAATGTCTCCTACTTCTTATGTGTGGTAGTAGGCAATGTACATTTTCTAATTTAGGTCTAATGGGAATTGCCTTTATACAGTAATGGGTAAACTTGTGTATATTTGACCCCTCTGCTTAAGAACGGAAAAAAAAGAAAAGAAAAGAAAGGACACGGGGAAAGAAAGAGGAAAGTGCTTGTGAGAACTGGTGAAATTGGAGGATTTAACAATGGAAGATTGCATGATGTTTGTGTATGTTCGCATTATTATGACGGGAGAACTTGCTTCTTCTCTATCAGACATGCTAGCACTCTTGGGTCCTAGTAATCATCACTGTCCTTAGGCCTATAACCAAGAACTCACGAATAAACCAGAGATTGTGAGTTCATGAGCAGAGCTTGATCTCAAGTGGATGAACTTCTACCTATTTTCTCACGTCTCTTCTTGGAGACCTCTGATTCTTCTAGAGGTACAAAGCACGAATGTGCTTATAAAAATCACAAAAGAATCATAACTTCAACCAAACTTAAGCATGGCGGAGATGAGCCAATCATGCTAGTCTTGGATGCATCATGTTTAGAGCTTCCCAATATAAGGTAGTAATTTACCCGTAAACGCATATATATGAACAAGGCAAACCATCATTTTAGGCTATCAAATTCCTGAACTAAACCAAACCAAAAATTGTAAAAACATGATGAGCTGACTAACCTGCATCTTGAACAGATTTTGATTGGAACACTGACCCACATCCAACGTAACCCCAAAATTACTTCACAAAATTCTTTGTACAGAGCCCGTCCTTTCATTCTACGATATTGCCCACCGAAGCAAAGAGATGGAGATCAATGTTGCTGTGCTGAAGCACCACAGTGGGAAGATAAAAAGAAAGGTCTACAAAAGCAGAGATGGCTAGGTCTCCCGTTAGTGCGTCCCTACCAAAAGGTTCCCGGCCTTCATGGCTCAGAAGGGCCAAGTCCTCTGCACTTGAATACCTATAACGGGTTTAGCCTCCCTAGAGGGCCAAAGGGCAAGGGATCTCTACCCATAAGGAGTCTCTCTGCCAGACATTTTAGACATGAATATCTGAGTACCCCTTTCTTCATGAGAGAATTAGATCACTAGAGACCCCTCTATTAAGGGCGCATTTGGAAACCCTAAGGGTAGTGAACGGTGTAAATCAGACTCTTGTTTACATTTTTACATGCAAAGGAGTTAATGCATATCTATATGCCTGGAGGTGAGTTTTTTATTTTTTATTTGTTTTTTGTTTTGTTTTGTTTTGTTTTGTTTTGGGGATAGGACAATGGGCTCTAAAACAAGGACATACTTGGTGCATTGATCGTGCAGTATGACTATCAAGAGATACTACCCTGCTAAAGGGTAGTAGGAAGTAGGAACCGAAACCATATCCTTGAGTAGGCCACAGAGGCGAATCTGTGTGTATACTTGAAAGAAAATAGCAGATTATATCTGTGATGGATCAGTTGAGGTTTACCATGTTAATTTGTATTCAAATTGTCGACAACAGCCTTAAGAGTCAGGCATATGGGTTTTTCTTTGTACAAGAAGAACTTGAGTTAGTCTTGGGTCAGCGGAGAAGCTTGAGCAAAGAGAGGAGTTGTCCACCATATGATTCTAGGCAACAAAATCAGTGCTGAAGTGTATGTTCTGATTTAAACCGTCAGATAGAGATTCACCCCAATGTCTCCAAAGCCAAACAGGTTTTTCAGGTTCTATCTTCCACCAAGAGACCGAGTGTTTGCCTATGCAAGTGAAAGTAATCTCCAACATTAGCAATAAGATTTACAACATAAGCAAATCTTCTAGCTGACATGACATGATCACACAACGTAAAATCATTAATTGGAACATGAACTGAGCACAAAAGACTGAACTTCGTCCGAAAAATAAGCTATTTATTTATTTATTTATTTGGGAAAATCTAGATGGTTCTACTCAAATCCTACAATGATCTGATATTTAAATGTGTATGCAGTGCACGACCTGATTGTCAGACTTGGAAATATATGATGCTGTGGGATGCAATGGCCTCTGTTGGAGCAAGAAAAAGCTGACCCGACCCGATTACCGACACGAAGTTAAGTGAATTTGGGTATAAAGTTTCAACCCGTTTAATTAAATGGGTTGACATGTTCAACCCATTTAATTAAATGGGTTAGGTGTAGGTCGAGATTCTCGACACGAAAAAGTACCTATGCAACCCCTTTAATTATATGGATTAAATAAGTCAATTCATTTTCCCATTTGACATTTATCCGTTTATTTTTTTATTATATAATTAAGAATACAAAAATATAAAAAATGTGAATTATGATGAATTGAGTAGAGTTTTAGAGAGTAATTATTTAATGTGATATGCAAATTTAATTTTTAACACTATGTAATTACGTATTAGTTAAAAATGTTAAACGCGTAAATGAGTAATTAGGCGACTGAACTTGACCTGTTTATCTTAAACGGGTTAAGCGGGCCAACCCGTTTAAAAACTAAATGGGTAAAGGTCAAAGTTTTTCAACCCGTTTAGTAAACGGGTTAGGTTCAGATTGAGGAATTCTCAACCCATTTAAAGTCGAACCCGAACCCGAACCCGACCCGACCTGACCTATTACTCAGCTGTAGCCACTGTGGTCTGATTTCAGCCATAACCTAAGACACCTCTTCCAAATATGTGCAGAGCTAAGGATATAAGGGACATGAGGGATGTGGGAAAATGGTGTTTCATATGCTGGAAGCTATCGATAAGGGAAAGAGGGTTTTCTTTCATGGCCTTGCTTCGGGATCTTTGGGGAGCTTGAAACCCCTGGGTGTCATACGAGGGTCGGTATGGCGCATTTCTTTGCAGATGTGGCTTGGGAGGTGGAGGAGATGGAGGCTGAATCCGGTAGATGGGGGATGAAAATGGTGAATGCGATGGATGTCAGATGACTAATGGGGGAGACAGAGTGCTAGAAGGTAGACTGCTCTTTGAGGAAGAACATGGTGCACCACACACAGGCGGGGAAAATTATCCATGATTGCCTTGTTATACCTAGTAATGTCGTGGTTGTTTCATTTATGACGTGTTTGGTAAATAACTTTTTGGACCAAAATTAGTTGTTTGCTTTCATTAAAAACCTAATTTAGGTGTTTTGCAGAATAGGTTTTCGAAAGAGTTTTTTGGTTCCAAAAAGCTAATTTGAAAAGGCTAATTTGATGAGTTTTTGGAAGGGCTTTTCAAAGAATTAGTTTTTTATCTCACAACTTTGTTAGAAACAATTAGTTTTACCAACAATTTTTTTATAAATAACTAATTCAAACAGTTAATATATATAGTTAACAGCTAATAACTATACAAACAATTAACAGTTCATAACTAATAATTTTTGTCAAACAAGACCTTGGTTTTGTTCGGCATAATTGTAATACACATGGGCCTGCTATAGCTTAGTTTGGAGTCTGAATGTCAGAATGTTTGTCATTGTATTCGATAAATATAATTGTTGCTTGAAAAATGAAATGATGCGTGACTATTATCCTCCTAAAAAATAATAATTATTCTATTTGCATCACCCAAAAATAGTGGCTGAGCGTTTTGGGAGTGGGTTTGACCAATCCTCCAGTTTATGATACAAGTCCCAAAAATAGTTGGTCTCAAAAGTACTTAGTCCTAGGTTGTGTTCAAAAAATAAATGTTGAAGTAGGAGACAGTAATTTGTAGTGATCCAAATGTTATGAACATTACTTGTAAGTGTTCAATAAAGTAGTAAATGAAGTAATAAACCTATTATATGTTTAGTGATTGCATTGCAAATTGCAAACTTCTCGTTTTAGTGTTTTATATTAAGGGAAATTTACGAATGCGCCATACTTCAATTGACATGCAGCAAAATTATTTTTTTTGCAACAAATGGGTGTTGATTTTGGAGGGAAAAGCAAATGTGGGAAAAAGTAACGTAAAGCAAAATGACCACAATACCCTTAATAAAAAGATCTCAACTTCCTCCCTCTACCTTATATACTCACTTTCTCTCTCCACCCAAATCTGGAAGCACCATTAAGCATTAAATACAAGGCGAAAAAATAAGGGTTTGTACCCAGTTCATTGATGCGCTCTGTCTCTCTCTCAATCTCTCTCCAAAGTTGAATCTACTCATGAATTCTGTAGTAGTGAGCAATTGTACATCAAAATTGAAGGAAATTTAGCTCCAAATTGTTCAAGACAGCTTGGTTGTGGGAGAAGGGAGTGAGGCAAGGTGCGTACTGTAGGTGAGCGAAAGTGCAAAGCGAGGTTGGAAGTGAGCTTGCAGTGTTTGATGATGGTGGAAACTTGACATTGGAGGTCAACCGTTAAGTTGGAGGTGGAAGGGTTTGGGCATCTGACATTGGTAAACGCCTTCAAGCGAAGTGATAAACATAAGCTATGTTAAATATTATTTGAAATTTACGATTTTGGTATATGGAATGAGATTTTGGTGAATGATTTAGGGTGTAGGAAGGGCAAATGTCTGGAGTAACATGTGTGCCATATTATTAGTCACCGTTTACCAGGGTATCATTAATGTTGTTTACTGAAAACCCAATTGCATGGTGACCATGTTGGAGGGTGGGATAGGGTGCTATTGTGATGAAAGGAAGATGATGTAGTTGACATTGACATTGAATGAGAAGGGTGCACTATTGAATCAGGGAAAATGTGGGGTTCACCATGGTAAATGTAGTGTACTGAATAGGTAGACAGAGAGCAGTGGTATTGGGGATTCCTATTATGTATTTGTGTGTTGTGGAGGATAAAGTATTAGTTGCGCTGGCCAGAAACTGTTATTGTTTGATGTGCAGGGTAATTGGGAAGGTTGTTGACCAATACAGTAGTACGATAGTCGGTGTTACGACGTCTGGTAAAAATGGATAGGTACGGTGTTGCCATGGGAGGCAGTGGTGGCGGGAGAGAGGTAGTTGTGTATGTGTTATGGGGGGCGAGTTGGCCGATGATGGAGCTGAAAAAGTAACGTATGTGGGGGGTTAGACGAAGTGTATCGTGCTCAAAGAAGGTGTGGGGTTGAAGGAGGCGCGAAGAATGTTGAGTGATATTACTAGCAATGTTTTGACTGTGCATAAATTGTAGTGTAGTTTAAAGTACGACCGAGAGATGGTAAGGAAATTAGAGGCAGATGGTGATTTGAGGATGTTTTTGAAGGATAATGATGAGCACGGGTATTTATATGTGGGCGACAATGATGGGCCGAAGAGGCGCACACAAAAGGCAATGTGGAGCTGTGATCATGGCGTCGTTTGTGGGAGCAGGTCTGAAAAGGTGGATACCATGTGAACACTAGTATGATGAATGACATAGCTGAATGTTGTGGAGGTTGAAGATTTATTAGATGGTTCATACATTCCAGGCCGTTGAAGCACATGATGTTACATTCTACAGTTATCTGCCAGTGACAGAGAAGCTCATCCCCGCAACCTGGAAATGGCTCAGACATCGTTCGAAATTATGGTATACGCTTGGGTTTGTGCTTCTACTGGGTTGTCAGCTGTGACCCCACCCCCACCCCTGTTTGTATTGTAATGATGAAATTTAGTTTTGCATGTTCAATTCTAGCATGTTGACCGAATAGAAGATAAATATTCACCACGGCAAACCATGCTTTGCAATTGGTAAACTCATGGGTAACTGACAGACTGCAACCCTGATTGTTTGTATTATGCTTATAGTGGGTAGTCAGGTGTGACCACACCCCTACCCCCTATTTGTATTTTAATATTCAAGTAAGTTGTTGCATGTTCATTGGGAGAAGGTAACCTACCATGTTTACCGATCCGAAGACTGATGTTTATCATGGTAAACCATGCTCCACAATCAGTAAACCCATGGATAATTGGCAGACTGCAACCCTAGGTGTATGTAATGTACTCATACTTGCTTCTCAGCTGTGGCCACAACCTAACCCCTGATTTAAATTTAATGTTGAAGTTTTGCATGTTCAGCACTGGAAGGTCACCTCACTCGTTTACCGATAAGCGGAGAGATGTTAACCGCGGTAAACCATTCTCTGTAACCGGCAAACCCATGAGGAACTGACACACTGAACCCTGATTCTTGTAGAGGGTGTAAAGAATGTGAGGGACCACCACCCAATTGAGAGAGTGGAAAAGTAGCTTGTCAGTCACACCCTGTGTTCATGTATGGAGTACGTGGTTAAACGTTTAGTCATGATGCAGTACACATATTTGTGTATCAACCGGGAGGCGTCAACGGTAGGTAGGAAGATGTTGCAACACAAATAAATAGTCAGAGTTGACAGTAGCGGCACCCAAGTGAATAATGTTAGCAAAAGACAACAGCACCGCGAGGGGGGATGCAGTGGGATTTGAATGTAGGCAGTAAGAAAAACGTCGTCTATGTCCACCTTATGAACAAAACAAGTACCTACATAATAAAACCCACCACATGTTGTGTGTGCGGTCATTTTGGTATGTGGTATCAAAGGGAAACGGTTGTGTATAGTACGTGTGTGTATATTCCCGTGTATAGTGTAGTAACGCAATATATATGTTGTTTGAACTTGGTATCCATTCGTGTACCACAGTATATAACCTTGCTTGTACTCATTAACACATTTGCAATGTGGGTACTATTGTACCAATTACTGCCACTAGCACATAAGTTGTCGATCATGGCTAAGAATTGCAAATGACCCGGTTGGCAGAGTGCACGGGGACCACCCATCGCCGCTTTTTGGACAGAGATATCCATATACATACTTTCTTACACTACGGTCTGAACTGAATAACCTTGCATGCAGTTGTTAACACAGTTGACAACACTGATATAGATGTATCAAAGAACTACCACGAGCACACAAGTTGTCCACCATGGTAAACAAATACACATGTTCTGATAAACACTTAAACAATCAGTGAAGGGAACACAAGAACTCCAATCGAGGGTACTCCATACAATAAATGGTATGAATAATGTGCAACTAGGCTACATGTCCAATTACCGTAGACACAGAATGTAGGCGAGGGATGCAATCATGGGAGGGTCATGGGAAAGTTCCGTATTCTTCCCCGCAGGATGTCCGCCAAACACTTGTATCGCAATGTCCGAATATCGCTCTGCTTGAAGTACATCGCGCTGCCAGTAAGTGCGAGAACATCCATGAAGATCATGACAAATACACCGCAGTCATGCCCACTGCAACGCCATTGTAACTGCCAAATTGCTAGTGAGTGACAAAATCGAGGACAGCACATAGCAGTTTCGCAGCTGCAACAAGGTCACATATGTGGCCAGCCGAGGGCAATACGCGTCGCTAACCTCCCACGTCAGGATGTCGGTGTAGATATTAGTCTGCATCAGTGTCAGGCCAGCAGTGATTTTTCACGAAGTCAAAGAACACCGTGAGTGGTACACATCATACGTAACATGACTTGAGATCTCTAGTAAAGTTCGAATACATATTTATGCTCCTTGAGCCCATATTATATCATATGCAGGGAAAATGTCTATAGGTAATATTCATAGTACTAGTCTCTTGGAAAACAAGAAACTCGGGTACTAAAAACTCCATTGCTTTTAATCTTGGATTTTCTAAAGACAAAAAATCGAATGTTATGCTTACAATTTTAACTTTGATGAATCTAATTGAGGATGTTTCTTATTGATGTCACATGAAATTGATTATCAAATATAGCACATAGTTTTACGACCCATGCGATGCACGAGCTTATTTTAATTTCTAATTTTTAAATTTACTTGTACATAGTTATTCATTTAATTTTGTGAAATGCAACCTAATCTAATTTCTTCATAACATAATAGTAAAAAAATAATCATTTGCTTATTATATTAAGTATAGGACAACTTCATAATTATTCTATGATAACAAATTAATTAATAACAAGTCGGAAATACTCCTAAGTAAAACTTTAAAAAAATCATGAGCACAACATTTAATCACAACATTTGTTACAACTCGAAAACCCAAAAAAGGTTATGTTCAAGTTCATTGATTTTCAATTTTTGGTTAGATCCGACCAGTTTTATCTATGTAAATTTCATTTCTTTTTTTGGGTCAAGCATATTGAATTCAATGTATTTCTATTGTTATTTCTTACTACAATAATAAACACAAGCAATTTTGACCAAATCAAACAGTATCATATACTACTTTGGTGTCATATAAAAATAAATAAAATAAAAGGCATGACACATTTAAAATCTTAACTATGCAAAGCCGAGTATATACAACAAATGAGGGTTGACCTCTTCCCACTATATACATTTTTCCGTTTTTTAGATCAGAGTCATGTTCGGCAAAATCAGCTATTTTAGTAATTGTTAACTGTTTTACTAATTGTTAAAAGTTTTATCAACAATTACCTGTCGCCTGTTAGACACCAATGTTTAGTGGTTATCTGCTCAAGTAATGATTTAAAAATATATGTGCTTTGTAAAGTTAGCTGTGCAAATAACATATTTATGTAAAATGAATTAATATAACAGTGTTTTTCTTCCTCACTCATGAACCTTGCGAACCAACCCTCCTAAGAGCTAAAACCCTTCCCCAAAGAGAGGGAGCCCAGCTTCTATATCCTCGATTAACACAGGCGAATACTCCAATTAGGGTGACAGAATGCTCAAACTGGGGAGAAATAGCGTCCAACACATCTTCTTTAACTCCAGATGTAGATGGGTTTTTGGATACACAACATCTGCAACAATCAACGCTGGAAGTTCTGATTTCACGGTAGATTACTTGGTGAATTCACTTGGGTTCTCCAAAGAAGAAGCCATTGTCGCTTCCTCCAAGGTTACTCCCCTAAAATCCCCTGAAAACCCTAATTCTGTTGTGAACTTGCTCAAAACCAATGGATTCAACGAAACCCAGATTAAAAAAGTCGTCTTTTCTATGCCCAGAATCCTATCTTCCGATGTCGACAAAACCCTAAAACCCAAATTGAAGGCTTTTCAGGACCTTGGCTTATATGGGTCTGATTTAGCAGATATCATGACTGTTCACCCTCATGTCTTTTTGAGGGGCCTAAATAGGCATATTTTGCCTACGTTTGAGCTATTAAAATCAATGTATGAAGATACATATATTTTGCTAGAAGCTTTGAAGAAATACTCGTGGATGCTTGGTCCCACTGTGCCTAAAGCTCTCCCTTTAAATATTGACTTATTGAAGAGCTATGGGCTTTCTATGGATCAAATTAAGCGTGTGTTCCTTAGAGAATCAAGGTATTTCTTTATGGATCCAAAATGGTTTCAAGCTGTTGTGAAGAGGGTTGAAGAAAAACTTAGAATCCCTCGCCATTCATCCATGTTTCTTCATGGAGTTTTTTCCTTGTGTCGAATGAGTGAAGAGCGCTTAGAATCAAAATTCAAAGTATTCAGGAGCTTTGGATGGAGTGAGTCAGATATCCTGACGTTGGCTAGGCGAAACCCACGTACCCTTGGATTGTCTGAATCGAAACTTCGAAGCAGTTTGAATTTTTTCATGAATGATCTTGGCCATCAGCCTGCAGAGATTGTCTTACATGTATGTCTATTGACTGTCAGCTTAGAGAAGAGAGCAATCCCTAGAAATGCAGTTCTTGAGGTTTTAAAGGAGAAGAGGCTGATCAAGCCTAACTACAGAATTTCTTCTTGTCTAGTAATGACAGAGCAGCGATTCGTCGACAGGTTTGTGCTACCATTCAAGGATGAAGTTCTTGATCTTTACAGTGATTACATGAGAAGGGCGGGTTCTGCTTTGGAGACTGCTAAGTAGAGTATTGATATGTGCATCCGCCCAAAGTCTTTCATTTGACAGAAATTTTTCTGGAATGAATTAACACTCCATCAGACGATACAAGTAGAAGAACCCCCTGAAGAGATTGCGCAAAGCTTGCAGAAGAAATAATATCATATGTTTGTCTGGAAAGGCATGTTTGCATGGTTTTCTTGGGAACTATTTTTCTTCCTATAGGGGTTAGGTTGCGTACATTTGGGGTTCCTTGAACTCTTGAGAGGGGTTTGTGGTGGGTGGTTCTTGGTGTATCATCAGGAATGTGTCATGAACGAAGGCAGGGCACTGGATACAAGAATTAGGATTATCCTGACAGAATTTTGGTTGATAGTAAGTCAAGAACGTGCCCTTTGCACCAACCTAGAATTCATATTTTCTCTTCCATAGCTGTCGGCAACTTTATGGTGCTGTGTAGTTGTGCAAATAACTTAAGTGTCGCTCTAATTTTTCTCGTGAGTAGAAGAGGTTTCTTTTTCTGTTCTATCAGAGTGTATTGCTGTCATTTTTGGAGATTGTTGTACCGGGAATGTTTATTGAGATTGGAGGTGGTTTATTGCTTGAGAATACCACCTCAGAAACTTGCTAAATACCTTTTACTGTTTACTTAAATCAACTGGGTTTCCTCAGAGTCTTCTATCTTTGTTGTTTTTGGTCCTGCTGAGTCCCACTAAGATGACAATAATTGCTGCATTAGTTTCAAGTCCTTTTGGTTTCTTTATGCTTTGGTTTTCTTATTGCCAATTAGGCAATAAGTATACCAGAATATAATATCATTATGGTGACTTGAAAATGGGGCCGTTGATGACATTTTAGCATTCTGTGAATCCAATGTCAACAGACAATTGAACCAGACATTGATTATGAAACTGAATACTTTGAGAGTATATTTTATTTTGTGGTCTCTAAGTCCTTTACATTGTTATGGCCTAGCCTATGTTAGTTGATTATTCTATTGCCTGGACCAAGTCAACTTGTTTTCTGGCTATTGTGTTTTTGCTTCAATTAGATGCTAAGGTTCCCTAGATATTTGTGGTGAAGTAGCAATCTGCAGTTCTACCCTTCTGACTGAGCAATCTGGGAGGTGTTCCTAGGTAGGGTTAAGTGATTGTAGTCGATGGAAATTGTTGAACGCTAGAGATTGTACTCTGTTCAATAATGCAAGCACTGTGAGATCCAAGAACGGAGCTAAACCAAGTTGATGAAACTTCTTATCGAAACGTTATGTGCTCACCTGTGAAGTTTGGCCTGGAAGCATGTGCTTTTGGATACAATGTAACTGGCTAACTGCATGGTTCTCTTACACAAAGTAGTGGAAGTGTCTGCAGCTCTGTATATGCATTTGTTCTGAATTTAACAGAAAATTTCCATTTACGGGTTTGAATGTTTTGTTTCATTCCACTGAATTTCCTGTCATAGAGAATGTCTTGAGTTGTAATTGGTACGCTGAAAATGTCCGACCTTTTTGCCTCAAACCTGGCTGTTTGTTGTCTTTTTTTCATTTTCTGTTGCTCATTGAAATATTGGAATAATTGCAATTCTAGTTTGTAACCATGAATATTCACATTCACATACAATGGTAGCCAAAGAGGGGGTTAGCTCATCAATCAGTCTGGCTTACACCAGATCTGTCTGGTGCAGGTTCTCTCATCTTTTCTCAGTGACGTGAAACGATCTGGAGGAGTTTGACCACTCCAAAGATCGAGGCTGCTCGGCGCACAAATTTGATAAGCCAAACGGTTGACATGTTAGATTAGGTTGACACATTGACTACCAAAATGTGTAGTTCTCTAACTTGAAGCGAAAGAGAAAAATCATGAACTCAAAAAGAATAGTTCCCAGCTTCTTTTAGGGGCAGAACGCAATGGTCCTTAAAGCTTGACAAGCTCAAAAAGAATAGATAAAAATCATCACCATCCTGTAAAATGTGACGAAGTAGAATATCCAGCATTTTACACAAAATGAAATGAAACAAGCAGAAAATCCAAAGTTAAAAGCAGTGGCGTTTTTCTGGTTTTCTGCCTCATGGCTGTAAGTTTTAACCTTGTGAACCACCTTTTAAACCATTGATTTACGCAAGCGAATAGTGGAAATAAGGTGAGAGGATGCTCATAATTGGGGGAAATGGCCTGCAACAAATCTTCTCCAACTCGAGTTTTAGATGCGTTTCTGGGTACAAAACATCTGCAATCAACACTGGAAGCTCCGATTTTGCCGTAGATTACTTGGTGAATTCACTTGGGTTCTCCAAAGAAAAAGTCGTTGTCACTGCCTCCAAGGTTAGTCCCTTAAAATCCCCTGAGAACCCCAATTCTGTTGTGAATTTGCTTAAAGCCAGTCGATTCAATGAAACCCAGATTCAAAAAGTCATCTTTTCTGGGTCCACAATCCTATCTTTCGATGCCGGCAAAACCCTAAAACCCAAATTGAAGGCTTTTCAGGATCTTGGGTTATATGGGTCTGATTTAGCAGATGTCGTTTCTGTTCATCCTCACATCTTCTTAAGGGCTTTAGATAGGCATATTTTGCCTACACTTGAGCTGTTGAAATCAGTATATGAAGATAATTGCGTTCTGCTACAAGTTTTGAAGAAATCCTCATGGATGCTTGGTTCTAGTGTGCCTAAAACTGTCCCTTCAAATATTGCCCTATTGAAGAGCTATGGGCTTTCTATGGACCAAATTAAGGTGATACTCTTTAGAAAATCAAGGTATATTGTACAGGATCCAAAATGGTTGCAAACTATTTTGATCAGGTTGAAGAAAAACTTGGATTCCTCGTGGTTCACCTATGTTTGTTCATGGAGTATTTACTGTGGGTGGTATGAGCGAAGAGTGCTGAGATTGGCTAGGAAAAACCCACGTACCCTTGCATTGTCAGAATTCAAAATTTTAGAAAGGGTTTGAATTTTTTCATGAAAGTTCTTGGCTATTGGCCTGCTGAGATTGTGTCACATGCAGCGATGCTGACTAGGAGCTTATAAAGGAGAGTAGTCCCTAGAAATGTAGTTCTTGAGGTTTTAAAGGAGAAGAAGCTGGTCAGACCTAATTACAAACTTTCTTCTTGTCTAACAATGACCGAGCAGAAATTCTTCAACCGATTTCTGCTACCATTCAAGGATGAGGTCCTTGATCTTTACACTGATTACATAAAAAGGGCAGGCTCTGCTGTGAAGATTGCTAGGCTCTGCTGTGAAGATTGCTAGATGGACTATTGATATGATGCACCGAATCAAGGTCTTTCAACTTGACTGTAAGTTTACTAAAATGAATTAAGACTTCCTCAAATCATTGAATGTTTGTCTAGAAAGATGTCTTTGCATGGTTTGCTTGGGAACTATCTTTCTGCCTATATGCGTAAGGTTGCATACATTTGGGGTTCCTTGAACTCTTGAATGGGGTTTGTTTTGGGTGGCTGTTGATGTATCATCAGGATTGTATCACAGGCAATGACAGGAGACTGTACACAAGAATTAGGGTTATGGTCACAAAATTTTGGTCAATAGTAAGTCAAGAGTGTACTCCTTTGCACACACTTAAAATTCGTATGTTCTGTTCCATCTTCATTGGCGACTTTATGGTGTAGTAGTTGTACACATTCCTTGAGTGTAGCACTAATTTTTCTCCTGAATAGGAGGAATTTTTTTTTCTGTTTAATCAAACTATATTTTTGTCATTTTTTGGATGACTTTTGTTGCTAGAAGGTATATTGAGATCGGGGATCGTTTATTGTTCGAGAAGACCTGCATAGAACACAGAAGCTTGCTATGTACCTTCTCTGTTAACTTCAATCAACTGGGTTTCCTTAGAATCTGTTTCTATTGTTTTAGGTCCTAGCGACTACCACTAAGATGACAACTTTTTTCTGTATCAGCCTAAATTTTTTTTGGTTTTTTGATGGTTTGGTTTTCTTACTGCCAATTACTATTCCAGCATAGAAGATAACCGTCATGACTTTCATGTTTAAGATGTGGTTCTCAATCACATTTTAGCATTCCTGGACTCTTATGCCACAACCAATTATGAAATAGACATTGATTATTGAAACTGAATACTTTAAGCGTCAATTTGGTTTTGTGGCTTCAAAGTTTCTCACTTCAATAAACCTGGGTTGTGTTAGTTGATTGTAGCCTGTATCAAGTCAATTTGGTTTCTGGCTATCGTGTGCTTGCCTCAATGCTTGTATGTTTGTGGTGAATTAGTAATCTATGCTCCTTGTTGAGCAATCTGGGTAAGTCATATGTAGCCCATGGAAATTGCTGAATGCTAATGGTTGTGCTGGGTTGAACGGTTGAGATCTGAGAACTAAATAACGCCGACGAAGCTTCTTCTTAGAACGTCATGTGCTCATCTATGAAGCTTCACTTGGAATCATATTATTGCATGGTTCTCTTCACAAAGTAGTGGAAATATATGCAATTCTGCATTAGTTCCGGGATTCCATATTCAGTAGAGAGCGTTTTCTTTCACTGGTTTGGATGTCTATTGCATTCCTCTAGATTTGCTGTCACAAAAGACATCTTGTGTCGTAACTCGTAATTGTTGTCACGACATGCATTGTCAAACTGGCTATCCTTTTTGGGACAAAGACAGTATATTTTAAGCAATTTTTCCTAAGTTAGTGGCTTTAGAAACAGACTAGAAAATTCGAATTTCTTGAATGGAGCTCAATCTCAGAATCAATGAGCTTATGCCTACTTTCTTACTTTTCGTCTTGGAGAGCACACATATCTTTAGAGTTATGAGGCACAACTGCATGAATGTACTTACAAATTTTGCAAAAGAATCACTTAACTTAAAACCAGAGTTTAGCAAAGTTTAGCTTGGAGGAGATGAGCAAATCACCATTCTTGGGTGCATCTTGCTTGGACTTTCCAATATGAGATAGCAAGTAATGTTTTACCTCTGCATATAGGTCACCGTTTTAAACTATGAAATTAAAATAAACCAAACCCCCAAAAAAAAAGAAATAAGAACAAAAATAAGATGACTGGCCTTCATTTGCACAAATTTTTGATTGGAGCAACTATGCCACATCCTACGTAGCTCCAAAATGACTTCACGGAGAAGTGAGAACTCTTCAATTTTCCAAGATTGCCAGGGGCTTTTTAATCAAACAGTTTGGATTTTTGGTACGCGAGCTTCTTGTGTTCCAAGAGGACTGATACTATGAGTATTACTTACAGGCATTTTCTCTACATATGATATAATATGGGCTCAAGGAACATAAATATGTACTCGAACTTTGCGTGAGATTTCAAGTCATTTTCAAGTGTGGAAGTAAAGATAGAGAGAAACACTCAATTTTGTGTGAAATTTGATCTAAATAGACGATCAAATCAATAGAAATTTCACAGGCCCTCATTCTCTGACATTAGCGGCAAAATCGTTGGATATTTCTCCTCTCACTGGGCTGACGATTGAGCATATTTCATGTTTCAGTAATAAACACCAATTAGTACTTCTTATAAGTTGGAAAGAATATGCCCTAAATCTTAAATCACTTTTGTTGCTCTAAATAAACTGATACTATCTGGTTTCACCAAAATTAACTTCTTTTATGAGCTCATCAAAATTAGCTACATTTACGAGACAAATTTATTGAAGTTGACCATGATTATAAAAATAAATAAAATTTAATTCATCTGTCCCAAAAAAAAAAAAAAAACCAAAATAAAAGTGGTATAATCCAACTCAAAATCAATGTCGTAAAAATATCATATAAATATTAGTTAACTTAACTAACATAATCTTTAAAGGTTGTTGTCAAAACTCTACTCCAATCCTGGCACCTCATCAGTGCTAAAAAAACCTATAAAATTATCCTAATAAAGTGCCCACCCGACTGTGAGTGTGGCTCTCTCGTTAACACATTGTTTGGATTGATATACATGGGGAAGGGAGGGGAACAGAGGGGAAGGTAATGGAGAGGAAAGGAAGAACAAAAATATAATTTGTACTCACCTTGTTTGGATATGTTGTAAGAGGGAATGGAAGGAAATGAGAGAGAACTATTAAAAATCTTTCCTTCCCTTCCTTTCCCCCTCATTTCGAGGGTGAATAAAAATGAGGGGAATAAGGATGAAATGCTCATCTCAGTTTTCCTTCCTTCCCCCTCATTTAATATTCCCAAATAAGGAAAATAAGTATTCATTAACTTTTCATTTTCTTTCCCTGTGATTGAGGGGAGAGAATGTGAGGGGAGGGGAATAAAAGGTTAATGAACACTTATTTTTTTTATTTGAGAATATTAACATTGTGTTTGGATTGGGATTAGAGGAGGGGAATGGATGGAAAGGAGGAGGAAGGGAGGTTAATTAACCCCTCTTCCCCTTGTTTGAGAGAAAAAGGATGGAAGAAATAGAAAAAACACTTCATCTTTATTAACCCCCATAATTCAATTTTTATTCTCCAAATTGAGGGTGAATGGAGGGAGGGAAGTAAAATAGTAATTTTTTCTTTTCCTTCCCCTCCCCTCCCTTTTTTATCCAAGCATAATATATAGTTAACCTTTCTTCCCCCCACTTCAAATCCAATTAAGGTAAATATATTTTTCCTCCCTCCCTTCCCTTCCCTTCCCTTCCCTTCCATTTCCCTCCTCTTCATTACCCTCCCCTCCCCCTCTAATATCCAAATATAATGTAAATGAGGGAAAAGGGAGGGGAACCGAGGGAAATATGTTACCCTTATTTTCTCTGTTACCTTTATTTTTATTTACTGCCAAAATAAGAGAGAAAGACGAAAATTCAAAAATTTTTAATAATTCTCCCCCCTTCTCCTCTATCCCCTCTTACAACGTACTCAAACAAAATAAATACAAATCACCTTTCTTTCTTTTCCTTACCTGCCATTACCTTCCCCTCTCATCCCGGCCCTTCCCATCTCAATCTCAATTCAAACAATCTGTTAGCGATTCTCCCTCTGTATTCGTAATTTGACAGGGCTTTTCTTCCTCACTCATAAACCCTTGCGAAACAACCCCCCTAAGAGTTAAAACCCTTCCCAAAAGAAAGGGAGCCTAGTTTCTATATTCTCGATTAACACGGGCGAATGCTCTAATTAGGGTGACAGAATGCTCAAACTGGGGAGAAATAGCGTCCAACACATCTTCTTTAACTCCAGAGGTAGATGGGTTTTTGGATACACAACATCTGCAACAATCAACGCTGGAAGTTCTGATTTCACGGTAGATTACTTGGTGAATTCACTTGGGTTCTCCAAAGAAGAAGCCATTGTCGCTTCCTCCAAGGTTAGTCCCTTAAAATCCCCTGAAAACCCTAATTCTGTTGTGAACTTGCTCAAAACCAATGGATTCAATGAAACCCAGATTAAAAAGGTCGTCTTTTCTGTGCCCAGAATCCTATCTTCCGATGTCGACAAAACCCTAAAACCCAAATTGAAGGCTTTTCAGGACCTTGGCTTATATGGGTCTGATTTAGCAGATATCTTGACTGTTCACCCTCATGTCCTTTTGAGGGCCTTAAATAGGCATATTTTGCCTACGTTTGAGCTATTAGAATCAACGTTTGAAGATAAATATATTTTGCTAGAAGCTTTGAAGAAATGCCCGCGGATGCTTGGTCCCACTGTGCCTAGAGCTCTCCCTTTAAATATTGACTTATTGAAGAGCTATGGGCTTTCTATGGATCAAATTAAGCGTATGCTCCTTAGAGAATCAAGGTATTTTGCGGCGGATCCAAAATGGTTTCAAGCTGTTGTGAAGAGGGTTGAAGTAAAACTTAGAATCCCTCGCGATTCATCCATGTTTCTTCATGGAGTTTTTTCCTTGTGTGGTATGAGTGAAGAGTGCTTAGAATCAAAATTCAAAGTATTCAGGAGCTTTGGATGGAATGAGTCAGATATCCAGATGTTGGCTAGGCGAAACCCACGTACCCTGGCATTGTCTGAATCCAAACTTCGAAGCAGTTTGAACTTTTTCATGAATGATCTTGGCCATCAGCCTTCCGAGATTGTCTCACATGTATGTCTATTGACTGTCAGCTTAGAGAGGAGAGCAATCCCTAGAAATGCAGTTCTTGAGGTTTTAAAGGAGAAGAAGCTGATCAGGCCTAACTACAGAATTTCTTCTTGTCTACGAATGACAGAGCAGCAATTCGTCGACAAGTTTGTGCTACCATTCAAGGATGAAGTTCTTGTTCTTTACACTGATTACATCAGAAGAGCGGGTTCTGCTTTGGAGACTGCTAAGTAGAATATTGATATGTGCATCCACTCAAAGTCTTTCATTTGACAGAAATTTTTCTGGAATGAATTAAGACTCCATCAGGCGATACAAGTAGAAGAACCCCCTGAAGAGAATGCGCAAAGCTTGCAGAAGAAATAATATCATATGTTTGTCTTGAAAGGCATGTTTGCATGGTTTTCTTGGGAACTATTTTTCTTCCTATAGGGGTAAGGTTGCATACATTTGGGTTCCTTGAACTCTTGAGAGGGGTTTGTGCTGCGTGGTTCTTGGTGTATTATCAGGAATGTGTCATGAGCAAAGGCAGGGCACTGGATACAAGAATTAGGATTATCCTGACAGAATTTTGGTTGATAGTAAGTCAAGAACGTGCCCTTTGCACCAACCTAGAATTCATATTTTCTCTTCCATAGCTGTCGTGGTGCTGTGTAGTTGTGCAAATAACTTAAGTGTCGCTCTAATTTTTCTCGTGAGTAGAAGAGGTTTCTTTTTCTGTTCTATCAGAGTGTATTGCTGTCATTTTTGGAGATTGTTGTACCGGGAATGTTTATTGAGATTGGAGGTGGTTTATTGCTTGAGAATACCACCTCAGAAACTTGCTAAATACCTTTTACTGTTTACTTAAATCAACCGGGTTTCCTCAGAGTCTTCTATCTTTGTTGTTTTTGGGAACTATTTTGGAGGTGGTTTATTGCTTGAGAATACCACCTCAGAAACTTGCTAAATACCCTTTACTGTTTACTTAAATCAACCGGGTTTCTTGGGAACTATTTTTCTTCCTATAGGGGTTAGGTTGCGTACATTTGGGGTTCCTTGAACTCTTGAGAGGGGTTTGTGGTGGGTGGTTCTTGGTGTATCATCAGGAATGTGTCATGAACAAAGGCAGGGCACTGGATACAAGAATTAGGATTATGCTGACAGAATTTTGGTTGATAGTAAGTCAAGAACGTGCCCTTTGCACCAACTTAGAATTCATATTTTCTGTTCCATAGCTGTCGGCAACTTTATGGTGCTGTGTAGTTGTGCAAACAACTTAAGTGCCGCTCTAATTTTTCTCGTGAGTAGAGGAGGTTTCTTTTTCTGTTCTATCAGAGTATATTGCTGTCTTTTTTGGAGATTGTTGTACGGGGATTGTTTATTGAGATTGGAGGTGGTTTATTGCTTGAGAATACCATCTCAGAAACTTGCTAAATACCTTTTACTGTTTACTTAAGTCAACTGGGTTTCCTCAGAGTCTTCTATCTTTGTTGTTTTTGGTCCTGCTGAGTCCCACTAAGATGACAACAATTGCTGCATTAGTTTTAAGTCCTTTTGGTTTCTTTATGCCTTGGTTTTCTTATTGCCAATTAGGCAATAAGTATACCAGAATACAATATCATTATGGTGACTTGAAAATGGGGCCGTTGATGACATTTTAGCATTCTGTGAGTCTAATGTCAATAGACAATTGAACCAGACATTGATTATGAAACTGAATACTTTGAGAGTCTATTTTATTTTATGGTTTCTAGGTCCTTTACTTCGTTATAGCCTGGCATGTGTTACTTGATTATTCTCTTCCCTGTACCAAGTCAACTTGTTTTCTGGCTATTGTGTTCTTGCTTCAATTAGATGCTAAGGTGCCCTAGATATTTGTGGTGAAGTAGCAATCGACAGTTCTACACTTGTGACTGAGCAATGTGGAAGGCATTCCTAGGTAGGGGACCAGGGGTAAGTAATTGTAGTCCATGGAAACTGTTGAACGCTAGAGATTGTACTCTGTTCAATAAAGCAAACCCTGTGAGATACAAGAACAGAGCTAAACCAAGTTGATGAGGCTTCTTATCGAAACGTTATGCGCTCACCTGTGAAGCTTGGCCTTTAAGCATGTGCTTTTGGATACAATGTAACTGCATGGTTTTCTTAAACAAAGTAGTGGAAGTGTCTGCAACTCTGTATATGTATTTGTTCTGAATTTAACAGAAAATTTCCATTCACGGTTTTGAATGTTTTGTCTCATTCCTCTGAATTTCCTGTCATAGAGAATGTCTTGAGCTGTAATTGTTATGCTGAAAATGTATGACCTTTTTGCTTCAACCCTGGTTGGCTGTTGTCTTTTTTTTGTTTTTCATTTTCTGTTGCTCATTGAAATATTGGAATAAATGCAACTATAGTTTGTAAATTGTAACCATGAATATTCACATTCACATACAGCGGTAGCAAAAGAGGGGGTTAGCAGTTAGCTCATTAATCAGTGTGGCTTACCCCAGATCTGTCTGGTGCAGTTCTCTCGTTATCTTTTCTCAGTGATGTGAAACGATCTGGAGGAGTTTGATCACTCTGAAGATTAAGGCTGCTTGGCACACAAATTTCATAAGCCAAACAGTTAACATGTTAGATTAGATGGACACATTGACTACCACCATGTGTAGTTCTCTAACTTGAAGCAAAAGAGAGAATCCACGAACTCAAAAAGAATAGTTCCCAGCTTCTTTTAGAAGCAGAACGCAATGGTCCTTAAAGCTTGACAATCTCTCAGTAATCTTATCTCTTTCTTCCCACCTAGATACAGATAAAAATCATCACCATGCTGAAGCTGAAAAATATTTTATAACCGATACATTGCATTGCACCAAAATTCTGATCTTTGCACAGGCCAAAACATGCATCATTTCAAAAAGAGGTCCTCCTGGACTGAGATAATCACTGGGATATTCTCTTCTCCGGGAATAAGAAGCTTTTTCCCCCCTAGCAGCTTGCTGTTCTTTAAAGTGCCAATATTTTCCCCTGAGACCCATTGCGAAGGATATTGCATGGGATATCTGATGCATGTCTGTCTTCCGATGTCAGCTCTCTACAGTGTGCATTGTAGCATTACGTTGCTTCCACAGCTACCTCAGCTATCCGATCAAAGTGAACCAAAAACTCAGTGTTACCCTTAGCACCCTTGAGAGGAGACTCTATCCATCCCTTGCTTTTGAATCCAAAACTTTCCACTCCGTCTATAATTCTCTCTAGAACCTGCAGCAGAGAAACAAGTCAAGAAAATATTCACTAGCACAGCATACAGTGGAAATTGTAATGTCAGCCCAAAGACAACAGTAGCTCCATCCTATATTGTATGGATGTCCAAGATGAGTCAACAAGCTATCTTTTGATAGGATTATCTAACAATTTTTGGAACCTTCTCTACTACCAAGTTAAAATGCTTTGGATGATAAATTATATCAAATGGGGTGAAAGGCAATCTTCCTTTGGCCTTCCTGTAAGACTGAAAATTGTCATATCAAGTCACAGGGCAGTGACCACTATTATGTTTGGTCATCAGGAAAGAATGTCAACTTGAATTAAAGCAAGAGCATACTAGTTAATGTAAGACTGTTGTATTTGGAACTCTCCATACCCTGCTTCAGCAGGAATCTACTCTAAGCTTTTTGGTTATCGATCTTGACTAAACAGGTCTGTGGAGATCCAAATATAGACAACCTTCCCTTTCCTATTGTTGACTTACGTAATTGTAAGTTGTAACCTTACCATATTGCATTATTACCCACTAATTTTCCAATCTCATCAACCAATCTTTGTACTACTTAGCCAACCACTACCAAGATTATTCTAAAACTCAAGCATTTTCTTGGAATTTACCAAATCCTGAAGTGCCATTCATTTTGTACAAAAGAAGGAAAAGAGAAGTTAAGAGATCTCCAGAAGATTTCAAGTATGTTCTTTTTCCCTGTCATAAGAATGAAAAGTAATTGGGAAAGCATATTACTTAGGCAACCATGTATGCCCAATAGTTCCATCACAATCTGAAATGTAAACTTGGATGTGCACTAAATGCTGAACGCATAAAAAAGGCATCATGTAACTTCATACCCAACGGCAGAAACGAGTGATTACCTCTTTATGGACCTCTGGATCTCTAACAATGCCACCGCTCCCTACCTGCAAAAAGAAGCGAAAATGAAATAAGGCAGCTTGACTCTACTTTCTTGCTATAGGGAAAAGGCGTAATCAATGTGATTCAGGATATCAAGTTTGATAATTGGAAGGATGAACAAGCCTGTCATCACCCTCATATAACCCAAATATAGTAAGACAGCAAGTGAGTCCAGACCAAACCCTGCCTCCACCACCCCAAACAAAGAAAGGCCACATTTCCTGTTAGAAATACTGTTAACCTGAACCATAACCTCAACCTATGCCTTCCTCAGTAGTAACATGCAGCCAATTCTTACTCAATTGGAGAATGGTGGTGCGTAGTATACCAAGAAGAACAAGTATTAACATACAGGAAACGTTCGCCAGTTATGAAGTAACACTGTTCTCTTGCTACCCTATCTTTTATTTATCCCCCCCCCCCTCCAACCTCAGGTTCTTCCCTGGGTTGTCCATATATGAGACTTACCGTTGGCTTTTGCCTTGCTATCTGTGTTATTATAGAAAAAGACGTGCTGTGTCAACAAAGTTCCAAATAATTACCCTAATGTTATTCAACGTCAACTCGCCCTCCTGTTTAGGGTTCCCAATACAACTAACACTACGACAATTGGCGGCAAGTTTTGCTCCCACCGCTGCCCCACTTCAGTCGTGGGTCCTCAGATGGACTTGCCAACCATAAGAAACAAATGGATTTAGACCAACTTTCTTTTTGCTCCCGCCACATCCCACTTCAATAATGTGGTCCTTAGATGGACTTGCCCGCCAAAAGAAACAAATGAAGTGAGGCCAACTTTCTTTTGGGCTATTTGGAGCTAGAATGCCAACAAAAAGCACTCTCTTGATTCTACTTCTACACAACTATACCCCCTCTTTTAACGGCTTCCAGCCTACTTACAACCCATGAAAAAAGGATTTTGCTTCTGTTTACATCCATAAAAGCTACCAATTAGGAATAGTGGGCCAACAGAGAGCAAAAGCATGGTTCTAGGCCTTGCTACTCCCAAAGAAAAGATTAACACCATGCATATTGTCCATGGCTATTACTCCATTCTAAAACAAGTAACTTTGCAAAACAAAGCATATGAAAGACTTAGATATCGTTCTGATGTAAAGAGTAACATTATAACCAAAGGTCCAAAAAGTCAAAAGGATTATGAAGAAAGGAGAATGAGGTAGGTCAAGTTCCTACCTGTGATCTCCTAGCTTCAAACTGAGGCTTCACCAGTGTAACTAACGTAGACTTCTCCTTCATCACTTTAAGAACAGCAGGCATTACCTGCGTCAATACAATCACAAGAATGAAAAGATCAATATAACAGAGTACCTCTACAAATCACGTACGTGTAGGTATTATCAATTAATATAGCAGCTAAAAGGGACAATGGTGAATGAATGCAACTGGTCAAAAATATCAAATAATAACTAGTTACAATGACATTTACGACATTACCAGGAGTATGGAGATGAATGAGAGGTCCAAAGTCACCAGATCAACATTTTGAGGTAGACCAGGCAGATATCTTAAATTTGTTCGTTCTATAACGGAGACCCGGTCATCTCGACGAATTTTGTCTGCTACCTGATGTAAGATCCAACCAACGTTTATTCATAATTTAGAGAAGAATAGCAGCCAATAAAATAATTGGATGAAATTGACATAACTCCTGAGGTCAATTACACAAAAGCTCCAGCAACGAAGGTCTCCAGTCAAAACATTAAATTTTCACAAGAAATCAGTTTCATTGCAACAATGATTATTCACAATATAGCAGGAAAATCATTTGCATCCCAGCTTCCAAAGGCCCACTTTCTGCCATCTCTCCACCCCAAAGTAAGCCACCTTTCCAAGTGCATTTGATTAATGCAAACATTGTTCTTGCCTGAATTTGTATCTTGATATTCCTTTTCTTGCTTCTTTTCTTTTTTCTTTTTTTTTGGTGGGGGGGCCTAGATTTAAGTTAATGAGGACAGAGTTTGATGGATACCTGTCCATACCCTACATCAACGCCATACACATAAGCAGCACCATATTGAAGAAGGCAATCCGTGAATCCTCCAGTGGACAACCCAGAGTCAAGGGCAACTTTGCCATTAACATCAACTCCTAGCTGCTCAATCGCAGCCTCCAACTTGTGTCCTGCTCTGAATTATGTGTCGGCATACAACACAAGACCTCTGGGTTACAGGGTGCATAAGAATTTCATGGCAAAGTTCAAAATAAGGATGGATTCAAGAATAATCACCTACATACATATTTTGGTATTTCAGCAATAATCTCCACCACAGCTTTCTCGGAAACAGGTGTTCCAGCCTTATTCACCACTTTTCCATCCACATACACTTTCCCTGTACCCAGAAAGGAATGTAAATGAGTGTGCTCTTCATGTATACCAGCTTGCCCTTCAAATTTCTTTTCTACAAGGAGAGCTTAATAACTGTTTGGTTTATATTTCATAGACAGACCCATTACCATTGGAACGTATGATGTATCCATAATCATTGGTGCTACAATAAGGAACAAATCACATCGCCCCCTCCCCAAAAAAATCCCCCAAAAAAAGGATTCTATTTGGTCATTTCAAATGGTCATCTGGCATAAGTTCAGGATGGAAGTCTTTTGTTGTATTGAACCATGAAAACTTTTTTATCTGAAAAAATGAAAGAAAACAGATGAAGCATAACACCTCTCCACATGAAAGATAGTTCACAGTTACTGCATGTTGAGTACGTAACTAGCTGCAAATACAAAGCTGAGAATAGGTTGTCATTTGCCATAAGTTAAACAGATAGTATAAGGCAGGCCGAGAACAGATCTAAAGAGAAGGGCAAAACTCTTGGACACAGTGTCACAACAATTTGAACTGAGGACTTCTACAAGAAAGATAACTTGCTTGAATAATATGTTTATCCATTAAGAATCACAAAAGACTGTCTTCAAAGCATTGCTTACCTTGTAATATCCATGACTGTATCAAGGTTCTGCTATATTGCTGAAATCTCTCCAGACATACCTCATCCAGTCTTCTTTTCCTGGCATTTTTAGCATCAAATTTCAGAAAAAAGAACTGACAGTGATAAGGATCACTAGTGATGTTAAGTTGAACCAAGAACTATGGACAGATATCCTGTTCAACTCTAAGTACTTATTGGGCAAGCAGCAACTTTCAAGAGCAGCTTTTTGTAAATTATTTAAGCCACGTGCATAAATGGGCAACTTCAAGTCGTTAAGGTCAGCCAAGTAATTAAAAGGCGTTTGCAGATTTGCAATTATACTTAAGCAATGCATTGCAGAGTTAGAGAATGCATCAAAGCACTGCATGGTCCCATAGTCAACTTGATGTTCATTGAAACCAGTGGCTTGTTTGATTGGACGTAATCAACATTGTATAATAAAAACAACTTTGTAATTATAGTTCCATTACCATGTTGTGCTATATGAGAGTATTGTAATTTTTTGGGGAAAAAAAAAACAAACAAACTAGCTTGTTATCATGATTGTCAAAGACTATGGATTCATGATTGCATTACAATGTCATTATTTTACACCCAATTGAATGACACATAGTAATCTGTAGTCTTGGGCACACTGATATCACTAGAGAGAGAACGAAAATTCACTTCTGTGGACTTCTAATTTTTCACCTACTTATGGTCCTAATGGCGCAAATGCAACTAAATTCAGTCTCATTGTGGATGGATTCTGGCAAGCAGCATCCAGAATTTCTGAACCCAACAATATTCAAGCCCCACAGATATATACGACATTAGGCACTGTGATATTCATGCTACTAGGTAGGAGCCCAACATTGAATAGCAGCAGCCCTTCCTAGGTGACCTACTCACCCAGAAACCGTAGGTCTACCAAACATAGTTAATCTGTGTGCTCTCATTCCATGGGCTATATCGAATTGTTGAATCCAAGATACAGGGGGAGGAAACTGGCAATAAAGGGGTTGACACCAAAAAATGAGATTCACATCAATATGGTCTGAGATCAGACTAAAGCATTATACATGTGAGTAACTACGTTCTAATGTCTCCCAGAAATGCATACTGAAGATATCAGGCAAATGTTTTTACACAGAACGATTAAAGCTCATTGACGTTATAAAGAATAACCTGAAATCCTCCTTGTAAACAAAGGAAAACATATAAGGTTCCAAATTCTTACTTCTTTATCTTTAATGAAGGAATCTTGGCTGACTTTGCAGAAAAGCTTCTGAATGAACAATGCATATGACCTCCGAACCATCTACCTGGCGTCAATTCACACACAAAAAAGAAAAGGAAAAACAAAAAAAAGGGCATTATCAGCCTCAGGAACAACATAAAACACATGGACAGACAAAAGATAGAAGACATCAGACATGCGCATTCAGCATCATGTTTACAGTAATAAAGTAAACAATTAGCAAACAAAATGTCAGGTCCCTTTAATAGCCTACAAACTCAAAGAGCACGCAACTGGCCAAACCCAGAACTCTTCCACTAGAAAGGTTCAAACTTTACTCAGTTATAGTATTAATTTGAAGAAGACCCAATTTGGAGTCGAGAAAAAATGAGGTCCCAGAAACATTTACGCAAAATCCAGTTGGAAACTGTTAGAGGATAAGCCTATTCCTGAGCCTTCAACCATTGTTAGAGGATAAACCTATTCCTGCGCCTTCAACCATCAGCTTAAGCTTTTGGTTGAAGGCCCAGGAATAGGTTTATCCTCTAACAGAAACTTAGCTCATTCGAATCAATTAAGACATGGAAAGAATAAGTTTTCATGAGAATTTAAGCGAAATCGACAATAAATCACAGAGAGAGAGAGAGAGAGAGAGAGAGAGTACCCGAAGATGATGAGGTGCTGCGACTAGGGAAGAAGAAAACAGCAGCCCGAAAAGTAGTTTGGAAGGAAGAATTTGAAGCGAGTGAAAGGCAGAGACACCGCAACGCCATTGTCGCACCTTCCCTCACCCTCTCTCAGTATAGTCTCAACTCAATATTATCAGCTCCCAAAATGACCGCTGATAGCAAATAATTTCCTTTTTCTTTTTTTTTGGGGGGGTTAGTTTTTTTTTCTCCTTCAAGGATTGGATTTTCTGTTCTACTATAGTTAATTTGCACTTGGTTCAATAAATGATAGAATTCGCCCACCATAAATTTGTTTCATTTATAATACTCGAATTCAAAGCTTTGTTTGAGAAAAACAAGTATTGAATCACTTAAATAAATATATTGGTTCAATAATTCATTTAGTAGTCAGTGCATTGCTATCACTATTTTAAAGGTTATTTCTTATCTGTTTTAGGATCTGGACTCGTTACATGATTTTTTTTTTATTGAAGTTAAGATGTCGATGTAACATGGGTTTAACTTTTCTTTGGGAATTGTCGGTTTGTGGTTTAACCTTTTTGGATCATTGAAATTAAATATGTAAGCTTGTACAACGTTTTCAGTTTGAATTGGTATGGACTAAAAGTAAAATGCTACTCTAAACTTCATCTACTTTTTTTCTATGAACTAACAAGTAGTTAACGATTTTTAGATCTAGGTTTTACGAAACCATTATCCCTCTAATTTTACAATTTAAAAGTAAGATTGTTGTGTCAAATCCCACATGGTAATGGAAGTTTCAGGCTACAGACTTGGATTTTGTTTAACCATTCTGCCTTCATAATAACTTCCAATTGAAATTTCCAATGAAGAGGTACAGAATACTAACATTACTAACATATAATAACTTTCTCAAGTTAGTTAGGGTAAATTGTTAGGTTAAAATTTGATTAGATATTTATCTTTTAATCAAACAAAATGTAGAGAGTCATTTTCCTTCAAAAAAAAATGCAGTAAATCATTCTGTTTGTATTTGATCGACTCACATTATTCATTGTTTACTACTTACTGTAAAATTGTAATATATTTTAATAAGTAGTGATACAAAATGGATAAACTATCTCATATGAAAAAGGAGAGGGAAAATTTGTGCGCAGTAGCGATTAACGGTTGACAGCCGAACAAATCCTATCATCTTTTCTCTTCTTAGATAATCAAATACCATGGAATTCACTGTCACCTTCTCTCCCATTCGAAGCCCCTCGATCCCCCTTCTTCTTACAATCAAAAACTAGCCCAAGTTAATTAACATGTTGATTCATTCTTCCCCAAATGCAGCCTCTTTCCTTCACGCCCATCAATTCAAATGCCCACTTCCATTTCCTACAGCCCATTTAATTCAACATTCTTCGCTTGGTTGTGGGTTTCCTAAATCTGCATATTTGGTGACCCAAATGAAGAAATCATTGACGTTCAAGTGTAGATCACTTGGGGGCCAAGAAGAGGTGCTTATCTTTTTCTCTGTTCTTGTTACTTAATTTAATCTGATAGGGATTAAATCTTAATCTACTACTACTCCTCATGGAGTTTAATTTGGTTGCCTAGTTTTTATCTTTTTTGTTTTTTGATTGTTTTGGGTTTTGCAGGATTATTACTTGTTGGATGCTCCAGTTTCTGCTGGTGATGGTTTCTCCTTTAGTGGAGGTAAATGGGTTCTGATCCTTTTTTTTTTTTCAAAAAAAAAAGGTGGTTATTGTACTTGAGTACTGCCTGAAGCTTATTTTTCCTATGAATATATGGGTTTCTGATATCGCAGTTATGTTTCTGTGTAGATAAGTAAGAAAACACGATTGAATTTTGTGTAGGTTTTTCCTGGATGTTTGTGTAATAGCTTTTGGATGACTAATTGCCGTTGCATTTGCAGATGTGATGTTATATGCTCCAACAATGTGGTGCCCAATTGGCATGTGTAGTTGAGTTTTCACGTTGTCTGAACATTAGCTAGTTTGTCCTAAGCATTTCGGGACTTGGATTTGAGGAAGAAAGAATGAGTTAGAAGTCTGTCACGTCGATGTCTTCATTTCACAGTGGTTGTATGATAGTTAGTGACCGAATTGAATGCCTAGAACCCCATTAGTCCACAGCCGAAATTGTTCTTATGGGCAATGCTCATATGGGGCTCTTGATCTTAACATCTAGATAACACTACATTAGAGTAACTAAGTACCGAACTTCATTCATGTACCATGATAAGCAATCAAAAATCTTGATGCACATTGGTTGTGCTAATGATCATAATGATCATAATTTGTGAGGTCACAAATAAATGAAAGAAATAGATACAGGTATATGTCCTTACCTTTCTCCTCAGAGAATGCACTACTTTGATTTATGTTCTGCAGACTATTATTACCAATCCTGTACAGAAATTTGGTGTTAGAGGAGAATTTGTTGGGTTTAATGGCCCAAAATTACCTCCGCAGATCCACCACGTGCTTCAAGAAGTTTGGGCTACGGACTATAGCGGTTAGGGTTTCGTCGTCTTGACGGGAGGGTTGCTTCCAGGGTTTTTTGCATCCTTATACCTCTAAACCCTATATAAAGAGCCTTACCTAGGCTCTAATAATCATCCCAGACCAGTGGGAAATACTTATAGAGTATTCTGTTTCCACTATCTTAGATTTGTAAGAAAGGTTGAGAGTGTTTTTGAGAGAGATTATAATCTGGTTGCTTGATTGAATCACTCGTTGTGATTATGATCGCACTGTACTCACTCCCTCATAGTGGATTGTTTGTGCTCGTTGCTATCCGTGGTTTTTCCCGCATTGGGTTTCCACGTAAATCTGTGTTCTTCATTGTTCTTGTTATCGTTGTTTACTTTTAAATATAATTGTTCATCCTAATGCTTCCGCTATTAGTTTGCATTCCTAACAAGTGGTATCAGAGCCCTGGTTTAGGATGTCTTCAATCATGAAGGTTGATATTCAGAAGTTTGATGGGGAGATTAGTTTTAATCTTTAGAAGGTGCAGATGAGAGCAGTTCTCATCCAGTATAGGTTGTAGAAGGTTCTTTCAGGACCTTATATGAAGCCCAGTACGATGACAGATGAACAATGGGCGGAGCAGCAAAAGAAGAAGCGTGGTTTTTTGACGGACGACGAATGGGAACAACCGGAGCTGAAGGCACTTTCTGCCATACAGTTGTGCTTGGCACCACATGTCTTACAAGAGGTGCTTGATAAGACAACTGCAGTGGGTCTTTGAGTTCGGCTGGAGGAACTCTACATGACGAAGAGTTTCGCCAACAAGATTCGATTGAAGGAAAAGTTATACACTTTCAGAATGGCAGAAGGTACTCATGTTAAAAATATCTAAATGATTTCAATTCGATTGTAGTTGACCTTGAAAGCTTAGATGTGTAAATTGAGGATGAGGATAAGGCTATTTTGTTAGTTGTGTCTCTACCCCCTTCATATAAACACTTTAAAGAGATCATGCTATATAGTAATTCTGATACTATATCGTTTGAGGATGTTAAGTCAAAATTGTTATCTAAGAAGAAGTTTGATCTTGACATTCATGTTTATTCTGTTGAGGGATTAGTAGTAAGGGGTAAAACAACTGAAAAGGGGAACGGTAATAGGAGTAAGAACTGTTCTAAGTTTAGAAATCCTCACGCTGGTAAGACCTGCTATTACTGTGGTAAATTGGGTCATATTGTTGCTAACTATTGGCTACTGCAAAACAAGAGGGAGAAAGAAGAAGATAATTCTCGTGAGCCTGCTGAAACTTCGTTTGCTGAATCTGATTCTGATGGTGATGTTTTGTTTGCTACCTCTATTGAAAGGGGGAGCGATTCTGAATGGATTCTTGATTCTGGGTGTACCTATCACATGTATTCTCATAAGGATTGGTTTTCAACATATGATCTAGTTGACTCAACTGTTGTTCAGATGGGCAATAATGCCCAATGTAATGTAACTGGAATTGGCACTGTTAAAATCAAGATCCATGATGGTGTTGTTAGGACTTTATCGAATGCTCGTCACGTTCCTGACTTGAAGCGTAATCTCATCTCTTTAGGCACCCTTAAGTCCAAGGGGCGCAAATATTCAGCTAAAGGTGGAGTTCTGAAGGTTTCGAAGGGCAGTCGGATTCTATTGAAGGGTTTGAGGTAAGGAAGCCTCTATGTCTTGCAGGCATCTACTACGACAGATTATATGAAGAAAGGTTCATACAAGTCATCTCCCAGAGCTAAGTTCAAGTATCACTTGAACTCAACCGGCGTATGGATCGCTTAAATATCCTTTGGTGTCCGCCCTGCGGGGCATTACTCTTCGTGGTGCTATGACTGTGTGCGAGAGTTGGTGTTGGTGATTTTGGTCCAAGGTGGAGATTGTTGGGTTAATGGACCAAAATCAGCCCCGCAGATCCACCACGGGCTTCAAGGAGTTTGGACTACAGACTGTGGCGACTAAGGTTTCGTCGTCTTGACGGATAGGGTTGCTCCTAGGGTTTTTTACATCCTTATACCTCTAAACCGTATATAAAGGCCTTGCCTAGGCTCTAATAATCATCCCTGAATCCCAAACCAGTAAGAAATACTTATAGAGTATTCTGTTTCCACTATCTTAGATTTGTGAGAGAGGTTCAGAGTGTTTTTGAGAGAGATTATAAGAGAGATTGTAATCTGGTTGCTTGATCGAATCACTCGTTGTGATTGTGATCGCATTGTACTCACTCTCTCATAGTGGATTGTTTGTACTCGTCGCCGTCCGTGGTTTTTCCCGTATTGGGTTTCCACGTAAATCTGTGTTCTTTGTTGTTCTTGTTATCGTTGTTTACTTTTGAATATCACTGCTCATCCCAACACTTCCGGTATTAGTTTGCTCTAATTCCTAACAGAATTAAGCCCTTATTACCCTTTTGATGAACGGAAAACATGCTAACTTTTTTATTTGCATACTTTGGTTTGATCTTTCTGTTTAAAATTCGTGATAGCCTGTCAAACATATGAGTGATGATCTGTGTTTTTTGGGACAGGAAAGTATTCAGATGGGTCAGGCCCTGCTGATGAATGGTTCAAGCAAGGAAAAATGGTCTGGTTTTCTCCTGACTCCCAAGAGTACAGGATTGCTGTGTCAATACTTATTTTTCCTTGTTTATAAGACATGAAAACATGATACATGGTGAAATTGCATTGAAATACAAGATTCATGTCCTCAATTGCATGAAAGCAATGACTATTTCGTTATATTCAGGAATCAGGACTCATGTAGAAATAATTCCTCGGCGAAGTAGAACATGCCATTCTTTTGTATGCATACTTGCATAGTTGAAACTTAGCAATTTTCTATAATTTTCTATAATTCAGCTAGTTAGTGTACGATGTAGCTCCCACTACCGTTCATTATTCTGACTCTACAAAGGTGTTCTTTTATTATTATCATTGTACAGGTGCAAGCTTACCTTGTTTGTGGCTCAGGAGAGAAGGCAAAAGATCCCATCTTTGGGCTGAAAATGGCCAGCAGTTCTCAGGCCTCTGATGATGTTTTTAGGTGAAGGCATATCTATCGATTAAATAACTGCATTTGGAACATAAGGAATGCCTTTATAAAGAAGCTGGATTTTTTTGCTGCATAGCATTGTCTTATACAGGAATTGAAGAGGGGTTAATTGTAGGGTTTTTCCATACATACATCATTATCTCCAATAGATGGTTTTGCATTGAACGTGGAAATGCCGATAATCCTACAGTTGTCCTCATTCATGGCTTCCCATCACAGGTTTGTCTTATATCGTTCTAGCTTATTGTCCGTTAGCTTTTATTGAAGCTTTCTTTATCAAAATGTCTCCCAGAGAATTAGGGCGGGATAGCTTCTTATACATTTGAAACGAACTTTCCTCGCTATTCTACGTATGTGACAGGACGTCAAATATTGATGTTGCTGGAGTGGGTTATAGGGAGGTCAGGGTAAGGCTGCAGACATCTTTAGCTCCCTGAAATCCAGCATCAGTGGGATCCATGCTGTGTTTGCTGTTGTGGAATTATGGGATGTTTGCTTCATTATATAAATACAGTAGGATGTAAATCGTAATCTTCAAATACTATAATTAGTATAGAAGAACGAGTTTGAGATTCTTTGCTAGAATGATTTTGCAATTAGGCATTCAAGTGCTTTAGAACCTCTAATGTAGAGCTGAAATCTAGTTTTCAAGAGACCTAGGTGCACTAGTTCTCACTTTTCACGTCTCTGAACTTTCTTTTGCTTCATTTTTTAAAATTTTATATTCCCCTCGTTTAATCGGATGCATGGTGCTAATAGGCATACTCATACCGTAAAGTTCTTCCAGTACTCTCCAAGGACTATCACGTCATTGCCTTCGATTGGCTAGGTAAGCTTTTTTAAGTTTATGAAATTCTATTGTCTTCTCAGTCTAGTGATAAAGAGGGGAAGCATTTTCATAGTGCTCTTCTTTTCTTCAGGTTTTGGGTTTTCAGAAAAGCCCCAGCCTAAATATGGCTTTGACTACACAATGGAAGGTAATCTCATTCCACAATTAACTGATCAGTAATGCAATATGTTTAGGAAATTTTGAGTTAAGGGAGACATTATAGTCTGCATCTTATGCAAGTTGAACGGGCTTATTTGCAGAATATGTTTCATCCTTGAAATCTCTCATCGATGAACTTGTTCCAGACAAGGTCTCCCTTGTTGTGCAGGTAATAATCCACCATTTTTGGCAGGTCATGAAATTGTGAATTGATATTAAGGAATGACTTACAGTTAAAATGAATGTGATATGCTGCAGGGATACTTCTCACCAATTGTTGTGAAATATGCTTCTGAGCATCAGGATAAAGTCAATGACCTCGTTCTACTCAATCCTCCTGTATGTTTCTGGAGACTCGGTAACCTGACTCATACTTTTTCATACATTTTCCACTTAGATTCATAGTTGTTTTTTATTGAAATCTATTTCATAATGTTCCACCTGGTCATGCTAGTTCTTCTACCCTGTGGACCTGTACCTGGTTTCAGGCATATCACCTAAAAGTTATAACCCATCCATCTCAGGTTTGCATGGGAGCTTTTACCGTTGTGAATATGCTCAATAGCTCTATCATTCAGATTGTTCATTTCATGATTTCATCCCGAGTACCTGTGTTCAAACTGTACAGTATGGCATGGGTATTGGACACTCAACACTTCCTTTAGACCAAAATTACACAAAAATTTCAAAAAGGGATTAGATGTGTGAAATACCTGGATGCATTCATGTTGGATACTAGTGGTGAGTTGAAGTAACACAGCACATTAGACTTGGAACAAAAGTGGACAAGTTTAACAAATGTTGTTGAGCACGACTCAGGCAATGGAGCATCTTTTGTAAACTCTCCTGGAAGCACACTTGTGTGTGTGTGTGTGTGTGTGTGGAAGGAAAAACAGTTCTAAAAGATGAGGCATATTTGAAGTCAGCTTTTTGTAAACCACTTGAACTGGTTAACACATTGGTTTCATGACATATTTTCAGCTTCCTCGAGCTGTAGTGCCTTCCAATTCAGGAACAATAACTCTTCACTTCTTTTGTGCTGTGCTGAAGATTACAGATAAGCATGCCAACTTGCCATCAACATTGTCCGTATTCGGCAACTTTTTGCTTGGCGAGATATTTTCTCAGGTAAAAATTACACCAATTTGCTCGTGTAGTGTTCTTTCCAGTGCAAATGGAGTTGTGACATCAGCTTATTGGCCAAAAACAACAGCGTAAACTCTATTGTTTTCCTGCTCACTTTAGGATCCTCTTAGAGCAAGTGATAAAGCATTGACCAGCTGTGGTCCATACAAAATGAAGGAAGATGATGCAATGGTTTATAGAAGACCTTATCTCACCTCTGGTTCCTCTGGTTTTGCCCTCAATGCAATTACTAGAGCTATGAAAAAGCAGTTGAAGGTTCCTTTCTTCTGAACTCATTTTTATGGATTTGATTCTTGCCTCCATCCCCGCTCCTCCCAAACCAATAAAAAAAAGGAAAAAAGAAAAAATCCAAAAGAGGAGTTCTAGTTTGGGGAATGACAATTTCAAGTGGTGATTCGTCATATAACAGGGTTATGTTGAGGAGATGAGAAGCACACTCACAGGTAAAAACTGGAAAACCCGAACAACTATCTGTTGGGGCCAAAGGGATCGTTGGCTGAACTATGATGGAGTCGAAGACTTCTGCAAATCATCGAAGCATAAGTTGGTTGAACTTCCCATGGTAATGATTCTTTCTTATGTATTTTGTGTTCATCAACATTGCTATACTTTGAGCCTGGGAGTCTCTGTGTTGGGCTGGCAGTGCATCAACAAGAACACTTAAGACCTTCTATCTACACCTGAAGAAGCAAAACTTATGCAAATTGGACGAGCCTAACATACCATGGACATGGCACCTGTGTTAACATTACATAGGAGCACTACACAAACAATAAGTGTCTATTTGGGCATGATATCCTTGGTCATCAGCCATGGCATAGACTAGCAATTGGCTTGTTCGGTTTGGTTTAGGGTGATCTAACTTTTTGGTCGGTTCATGTAAAGTTGACAAATTTACGAGTGAGTCATTTGCAATTTGAATGTTACTTACCCTCCGCTGTATGCCATTCTATTGTATATTCCCAAATTTGTGCCTCCTTTGGCCCCCCTAAAAAAGCGGAAAACACCAGCACCAGCACCAGCACCAGCAACAATAACAATAATGAAAATAATTGATCTAATAAGTTTGTCTAAGAATGGTGGCAATGTTGATCGGAAAACTTTAAATTGATTTTGATTTGTTTGGGTCAAGTCAGGTTTCGGATTAAAATTAGGGTACCTTATTTCAAGTATGGGTTCCGTTTGGTTTCAGGTTGGATATTTGTTGTCGTCAGATACTCAGATTTGTCGACTTTACTCAGCCATGTTGGGAATGAATAGTTTACTTTTTTCAGGCAGGGCATCATGTACAGGAAGACTGTGGTGAAGAGCTAGCACAAATCATTGCTGGACTGATCAGCAAGCAAAGATAAACATTTACAGTGTATATATATGCTCATCTTTGTCAAATTTAATTTAAAGTGCTGTACTATGAACCATTAACCATACTTATTGATCTCTTCACTTCATATATATATTCTGGGTTTTTCTCTAATCTCTCTTGGTATGGCTGTTTTGTGAGAAAATAATATGCTATTGTCAAAGCAGTACCAGTTATAAATAATCAAAGGAAAAAAATCTCTAATAGAAGAATTCTATTCTACCTGGACCAGTAATAGTTCAACTCTAGTTACACGGAATATTAAGAAAATATGTCAACTCTCACAAGGAGGAATGAAATCTGTCAGGAAAAAAACACCACCAGATACTAAAAACAATACGGGAAAAAAAAAAAATACAAAAGGGGTTTATCATTAGCGGTAGCCTGTAATATCAATAATAACTTCAATAATCTAGAAAATAGAAGAAAAGTGGAATAAAAAATTAAAAAGAGGATAATTAGGAATCTCTTCAGCAATCATTATTGAGAGGCACCACAGATAGTACTAGTATCTTTTTGATCAGAACAATATAATTAGGTAGTACTGTCTTATAATGAAGGCATGATTAATTGATTATCAACCACCGACGCATTTCTAGAGGTTATTATTCTTAATGCATTATTTAGTATTGGAAATTGTTTCTCCATGCACTATTCAGTCATTATTATTACATCAAAGCCCAGTACCGTGAAATAACTCACTCTTTAACCAATACAGATTGATTCAAGTAATTTAACACTTATTCTTCTTAAGTAAAGTTTCTGAATCAAGTGTTATGAATGGAAAAAATCTATAATATGAGAGTTCTACCCCGTATTGGGCTAAAAGTAACTTGACTCTAGTGAAATGGAGAATCTAAAACTCCAAAAAAAACTCACTGTTTGAACTGGTACCGTGTACTAAACTTGTTTATATCTATTTTTGTTTCGTTTTTTTGGGGTTAGTTAATAAATGTATAGTACTCAACACTTTCTATATTCTATTATCGGAGGAAAACAGTCCTATTCGTATACTTTTGTTGTATACGTGAGGTTCTTTATGTTGTGTAATTTATTTTTAATTTACAGCAAAATTGTTATTTTGAATAAAGTTATATACTGATAAAATAAACACCCCCTTTTTTTCGTTACGAAGACAATTGAAATAAACCCCCTAAAAAAAACTAAAGTAGAAATTAATATATTCATTTGCACCATACACCCAGAAGAACAGATCAAGTGTTGGAGGGATCGGACGAGCCCTTCGTGGCTAGGCAATTTGCTATTTTGTTCAAAATACTATAAATAGCTCAAAATTCTGACTCCTCCTCCTCTAAAACCTCCTGTTACTTTTTAAAATTTTCATTCTTTCGATTAGAGATAAACATATTCCTGAACTTTCAACCATTAGCTTATGCTTTTGGTTAAGATTATCTTTGAACATAATATCAGAGCCTTTCTGAGCAAAAGGTCTCAAGTTCAAATCTCAACAATCTCCATATTGATTTATTGCGCAAGGTAGGAAGAGTCTTTGCAGCATCCATGCTTCAAGCCCAAAGGGCATTCGCGTAAGGGGGTGTGTTAGAGGATAAACCTATTTCTGAGTCTTCAACTATCAGCTTAAGCTTTTGGTTGAGTTAGTTTTTGAACACTTTCTTCTCTTATTTTCTAAAAATTGTTTGGAGCTATCTATCTCTAAGTCTAGAGGTGGTAAAAGTTGACCCGATCTGTGATTCAACTTGAAAGACCTGCAATCGGACCTGACTTTAACTGAAAATTGAATCAATATTTTGAATTCTGATTTGAAATGACCTAAGTTGGCCCAACTTAATTTAGACACAACGCGATAGTAACCCAACATGAGGCCTCATTAACTCGAAATTATATTAATCAAGATTTGATCTATTATTGAACAAGATGGTAAAAAAAAACATGAAATATTGAACAAAAGAAGAAAATTAATGATACTTTTATTTTGCATTTTGTGTGTCAATAGTAAAACTTATTTAGGTGGGTTTAAAGGGGAGGAATCATAGTTCATAGGTTAATATAGACCTGTTGTTCAAAGGGTCATAGATCGTAGGCTTTGAAAACACAGTAATGTTTAGAATTCATAACTAACACTCATTATATTCTACCTAACTCCATAATTATCCAATCCGAACCCATTATGACTAATAATACCCAATACTCAAGAGTGATCTAACCCGAACAGGTTAAACCGACCCTTATTTGACCTGATACGAGTAAACTCGAAGCCAATCTGATTGACCCAGATTGTCATCTCTATTTCTAAATACGCAGCCAATGATAAGATCTTTTCATGTAATCCTATTCAATAAAGTGTATTATTAATTTCGTCATTATCTTTTATTGACAAATGCCTCTCATTATTAATGTTTGGATTTTCCTACAAAGAGTCCCTGCCTATTTTACTTTGTTTTTTAAAAAAAAGAAAATCTTGCTTATATTTTAAATTCTTAATAATTTTAATATCAATCCACTTAGGCAGTATGTTTAGCTATTTTTCATCATCATCTTTTAAATTTATTTATGAAAAATGAAGAATGAATATTAAGAAGGGACCTTTATCAAAATGTTATGCTCTTATTTGACTAATGGGTGGTTATACCTAAAAAGTTGGCCTCGTTGAATAAGGCAACCATAAATGACTACTTTATGACGTTACGGGTGTAATTTTATTGTGTATTTGATTAAATTCAAAGTAAAGAAAAATCTAACATAAGTGAGTCATAGTCTAGTCATAACTCTCAGTACAGATACTATTATTCCATTATTGCTCATTGCAATAGCCTCATGTACGAATATTATTAATATTCGTTATTCTTTAAATACTTGCTCAATCCTGATACGAACATTGTGAAATGCAAAAAACATGCTTCCCAAATCAAATAAAAACTATAAAGACTTTGAGGACAGTACTCCACACATGAATTTTCTCCATGATCATTAAAGGTCTAAGTTTCGAATTAATTACGGATCAAATTCTTGTCCCTGAAGAACAAATCAAGTATTGAAGGGGCCGGCTGAGCCCTTCGTGGCTAGGCAATTTGCTAGTTTGTTCAAAATATACAACAACAACAACAACAACAACTCTCAGTGTGGGTCCCGCTTTCGCGGGGTCTGGGAAGATCCAGTTGTCTGCAACCTTACCCCTACCGGTATTCCTACCCATAGAGAGGTTGATTCCTAAAGACCCACAAAACAGGTTTTTTTTTTTTTTTTGGGGGGGGGGGGAACAGTTTGTTCAAAATATGTACTATAAAAATAGCTCAAAATTCTGACTTCTCATCCTTCTGTTAATTAAAACTCGATTTCTATTTTTTAAAATTTTCATTCTTTCTTCTCTTATTTTCTAACAATTGTTTGGGGCTAGCTATTTCTAAGTCTACAGGTGATAAAAGTGGACCTGACCTGCTAATGACTTGAAAGATCTGTAACTAGACTTGACTTTAACTGAAAATTGAACCAATACTTTGAGCTCTGACTTGAAATGGCCTGAGTTTACCCAACTTAATTTAGACCCAATCTGATAGGAACCCCACATGAGGCCTCATTAACTTGAAATTATATTAATCGAAATCGATTCATTGTTGAACAAGATGGCGAAAAAACATGAAATATTGAACAAAATGAGAAAATTAATAATATTTTTATTTTGCATTTTGTGTGTTAACTTATTTAGATGGACTTAAAAAGGAGGAATCATGGTTCATAAAGTTGAGATAGACCTGTTAGCCAAAGGATCATATATAGATCTTAAGTTTTGAAAACAAAGTAATATTCAGAATTAATATCTAACATGTATTCTACCTAACTCCAAAATGTTCCCCAAACCCATTATAACTAATAATATCCAATACTCACGAGTGACCCGATCCGAATGGGTTAACTCGGACCCACCTTGACCTGATACTTAAGATAACCCGTTATGACCAGAACCCGTATGAGTAAACTCGAGCCCACCTAGATTGACCCAGATTGTCATCTTAATAATTTTATGATCAATCCAGCCACTTAGGCAGTATCTTTCAAGGAAACCGTAATTTGATATTCATTTATGCTATCTCTTTGACCACTAGAAATTAAATTTGGCAAGATACTCACTTCTACAAGGGTCGTTCTAGCTGAACCTCCACTAAAATCCGTAAGAGAAGTACCAAAGCAATAGATTTCACGGGTAGCCCATTATATAGATTAAATTGGGATAGTTGATTGGCAAAATCCTAAGCTCCGAACAAGATGTAAGTAATTGCCATGAACGCCAAATGGAAGCCGATTAAGATTGGGACTAGCTAATGATAGACTGATAAAATGAGTAAGGTCAAGTGAAGGTTTAAGTTCAAGAAATTTGCAAGATAACTCGAACGGGTTAACTCGAACCCAACTTGACATGATACTTAGGATAACCCGTTATGACCAGAACCCGTATGAGTCAAATCGAGCCCACCCAGATTGACCCAGATTGTCATCTTAATAATTTTAAGATCAATCCGGCCACTTAGGTAGTATATTTAGCCATTTTTTGTCATCATCTTTTAAATTTATTTGTCAAAAATGAAGAATGAATATTAACAAGGGATCTTGTAAGGCTAAACAAATTGTTATGCTCTTATTTGACTAATGGGAGGTTACACCTGAAAAGTAGGCTTTGTTTGATAAGACAACCATAAATGACTTTCTGACATTATGAGTGTAATTTCATTCCGTACTTGATCAAGTTCAAAGTAAAGAAAAATCTAATATAAGTGAGTCACAGTCTAGTCATAACTCTACAGTACAGATACTATTACCCCATTATTACCCGTTGCAATAGCCTCATGTACGAATATTATTAATATTCTTAATTTAAATACTTGCTCAGCCTTGACATGAACATTGTAAAATGCAAAAAACATGCAAACTAAATCAAATAAAAACTAGTTTGAGAACAGTCCACACATGTATTTTCTCCATTATCATTAACATGATAACATCTAAGTTTAGAACTACTTAACGGACCAAAGTCTTGTCCCACCTAACCTACATATTATTTACCTACATGTATAAATTACCACACCTCTATCATCATATCTCATGTAAAAAAAAATATATATATATATTGTGTGTAAAAATTTAATAAATATGTTTTTAGTATTACAGGATTAAGTATATATATATATATATATATATATATATATATATATATATATATATATATATATATAAAATCAAATCTGAGCAGTCCAGTACCTAGGATGGTATTTATTTTGTCCAATAAAATTAAGTTTATGTTCATATTTTTGTAGAGGAAATGTTGCCAGCGAGTCCTTCATGAAACAAGTATTCCTAATTCCTAATAAAAACTACTATTCTATGTCATGTTCATTCATGTACTGTAACATGAATTCAAAGCCAACACGACCAAGTTGTCATGCATTACGTCTCTGGAAAAAGACATGGTAGTACCACTGACGGTGTTGGTTAGATTAGAGGGAACAAAAGTAAACAAAGGGAAACAATATTAAAGAAAAAATAAAAGAAAAATGTTATTTGTTTTTCCCCCTATCAACAATGAAGGAAAAATCACTTATTCCTAAAGTTGAGAAAGTCAGATCCGACATGATAATCTGACCCGAATCCGATCTAAAGTTGCTGAGAGAAATCCGAACCCGAAACGAACCGAACCGATTTCGACCCGAAGTCGACACGATTTGACCGTTTAGCTTGAAAATATGTTATTTTTCAATTTTGAGTAGATCTAAACTATTTAAAAAGTTGATACCAAATTGACCTATTTATTAAATGGGTCAACCCGAACGAACCTGTTACCCAGCTCTACTTACTCCCACAATTCCACAACTATGCTTGTAGTTTATAGACAACTTTTCTTTTATTATGTATAGTTTCTTATTTGTCGAGGTTTTCTGTTTTACTTTAGATGACAATAATACAGGTATAATTCTTAAAAGAATGATCGTCTGATAATCTATGTACTGACATAGTTACATCTCTAAAAAAATAATATGAAATTATTGCACATTAGTTATCAAATAAGATTTAAATATGATAGGTGCTTCCATCACAACAAACTGCCCAGTCTCGAATATGTTCCCATTTCAATATCAGCTTTGTTCTTTTCATGGAAAAAAGACAAACATAATTGAAAGGAATAGTATGAAATCAAAAGAAATAAACTTTTCAAAGAAAGTAAGAAAGATAGAAAGGAATTAGAAAAAATGAAATTATTGTTCAATAGGTGCGAAAAAAATAGAAAAAAATGAAAGGCAATAATATCATTTATTTACCAAAACCCAAAAACAAAAACCAGGGCCCTCCAAGTGGTGGCAATGAGAGGAAAGAGGAAGGGTACTAGTGTACTATTCATGAACAGCATTTAGGCTAACTTTAAAGAGTAGAATCTAGGTCAAATTGAGGGGGCCAAAGCCACATAGCCCCAAATAATCGGGGACACTATCATATTCATTCTTCCATCCTACAGCTTTGTCGACTTGCCTGCTTTTCCAAACCCTAGGCCCCCGGGGCCCCCCACCGACCTCTTCTCACCATTCAGAACTCTGAATACACCATGGTTCCCTTGCTCCGTGCATTGTACGTGATCATCCTTCCTTTTAAGTAGTACTTACTTCCTCTCACATTAATATAAGTCTTGTAAATATTGTACCACACTGTTCGGTATCGGCCAAAACATAATGTATCGTACTGATCAAGAAACAGTACAAGATATTATTCAATATTGTGCTGGTCAAATACTGAACTATATTGTTCTGTACAGTCAAATGCCGAATATTGTCATATCAGTATTTTCGATCAAATACCGCCCAGTACACTAAAATTTCAAATTTTTTGTATCTTAATTTTTTTAATTTTTTAAAATTTAAAACGGTACGAGTTAGGTACAACGGTACATAAATTTGGTGGTCTCGTTCCAGTAAAAAATGGTACGATGATCGGTACGATATTTATAACTTTGATTAATAGTCAAATCTAACGAATATGCAAAAATACATATTAAGGGCCTTTTCTTTTTGTTGATAAATATATTTTTATCATTTTTCAACTCTTAATAATCTCTTTTAAAAATTTTACAAATAAATCCCTACTTATTTATATATCTTATTAACATCCTCCAATTTTTACCTACTTCTTCAGTTCTTCTGTTCATTCTCAATCTTGACCAACTCCTATACATCATTACAAAAAAAATCAACTTTTATTCACTTGTATCAATCCGTATCAACTTCATCAATTTACCAACCCTTATTCACCAACAAAAGAAAATGCCTAAATGTATTTACATAGTTAACATGGGTTTTTCAACCTATAAAAATGATGTTGAAATTTGAGAAAAGGAAACTTTGACAATGATATGAGATTAGACAAAAGGATATTTTTGACAAATACTATAGGATGGAAGATACTCTTTTTCTAATATTAATGACATGAAGACACTTTTATTTGAGTCTATTGAAATCGTTCTTTACTTGTGCAAGATGCAAGAAAAAGATTAGCTATGAATCCTGTGATTAGGGGTGGACAATGAATCGAGTGAGGGTCAACCGTTTAACAAAATAAATTAGGTCGGGTCAAGATCGGTCCATTAACGATGTGGGCCGAACGAGACTTTTTGTGTAAATAAAAAGGTCGGGTCGGATCTGTCAATGGTGGGCCTTTTTTGGCCTACTTTAAAATGGAGCAAACTTGTATTCAAAAAAAAAAAAACTCTATATAATAATTATTATTACATATAAAACATTGCTAATAAGTTTAACAACTTATAGCATATAAATTAGTGTGGCAAATTACTTGAAAAAAATACTGAATTACTAAATGAGTTGTTAATGGATCATTCCGACCTGTTAATATTCTTTAATAGGTATGCCCACTATTGACATGACTCATTATTAACCAAACCCTTTACAGATCCTATTTTAAACACATCGGCTCACTTAATTCAATAAATATTCAATTTATTATCCACCCCTAGCTGTGATAAAAAATAATAAAATTATTTATATCTAAATCTCTTTAAATACTCAAAAAATGACATTTCCAAAAACAGTTGTTAACTTGTTATTATCAGAAATGGCTTGCAATGCAATTAGGGGTGGCAATAGGGTAGGTACGAGACCAGTTTAGCAGTACCCTTACCCATACCCATTTTTAAAATTAATACTCATACCCATACCTATATCCATCGAGTATTCTAAAGTTATACCTATACCTACTATGTATAGCAGGTATGCGGGTTTTATTCGAGTACATATAGATAAAAAAGAATTAAACCTATCTTGTACTCATATTGGACATCAAATAGCTAATATGTCACATTAATATAAAACTTCTAACATATCATATCACATCAAATACAGCTGAAAGATCCCTAATCAAAGCAACAAATTAGCACTTGACAATTACAGTTTTAAACAAAATGTTCCGCTAAGGTCTCGAATATCATACAACTCAAAGCAACTAGCAAAATATTCAAGTACATGTAACATATTAGAAATGTAAACAAACGGATATGTGTTTTCTATATGGCGGATATGAGACAAGTATAAAACGGGTATTAATAAAATGAATATTAAACGGATATGACCTATACTCATACCTATACCCATATTTATTTTAACAATACTCATCTTATACCTATTTTTTAATTTTTTACTACTCGTACTCATATTTATTGGGATAGATTCTACATATTTTAGGCGAATATGAATTTCTTTGCCAGCCTTAAATGCAATTAAGAGACACAGACTAGAGCATGGTAATTTGTGGAATACACTGTAGATTAATTGTACAGGCAGCGATTTGAAGGGTCCAAATCCAAAAACCCTTCATCTTATCTTCTCGATTATTACTTATAATTAAATTAATTAAAAGCATTCCCCCTCTTTCCGCCGCTACTGTGCAATCAAGTGTACCTTCCTTCTCGTACACCCTCCATGTGGACTCTTCTGATACCGCCAAATCCAGTGTCTTGTACTATCACGGTTCCAGTATTGAGTACTCACCCAGCTTCTTTTCTGGGGTCCACCTTCCCAGCTGCTCCTCAATTTATATTATAAACAGTTATCTTTTTACACACAATTAAAAATAATGCAGTATGCTGCTCCAGAGTCTCCCCTCTCTCCCTCTCTCTCTCCCCCCCCCATTCAATTGCCATGGAGTGCAGCAAGAAGGTTTCTTTCTTTCTTTCTTCCTCTTTCATGGGTTGATCTCTTTCTCTTTCAAAGATGTGTGTTTTTTTTCTTTTAAGATGATATTTTTTAGGTTTTCTTTGCTTTTAGTATTTTTCCCTTTTGCTGTGAGATGAGAATTTTGTGGGTGTGTGGGAATTGGAGATTTTAATTTTTTTTCTGATAATTTTAATTTTATAAGTGGTAGATTCATAGCTGCATGATTATCTGAGAGAATTATGGGTTCTGGGTATGTTTTGTTTCAACCCAGTTGGGGTTTTTTGGTTTTTTTTTTTTTTTTTTGGCTTTATGGTGAGGATTTTGTGGGTATGTAGGAATTGGAGATTTAATTGTTTCTGATTATTTCAATTTTATGAGGGGTAGATTCATGTTTGCATGATTATCTGAGAGAATTGTGGGTTCTGGGTATGTTTTTGTTTCTACCCAGTTAGGGTTTTTTTTTTCTTTTTTTTTGTGGTGGTGTTTTTTCTGATTTGGTGGGTTATTGAGCTTATTGTCTTTTTTTTTTTTTTTTTGGCCTCTTTTTTCTTTTGCAGTTATTTCATTTCATGGTGTGAAATTGTGGCCAATAATTAGGGTTTCTGCTGGTATGCTTCTCTTTCCTTGCGTTAGTCCTCAATTCAAGCTATACTTTCCCTATTTTCAGGTGTTCTTTTGTTGTGTGTCATTTGAATGCAAAATTTGGCCACTTTTTTTGGTTTTAAATGTTGGAATTTGTGTAACTCAACATCTTTGATTTGTAGTTCATGTAATCAAGCTAAGCATTTTTTGGATGGGTAGTACTATTGTGTAGCCAATTGGGGTTTAGCATAGTTTTGGATCTCATCAATAACGATTTGTAGAGGATGTCTTTGATTATTAGGTTATCTAGGAATTCAATTTGTCGGCATTTTAAGTAAGCAAACAAGGCATGTGATATTGATAGTTTGGTTATTTTGTTTTCAATTAGCTGATGTTTAACGGGTCTACAATTATTCTCGAATGGATGTACAATTAATTTTGGCACGTTCGCACTTTGATCTCGAGGATTTACCACAAAGTACTAGTCTAGCATCCCATTTGTTACTCCGTGCATTGTCCTCACTATATTCCAAGAAAATTTCGGACATTACTTACTCCACTCTTTTTAATTAATTTATGCTTTCTAGATCCTAAATAGTACTTAAGTGTTCTACTTCTGCTTGGTGGGGTTAGCCTTTTTAAGGTTTTGGAGCATCACCTCCACAGCCCTAAGAGAAGGGGGGGTCGATTCTAATCAATTTTTGTACCTCTCTTGCAAACCCACAAAGACGCACAATTTTTTATTTAGGAAATTATACAAATAGACTTCAATGGAAATTTAGGAAAGAAATTATTATATTTTTTAAAAAGAAAGGTTAGCTTTTTCTACTTACATGGGCGAAGTGGCAAACAAATCCTTACAAGTGGTGGGGCTTGAACCCCCGACCTCCTTTTTGAAAAATGAGTACTCCACTACTTATGCAAGTGCGTTTATTCATAGACATTATTATAATGAAGGAGAGTGGATAAATAAATTCGGGCATATCAAAGTGAAAAGTTTAATAACAGTTGTTGTAGGGAGGAGTGATTATTAGAGTAATGGTGTCCAACTTGCAAATCCCATATTAAAATTAAATAAATTGAATATAGAGTAATTGGAATTGTTTATGGGATGGAAGAAAGCATTTTTATCCCTCAACATATATGTTTATGGGATGGAAGAAAGCATCTTGCAAATCTCTCTCTCTCTCTCTCTCTCTCTCTCTCTCTCTCTCTCACACACACACACACACACACACACACACACACACAAAAATTTGAAAGAGGAAAAAGCTATATGCCTATGAGTACAAGTGCACCTATTTCCCTGAAAAGGGGAGAGCGATTCCATTTAATTGCAGATGCGAAATTTGTGTCTTAACGTTATAACTTTTCATAGCAGCATAGATATCACATTTCATCACCATCATTCTGAATGCAGTGTATAACATAGAAATATTAGACATCAAAATGGTAAGCATCAGAGTTGAGGAGCAAACAATCTTTAGGTTAGTCTACCATGCTTTTTTTCCCCCCATTCGGAATTAGCTACAACCTACGAGTATCAACCATGGACTAGCTCATTTTCTGAAGATTTTGCATGTTTTTGATCCAACATTTAGTGTCACATATTCACTCATGGAGGCGTGTTGGTTGTCTTTGTTCGCTGTGAGTTTGACAAAAGTGCGTGAGGGAGGATTGGAACTTTCTAATGACATAGCTATCGTGAATCCCTTTTTAGCCCCCATTTTACGTTTGTTGATTAACAACGAAATGCATCTACTTATCATGCTTTCTATTGTTCGATTTGTTGCAGCCCCTTTGTTAGGCAGTCTTCAATCCATAACCACTTTGAATAGTTTTTCATTCTTACCTGCCTGATCATGAGCCAAACATGTCCTTTTTTGGGGGGGGGGGCGGGGGGGCAAGCCTAATTAATATAATTGATTTTTGTAGGAAGCTGTAGGTAAGGTTTCTTCCAAACTCCATCATGGTGGTTCCATATGTGAAATATTTGATGGTAAGCTTTTGGTGGATCTACCTCTGGATGTATTTCAATATCATCGACAACTAAATAGCCATAGCAATTATTGTCACTTTGTTGAATTCGTCATCTTGGTCCTCCTTTTATTCAAAATCTTCTCCTTTTAGAAGTCTTTAACTCTCTAATAGTCTCAATCAAGTATCTTCATATCTACTTTATTGACTTAACTTCTTGAATTTGCCTTTAGTTGGATACTAGACAACCAATTAGGTTGCAATGCATTTGAATGCAGTATTGCTAGCATATTCACCATGTGACACCCTTGTTTCTTGTAATCCCTGGTTCATTTTATCTTCCAACTTCTTGAACTTAAACCTTAACTTGACCTTACTCATTTTGTCAGTCTATCATTAGCTAGTCCCAATCTTATTTGGCTTCAATTTAGCATTCATGGCAATTACTTACATCTTGTTAGAAACTTAGGATCTACCAATCGACTATCCTAATATAATGCATATAATGGGCTACCCTAGCAAAATCTATTACTATTGGTACTTCTCTCACTGATTTTAGTGGAGGTTCAACCAGAACAATCCATGTAAAAGTAGTATCATGCAAATTTAATCTCTAGTGGTCACAGAGATAACATAAATGAACATCAAATTATGGTTTCCTTGAAAGATATTGAGTACTCATAGTAAGTATCATTTGATGGGTTTATGACCAACATAGGTTGGTCAATTGTTTGGACACTCGTCTCAACTTGAGTGAGGTCTCATATTTGAGTCTTGCGGATGGAGAAAACAACATCGGGAGACTTTTTAACCCTTATGGGGCCAAAGGGTTCAATAGAGGATTGAACGCCCAATTCTTTTTTAAAAATTTTAAAAAGAGGGGTTTATTCATAATGCCAGCTTGTTCAAAGCATTTAAAAATCCTTGGCACACATTTTCTTATTATTTTGCTTGATGCAATAGTATATATATTCAATCTTGCATGAGCAAGAAAAGAAATCTAGTAGATATATTACACAAAATATTGATTGAAAAGAGGATCAAGTAACTCTGAATTACAGAAGTGCCTATATGTATAATATATACAATGGGCTAATGCCTCAGTCAGCCTTTGGCTGCGAGTTTTCCATTTTTCTTCCATCAGATTATACCTATTTTAATATTTCTTGTTTTCCCATTTTGTTACCCCTGCTTGCCGTCATCTAGTGGAGTGCAAAGGAACCACTGGCTCTTTCTAGGGCAAGGGCTCGCCCTACGAAGTGCTTAAGTTTAACGTTCTAAGAAATTTTAAGCTTAGTCTTTCGATAGTTTTTGGTAGTTAGAGTCAAGTGCTTAATTGAGAATGGCGCTGAACTTTTGGTTTTGGTAGACTTAGTCATGTGAGGCTTGCCGATGATAATTTTTGTGGCTTCTCGCTTTTGTGGCGTAGTTGACGTGCATTGAATCCTTCAAATATACGTTCTGATTAGCTGAATGTTGGGTTATTGATGTGATTGATCTAATACAGGTTAACATATTGGATGCTATTGATTTAGTTCTAATTATTGCATATTTGCATTCGATGGACTTCAATAAGATAATAACTTCAGTAATCACCATTGTGGTCAGTTGTACCACGCGGGAATGACTTCCACAGGTCCCGTGTCTAATTTCTTTTAATTGCATCTAAGATCAAATGATCTTACATTGAATCTCTTATATTGGTGCCCAACTTCATTGAGTTGCAAAAATGGAAAATATGAGGAAATGAAACTGTATCTTCCTTTTGGGAGATCATTTCGGCATCCTGTGTTGGTGAACATGCCCTTCAGGCCGGGGCACTTGTGCACCACATCCTCTTTTTTTGATTGTAGAGACTCAAATGTTTGTTGTCTTGGAAAATTTCTTGTGTATCTAACATGTATCTAAGAATGTTAAAAGGTGTCCAGTGAGTGTCGATGACCACTACTGATATGCTTAGGACAGAATTTGTGCTTCTAGGACGGCAATATCAGTGGTTCTTAAACAGAATTTCTCCCTTTAGTTGATTTGCATATTGCATTTGTGTTTTGTTTGCCGCATTAGTCTTGTTGGTATTCGCCTGTTCGTGTATTTACTGTAGCCTTTAGGAATACTCATATCTGTTTTGTGCTTTATTTCATCCAGCGCTATTTTAAGTTTGATGCTTTCTTAAAGTCGTATTTCTATATGAATTTCGTTGTATCGATCTTAGCTCTTTCATTTTGCTTTGGAAATATTGATAATTATGTTTAGATATGCCTATCAAAAATATGTTGTTGGCAATTGGGGAGCAACCTCTGTGCTTGCTATATTAAAGTAAAAGTAATCATGCGTACATCTGCATTTGCCCAAACCCTCCTTAGATAGGAGTCATGGGAACCTCATGGGGCCATTGTTACTGCTGTGGTTATTGTTTCAGTAGTTATCATGAGTTGTCATTACTAATGCATGATTTAGCCTTAGCTTGCCTAGATAGTAGTCGTGAGAGCCTCATGGGGCCATTGTTCTTCTTTGTGGTTATTGTTTAAGTAGTCGTTATGAGTTATCATTGCTAATGTATGATCATTGTCCATCTCCTGCAGGTTTGATACCATTTTAAAATTCATCTAAAGATCATTTGACGATGAGAGAGAGCACGCTTGTACCCATTCATGGAAATGAGAACTACATGACTCTGTGATCTTGGGTACTAGCGTGGTCTCTCTTATCGTCATATGATCTAATGATGGAAACTACTTGATCTCTTCTTCCGTTCCATTGATACATACGCATAGCAAAGGTCAGCTTGATCACTGTTCTCTTGTCATGGCCTTCTGAAATTGGAGATATGATGATGAAGTTACAGTTTGGCATCCAGAATACCGTGCTGCTGTGGCATGTTTTTCTTTGAGCTTTCAGTCTTTGACTGGCTTGTTTAGTTGGAACCCCGCCCTACCTCTGAAAATAAAATAAAATGAAGTTGGGCTGAGTTGGTACTCTTTTTTTTCCCCCCTTTTTTTGTTAAGCTCCCCAGACCCCGGGAAAGCGGACCCACACTGAGAGGAGGAGGAGGAGGAGGTGGTGGTGGTGGTGTTGTTTCCTTCTTTGGTTACAGATGCCCTCCTAGCTAGTCAAGTATAGGGTCAAATTTGGGAGCTAATTAAGGCCTTAGGAGTAGAGGGGAGAACTTTAGTTGTTATTACCTACACATGAGTGTAGGTAGCTTTACCTAAAACCAAGGTTGTCATAACTCAATATTCATTTTGGATAACCTAGCATCCATCTTTTATGCAGTTATGATATTAGTGTCATTGGCCTACCTGGCATAGATGCATAATTTTTTTGGATGTGGGAACCAATAGAAATATCGGGGATTTTGGGGATTTATAAAAAAGAAAAAGGGAACTTATATTAGGTAGGCCAAGGACTATAGTAAAATTTTACTTTCTCATGATTCAGTATTATTCATTTTTTATAATTGAATGTTCATTTTAGAGCTAGCGGAATTGTTATAATTGGTGTTCATTTTTCCATAATGTAATATTCATTTCTTTATGATTGAATATCCATTTTTTAATAGATATCTACACAACCGTATAGGGAACAGCTTGTTAAAAGAGCTCATACAACTAAATTTTGCTATATAAAAGTTAAACCCCCAACTAAAGAATGTGTAGCTTCTCTAACTAGTAGAGCAGACCCGCTGATTCTGATAGTTATGATTGAAGTGATATTAGCTCGGCTCTATCAAGATCAGTTTTTCTTGGAAAGCTTGTCTTAAATATCTATTACGGCTCATTCTTATGCACATGAGCATAAAATATGTCGAGTGTTGTTTGTTCCTGTTGATCATGATTAGTCTTCTTGAACTATGAGTCTGTGTCGATCATAAATTGTGTCACGTTTTAAGGAAAGATATTGTAGGGATGTACATCGACCCAAAATGTGGCTGTTCTGTGGTGACGGAACAGGCACATCGGAGAGGTTTTGGAATTGGGTTGGGGCCGTTGGGTGAAGTGGTTTTTCACCCGTCACCCCCTTGATAACCACGTTATGTGAGATTTTGCTATTCTGTGACCTAAACTGCATTTTGACTCCTTGGCGATATATAAACCCCCTATCCCGAGCCAGGTAGCTAGCTGTCTGGATTTGTCAGCACAAAATTATGTTTAGCATACGTGCTGGTGATTGTGTGGAAATGAGCACTGACTATGAGAATGAAATGAACTACACACACCAAATATGTCAGCCCCACTAACTATGCTTAGGGTAGTTTGGTTGACGAGAAGCAGAATCAGATAAATAAGGGACAAGTCCTGGGGTTAATATGATGATATTTGATCCCTAATATTATGTGTTCAATCAATGTACGGGACTTGATACTTCAGGGGTGATGAGGGGGCATTGAATACTCTAATTTTGGGGAAAACTTGATTCTTTCGTTTTTCATGTCCTATACCTTGAATACTGGGACCATACCGTAGGCATGTGGATGTGGATTGAGTACCATGAGGTATCAGGTTCAATTCGTTAATCCCCAACCAGGCAACCTGTTAATAAGGATCCTACTGTTGTTAGGGTTCCGTGAAGTCAAAATGCATATAATATTGCCTCTAACAAGCAAGCTGTTTCTAGAATTCCTAGAAAAGAAAAACAAAGCCGTCACAAAAAAGATGAATATATACTAAGGCAGTAACTTTGTAGTATAATGTTTGTAGTAAACAGTGAACAGTATCACCTCTTCAATGAAGACCCCCTAATTCTGAATGCCATCACCTCAGACTTCCATGTCGAGGAGCAGGGTGTGTAACCTACGCTGTCCAAGCCTCTGAAAGCGTCCTCCTTAGTTTCTCTAGCTTTTTTTAAGTTCTGTTACGGTATCTTCCCTGAACTAAACTAGACATACGACTTCTGAGTTTGTTCCAGTTCTTACAATTTGTTTCAATTTGTTCATGTCTCTTTCAATTTTCATAGCAAAATTTACAAGCCCCTAATGTTTACAGCTTTTCAAGAGAGTGAAATACGTCTTACTGTTATTACAAACTGAAGCAGCTGTAAATTGATGATAATATAACACCCATGGCTTCTCTTGTTTATACGACAAGAAGCTAGTGAAATGTCAAATGGAGTGAAGGTTTTCTTCTCCTTTGTTCACCGAGAAACTGTGTAATCAAGGGAGGATACCTTCTCCGTAGCTACATCCATTGCTTAAATTCGATTATTCTAATTGAACTGAGATATATATATTTCTTATTGTTGATAATTTAACTCAAGGGAAAGCAATGTGAGGAAAATCTTCACTGATCTGGTGCACAGAAGGTATAAAACTTTATAAATTAGTTATCACACAATTATCCGGTATATCTTTTTGCCGTATTTCCATGAGTTAGATAATTCTCTTATGCTTTCTGTGGAACTTTCAAATGCTTTCGTTTATGTCTGTCCATCACACATCAATAAATGCTTTCTTCGGGAAGTCGAAGCATTGGTGCTGCCTAATGAGAGTTTGATGCATACATCCTTGCTACGATTTGGTGAAGTTTACTACAACTAGGTTGAATTTTTCTACAACTAGGTTGAATTTTTTTCAGTTTTTAAATTTTGAATTATTAGATCATCGTGAAGATTATTTTATGCTATTAGGTTTAATTTTTGAGTATATATGATATGTTGTTTATATATTACAAGTGGACGCCATGCTTTTCAAAGACAGCTTAATCAGGTAATACTAGTTAAATTTTTTTCCCTTCGCATATTACACAATACTTTGTTTCATTAACATTAGTTAAACTTAGCTTCCTATGCCGTGGGCAGCTTGGTCACAAACTTGATTACGAGACCGTCGATGAAGTGTAACACTAGGCAAGAGGAAAGAGGTAAGGCAAAATCAAGTGTCAAGCTAGAAATAGGCCCTGGGTATTTTTGATGAAACACCACCGGCAAAGACAATTTTCAGGAATTTTGTGTGTGAAGATAGAAATAAAGGTTAATGTAGATAGAATTTTAATTCGGATCTTTTATTATAATTTTAAAAATTTACTTGTACTGAATAACATTCGTCGTACAAGCATTTGTTGGCCAGACTTGGTACTGAATTATTCGTCGTACAAGCATTTGTTGGCCAGACTTGGTACTGAATGCCGAGCATATAGGATGTACTGGTAAGTGCAGTACATGAGTCTATGAGTCACGAGTGTAGTATGTACGTGCATTTGTGTTACACTTTGCATATTTTGATTCCGAGTGTAGGAAATAGCATGTTTTTAATTAGCATTTTGGACTCTTCCCCTTGGACTAAATTATTGGCCTCATTTTTCCTTTTAAATTCTTGGGCCATTGCAGATTCTCTCTGACCGTGACAGTTAATCACTTCTTCCAAATATAAGACTGAAGCTGCGTGAAACCAGTACTTTTCTTCAGGACGCGAGATGGCATTAGGTCGATCTTATTCTTATGTTTTGATTTGCTTAATATTGTATCAGTTTCTTATGTTAAAAGACGATGTAATCGCATTCTCGATGAGTTAGTTCATTGGCAACCGTATAGTTTTAGGGAAGTCATGCTCCAGGATACTGTTTTCAGTGCAAAGGGTATGCCCTGTGCATTTATAGTCTTACACGGATGCGAATCTAATATGATCCTTCTCTCACGGTTTTTTGTCCCAAAAAAGGTTATTATATCTTCGTGTTTCCTCTGACCACTTGGCATGGCATACTCATCCATTTTGAGTATAGCAAACTGCTTCTTGGGTGACTTTTTTTAATTGGCGTAGATAGAAAAAAAGCAGCTTCTTGCATGATACGATGTGAGAAAAAGTGCAAAGATTTTGAAAAAGTACAAAGATCGATATAGGTAAATTGGCGTGAAAAAAAGGTACAAAGACTTTAAAAAGTTCGGCGTGAAAAAGTTCGGCGTGAAAAACAGGTATAAGGACTTAAAAAAGTACAAAGATCGATATAGATGAAAAAGTACAAAGGTCGTTGTCGATGAAACAAGTTGTCATCAACAACTTTGAAGAACTTTGATATACTTCAACGGTTGAACTTATTCAGAATTTTGAAATACTTCAACAGTTGAACTGATTGTCACATGCACTGAGTGTGACCAAACAAAAAAAATAAAATAAAAATATACAAAGACTGAAATAGACGAAACCCAAGTTGCCATCCACAACTTTGAAATACTTGAACAGGCAAACATCTTTGTACGTACTAACTATAAACAGCATCTAGTTGCTTCTGAGCTTGAATCTCTTGATTCTCAATATTGCTGTACACCATGGATTTGGGGTATTTCACTTCACAATTTATAACAAACAGCAAGGAGAGACTCACAAACCAAAAGTAGGCTAAGGTCATTTGGGGTATTTCACTTCACAATTTATAACAAACAGCAAGGAGAGACTCACAAACCCAAAGTAGGCTAAGGTCTTGGCAAATTGTATTAGAATAGCAATGTCAATAATTCTGGCAAAATCTATGAGCACTAACAAAGAGCCTTCAACACCATAAGCCTAAAAAGTGACACCTTTTATTTCATGTTAAATTACAGAGTACAAATCAAGTCCATAGGATCAACGGTTTTTGTCTCTTCGGCTCTCGTTTTCAATCAATACAACAGCTAGAAAATCCATGCTTGAGAATCCCTTTGAGGCTTGTCTGATTTAGCATGTAAACGAAAGCTATCCTCATTATCCCATGGCCGCATAAGGGAAATGAACCAAAGAGCAGGAGGGACGTCTTGAAGAAAAAGGCAAATCAGGTCTCCAATCTGTAATTCAATTTCCTCACCAAGTTACCTACACCACAAAAATACAACTATCAGTATGAGTTTTTTTTGGTTTTTTTTTTTTTTTTTTTGGGGGGGGGGGGTTATGTTCATGAATTAAAGAAATTCTTGAACACATATAAGCTTGGAATACGACTCCTAGCAATGTGTACACTTGGACATGGCAGGATTGACTCATACTTGATCACCTAATTCAAATGGCTCAAAGCCAGATTTTGACCTAGACCTGGAATGACGTGACACAAGCTGAATATCCCCTCAAACCTATCTGAACCAACCCGAAATAAACTGGACTTAGTTCACCAGATCAACATATATTGAAATAGCAGGGTGTGTTCATGCACTCTGATGCAATAGCAATACTTGAAAACGAAAATTTGAGGCCAGATAAAGTAATTACTACCTCAATACACTTTGTTGTCTCCCGTCTGGGATTGCAAACAGAATGATTGGCTTTGAATGCCTCACAAATGGAACATCGCATCTGAAGTAGCCCTTCCTTTCCAACTGAATAACCTCCCCGGTTTTCAGATTTCTCATGTTTGCATCCCCAATTGCCAAAGTTTCCTTCTTTGTCACAGGGTTAAGCACATCAAGGAAATCTTCATCCTCTTCCACCTGGGACAAGTTGGTGGAGGAAGACTGATCAGCCAACCTTACACCCTTAGTAAAAATTATACACGTTCGACAAACGAAAAACAGAAACAAAATCCTTTGGAGACGAAGGTGGTCTCCAAATGAAAGATGATTGAACGTATATCATGTAAGATTGAGAAGCATAGCAACCACATCCACGTACTTTCTTCTTTGTGATCAAATAATCAAACTCCAAGAGTTGAAGTTTAACTAAATCATCTGTATCAGGCAGCCAGGTTAGCTTTAATTTTGTCGTCTTAACAGATCCTTCAAGATTCAGAACTCCTATCAATTCTGTGACATTTCCAGCCTCGTCCTTCTTGATCACGTTAATGATGGCATTCCCCCAGTCCATCAACGTTACTTCTTCGTTAGCAGAGATGGCCTCTGCATCAGCATAATCAATCCATATGTTTCTAGTGTATGTTGTGCACTTTTCTCCAGCACCTTCATACTTCTTATGTCGAGGTATGATACGAGTAAATGGTTTCTCAGGACCATCAGACAAAGTCACCAAGACACGACGCTCCTCAATCACTGCAGTATGTCTGGGACACACTGGATCAATGATCTTTTTGTTTATGCTCCATAGTTTATCCCACTCCATGAGATTGAGATTTTTGGAAGCCCCCTGTACCAAAAGGCCAAGAAACCATTATGCAACTTGTATAAACAGAGATAGAATAGATGGAAAGATATTTTACCCCCCCCCCCAAAAAACAAAAGAAAAGCAACTAAAGTTCAGCGTCACACACCTGTTCAAGGATGAACTGGATTAGAGCCTCAATTTTCAGCCCTCGACGCACAATACCTTGCACAGTGGGAAAGCGAGGATCATCCCAGCCATCAACCTTTCCATTTTGGACAAACCAGAGAAGCTTTCTCTTGCTCAGAAGAGTATAGACCAAATTCAATCGACTGAATTCATATATGTGAACTTTCCTTAGTCCCATATCCTGCTGAATCCTATGATACTGGGCATTGCGATCATGATATTCGCTGGATCGGAGAGCATGTGTTATACCTTCCACAGAATCTACAAATGGGCAGGCAAAGTCATAGGTTGGATACAACTTGTACTTTGATCCAATACGATGATGAGGCATTGGGTTACATCTGTAATAGACTGGATCTCGTAAGGACTTGTTTGGGTCCTGCATATCCAGCTTGCCCCTAAGGCAGCACATTAAACCCCTGTCAGATGCTGCAATCATTTCCTTCCACAACTCTAGATTCTTCTCCACGCTGTTATTTCTACATTTTGATTCAATCCCATGCATTCTTTCTTCCTGCATTTGCTCACGTGGTGTATCATCGACATATGCCTTGCCCTGGCGGATTAAGTTCTCAGCCATTTCCATCAATTGTGGGAAATAATCAGAGGTATATGTGACAGCATCATAAGAAATGCCTAGAGTATCAATATCCTTGAGAAGGTTCTCTACAAACTCATTACTTTCCTTAGCTGGGTTTGTATCATCAAAGCGAACAATCAACCTTCCTTTGTACTTTTCAGCAAAATACTTATTCAGCAACGCTGCTTTTGAATGGCCTATATGGAGATACCCGCTGGGCTCAGGAGCAAACCTTAGGCAAACTTTTCCAACTTCAGCATCAGGAAGATCAACTTCCGGCCGGCTCGAGGCTTTTGCCTTGTCGTTGGCATCTCCACCAGAACTTTTTGATTCATTTCTTGGGTCTTGATCTTTTATCTTCCCAGTCAGTGGCTTTCCCCCACCTCTTTTCCCAGCATACTGTCCTAAGATGTCATCCAAGGCATTGTACTCAGAGCTTAGACAGTTATACCAACGTATCAAGTTCCGATACTTCTTGTTAGATTTTCTCAAACTCTCCCACCTCAGGCCAGCTCCTGAGAGATGAAGTTATATAACAAAAAATTAAAAAATGAATACATAGTGAGGTAACTGACCTCAAAGTTCCAACATATCCCAAATGGCAAATGCATAAACCACACAAACATACAACCACCTTCAAGGAAACATGATGCACTTAACAAGAATGTCCAGACAACACGTGGTATGTGGGATTTATAGGGAGGATCTTAGTCTTGCGCGTGAAATTCTCAGGAACCAAACCATATCTAACCAAGCATCTAATGAGTTTTGTGTGTTCATAAAAGCTCATTGAATCTATGAATTATGCTTAGTAAAAGCACTCAGAAGGGGGGGGGGGGGGGAGGAGGTGTACAATTTGGCATAAGAAAAGCTATAGAAATATTCTGCAAATAAGTTGCCCTGTTTATAGAGAAACTCCAAAGATGAACTTATTCTGGGAGAGAGCATTTACAGCTGCTACCTTCGGAAGACAGGCAGCACAAAATCTTGGCTTATCACATGGTAGCAGAAGCAAATCTGACTAGGAAGACAAATCAAATCTTAATATTCAAATTTTAGAACACACCAGAACCAAAGAGAAACATGACAACACAAGCTAGATCCAGATCAAAATAACCTAGACATTCCAAGGGGCAAGACTCCGCAGGAAAAGCTCCAACTGAAAATTGCACTGATGTTTTGGCGTTAATCACTTGAATTTATTAAAGCATGGACAACATAATTGGTTTAAATTAAGACATGTTGGGTTAGCTTCTCACAGGATAATTATATGAGAAACCTAAAATGTCTATGCAATGGCTAAGTGGCTAACCATATCAAATAGATGGCCATCAGCAACCTTAAAAACTTTCCCCACTATCCAGTCAAGAAATCCAGAGTCATTATTTGCAAAAACTCAGTGCAGAACAAAGTAGAGATGGGCATGGAAAATCTACGTCAACTAATGTGAGACAAACAAGCAATCACCAGAAGACTACTTTTCCATGTACTCTATGTTCTCGAATAAGGACACAAAAAATAAGTTGATCAAGTGACAAAAGGCTTATAAACTAACCAACCAAATTTTATGCAAACAAGCGTGCCTCTGATTCAGCAAATCTGCAAAGCTCATCGCTGAATGCTTATTCAAATGTCATGTGTGTGCAACACATCAACATGTGCTCCCACATCAAGAATGCCAACGCAGACAGAAATAGGGCCCATCTTGCCTATATGAGTTTTGAACCAAGAATCCCACCCTCTAGCGAAAGTAGTAAGACCAGAAATTATTGAAGAAGACAAGATATGTGTTCAGAAAAGGCTCTTCAGTACCATGTACATATATATACAAAGTACTAGTAAGAATGTAAGATAATTAACAATCAAATTTCGGCCCTCATCACACACTGAGATCTAGGCATAACCTGGTGACTTAGACGATTCTTAAGCCAATATGGTGAGTATATAGACAGAAACACCATACAAAAAGATCACAAATACAAACATCTCGATATCCAAACAAAATTTAGAATTTAAAAATTGATACCTGCAAGGGCAGACCACAAAAAGATGTCCGCAATAGAGACATCAGTCCCAACCAAAAAGGTATTGGTCAAAAAGTAAGTGTCTAGGTAGCTGCAACCAGCTTCAAACTCTGACCCTTTATCAAGAACCGGAAGATAATCCAACCACATGTCAATCTGGACAGAAACATGCACTGTTCATACTAAAATCTCAGAAATGTAAGTAGGCTATAAGAAATCAATAACTGTCATGAAAACACAACCAGTTGGGTCAAAAAGTAAGAAAAGAACCTGTCCAGCCTCAAATGGATCTTTCCCATACAAATTCAATGGGCTTGCAGCTCGACCAATGTATCGCAGAAGTACATATGTCCCACGCACTTTCAGCCTACAGTAATAATAAGATTACAAAGAAAAGTTTGAAAAAGAAAAAGAGAAAAAAATACTTCTGTTCACAGCAAATGACACATCTTCTGTGAAGGGCAAAGCAATTGGAAAAAGAACCCAAGATTGGCCTGTGGGTATTGAGAAGCAGCTTGATGACACCTATTTCCTAATATCAGAGGGCCATGTCCATGCCCCCCAATGTTTCAAATTATAGAAAGCATGTTGCAACCATGAACAAGCAAGTTGGAAGTTGCAAGATCCCACCATCCCCTTCTCCTCAAAGGAGGGAAGGTAGAGCAGAGGTTCAAATTTTTGGTGGCTGTCCAGTGAGGGTCCCAATCACTCAAAAGAGATAAAAGCAACTTAAAGAATCCTCTGAACAGAAATAAAATCAATCAAACAACCCATAATTCCAACAATGTTGAAACTTGGAAGACAATGAATGAGTATAATTCTGGGCCAAAGAACCGACACAAAAGCGGAAGGAATAAGAAGAAGAAAGAATTTTGACCGATTAATTAACTTGCAAGCTACAATACATGAGACTAACTAACAATCTAACCATCTAAGGTCAAGCAAATATAATGGATAAGCAAGCAGATAGTGGAGTGAATACATCAGTTGATGTTAAAAAAACAGAAAAAAGAGCAGATTTCACGCCTTTCCCGGGGGGGGGGGGGGTAGTGAATGACAACGTGTGATCAGAGCAGCTGCTAAGTCATAAAGAAGAACAAATGCAAAATATCCATATACTAAATTACTAGTTACCCATTTGAGAAGACAAACGAGGGAACAGAACCGGACGGAAGAGAAGGGTCAACTGATAAACGAACTCCAGCAATCTTCGCCGCAGCGATCACCGACAATGGAGGACTGTCAGGTGCAAACAACAGCTTAATCTCCATTTTCATCTCCCTTACCCTGCAACTAAAAGTTGTTCTGGATTTAGAAACAAACCTATTACGTATTTCAAAATAATTCACAGGGAATTATCAATCTCAGCTTGACCTAGTTCATACTCACACTGTTCCTCAGAACAAAAAAATTAAGGGGTGGTGAATCAACAAACCCTTGTCCAAACCACTACGGTTTAAGGAATCAAATACCGTTGTATTTCTAACACACGAGATAATCCCAAATTCAGAGTAATCTAAGATTTTGATTCAGCATCCACAAAAGGGATTTCCTTTGAATTCTATACAATTAGGTGCTTTTTGTTTCTGGAGTCATCCTTCAATTTCTCATTTCACATCATATCATGAGAAAATACCCATCATATTGCAAAGCTTAAACTGATAGAGAAATCAAAGGTAAGTGAGATACAGAAAAGAGACTTACAGCGAAAAGGGGGAAAAGGGCAAAGCCCAGAAAGCTTCTACTGGTGCTGCAATGGAGGCGCCGCTGTGTAGAGAAGAGAATGCAGAAGTGGAGTGAGGAAGGAGTGGATGGCTGGCAGTTCTGCGGAACTCGCATTGGATATGGATTATGGACCCCGTGTAACACGCTTTTGCTTGTCCAGCCCAGCCCAAGCTTTTAAGCTCACTAGTACCCCTTTTTTTTGGGGGGGTGGGGGTGGGGTGTTGTGTGTTAGAAACGATTTGTGTGTGTGAGTAAGGTGCAAAGGTTGATATAGGCGGAATCTAATTTGGGTATTTGGTTACGGACTTCATCGGGTGATTCAACTGATAGCCACTCTATATTAGAAATGGTGGCATAGCCCAACCTCATCTGCATTGCATGGTTCCATTGTTTTGAATCAAAGTAGACATCAAATTCAAAGTAATATAAAAATAAAGGTTATCAAACTTAGAATTAATGTGTCCAAAATTTTAAGTTCTTTAATAGTATGCAAGGTTAAAGACAATTTTTGGTGAGTTTTATTTGAAAAAAACCTATGCACATAATTGATTTGTTGGTATTTGCAATATAAAATGAGAACAAATTATATGTGTTTTTTTTTTTTTATAACAACTATAAAAATCAGTATAACTATCGAATTAGAGTGTCATGGACTTCAGTAAGAAGTGAGAACTTTATGTAGCACTTCCACACGAAACATAGATATGTGAGACACTATCAGTTGTGGTCTGTTACTAAAGAGAAAATAATGATATTGAACAAGATTCATATGAATAAAAAAGTGGCCAATATGCACATCGAGTAAAGTCATTTCCAATGGCAAATTTGACTTACTTTGACTCGGTTTGTTGGGTTGAGCTCCTGATGACATCATGACATGAAGTTTAGGTCTCTTCCCTTGAATTGAGTGGTGACATTTATTGAATTGAGTTCAACCTGAAATAAATTCTGCCAAAGAAAAAAAAAATAATTAGAAACAGCTCTTTTTATTTTTTTTTAATTTGCGCCAGGTCATAAGGGTCTATCTTCGTGCATTAAAACCTAATTGGGGTTGGTGTTTTACGTTCGTGTATTTGTCAGCTTTTTTTATTTTGATAATTAGGTGGCAAAATAGTCAGAATATACAATCATATTATGATTGTTAATACAAGTCAAGTCACTTGACAACAGTCACAAGTCAAAAAAACAAAGACATGTAACAAGATCCTAGCTGATTATTGCAAGTAAAGATATCATTAAAGCCATACCATTCTCCATTGAATATTAAAAAGCGTTCACTGGTAGCTTCAATATTATGGCCTCTCTGAAGAGAGTTAGGACTATCGCTAGCAAAAATTTATCCGACCCGAATATCCGAACTTGTTCTAGCTAAAAAATTCAAGGTATAGTCATGAATTTTTCGTCCAAGTTTTAAATCCGAGCAAAATATTTTCCATATTTCTATTTTTCGAACCCGAATTTGACCGATTTAGACTCGTCTGAACTTTCTGACCAGGAAAAAACTGGGGATCGATCATCAATTTCTTTGTCTGAATTTTGAAATTGTCCAATTTATTCGACCCAAATTCAATTTGAACCCAAATTTTCACCAGCTAACACTAACTACAACTGTTGTTTGAACGATTTCAACACTACAAACACCCCTCCTATATCATATCTATCTTTGCTTCACTGATAAACCCGTAAATTAATGACACAGCTCACCTTCAAGTGAAAAGTTACCAAGATGTCTTCTCATCTTCATATTTTCATCCATTGGATTGAAATTCATCTAATGGCTTTAGTGCTCTTTCAAAAAGTAGCCTTTATGGGCATTTCCGAGGGTTTTCCTTGAGAGGTTTGCATAGTTGTGCAGTGCGTAGGTGCAGTGGGACTTGGGAGGGAGGGAGGGTGTGACAATTATGATCTGTTTTTTGAGGGCTACTTAATGCTTTTTGGGTAATATCACACGGCATATTCCTCCCCGACATGAATTGTCAACATCTCTTTTATTGTCACAAATGATGGAGAAAAATGGTCTTTACGAGTTTGATAGTGAAAAACCACAAGCATGAACATTTTAGGTGCAAAATACTTGTCAAATTAGGTCGTAGTTTCTTTCGCCCAATGATAGTCCCGACAGATTGTGCGAAGAATACAAACATGAGTGTCAAATAAGAGATCTGGAACATGCATATAAGGATATGTTGACAGTGATGGATTCTTGATGAATAATGGGAAATAAGAAGAGGATGAATTCTAGAGAGAGGCTGGAGAATCTCTCACTGCCTTCCTTTCATTATTATGAAAAGAATCGTTAATGAATGATACAAGAAGATGGTATATATATACAAGCTGTGCGCTACTCAACAAACTATGAAAACAGAAAGAAAAAATATCTAGCTAACAAACTTGTCTGAGCTGGTATAACCAATGCTGAGCTGTCCTAACTAACCAACTCTCACACCCCCCCCTCAAGTTGGAGGGTATGCTGGAGGATACCCCCAACCTGCTAAGGAGATGATGATGTTGGGAACCAGGAAGAGGTTTGGTGAAAAGGTCTGCAAGCTGTTCAGTTGTCTTGGTGTGAGAGAGAGATATAAGTCCTTCATGTAGTTTTTCTCTAACAAAATGACAGTCCAATTCAATGTGCTTGGTCCTCTCATGGAAAATAGGGTTTTTTGCAATGTATATGGCTGATAAGCTATCACTTTTGACAGGTATAGGTAGGATGGATGGAACTTGTAATTCAGACAGGATTCTTGTTAGCCAAGATAATTCAATAGTTACTGCTCTCATGGATCTATATTCTGCTTCCACAGAAGAAAGGGCCACAGTGGGCTGTTTTTTTTATTTCCTTGAAATTGAACAACCTCCCATCATGATGAAAAACCCACTAACAGATCTCCGGGTGCAGGGGCATTGAGCCCAATTAGAATCACAGTAAGCCTGAAGAGTATAGTCATCTTTGTCATTAAAAAATAACCTTTAAGAAGGGTCATTTTTAATGTATCGCAGTGTATGTAAGGCTGCTGTCATATGATCTTGTATTGGTGCTTAAAGAAATTGACTTAAGTATTGCACTGAAAAGGCAATGCCTGGTCTTGTGTTTGTGAGGTAATTCAATTTACCAACCAATTTTCTGTAACTGGTAACATCAGTAGGTGGACTCTCAGTTGAAGAGCTTCTGGAAAAAGGACCTAAGGGGCATGTAGTGGTAGAAAGTTTATCACACTGAAACTCTGCCAGTAGGTCTGTAGCAAATTTCTTTTGAGTTAAGACTAGCCCATGGGGAATCCTTGTAATTTCCATGCCTAAGAAATAACTCAATTCTCCCAAGTCCTTGATTTTAAATTTATTATCAAGAAAGGTCTTTAAGGCTGTTATTTCTGCTGGGTTGTTGCTTGTGATGAAAATGTCATCTACATAAACTGCTAGAAGGACAATAGAGCTTCCTTGTTGCTTGCAAAATAATGAGTAATTATTCTTGGAAAGTTGAAAGCCAATAATCCTCAAACTGTCAGAAAGCTTAGCATACTGTAATAACCCAACCCTAACCCATATTTATTTATTCAAATCATCTTTATTTATTTCATTAATCATGTTTATTCATTTACTCATTCATGGTTATTTGTTTAACCAAGTCATGTTTATTAAATTCAACTACACTTAATTTATTTATTTAACGAGTTCCATTATGTTATTTAAATTTTCCACCTTCATTTATCATATTTAATCATCCCGGTGCGAAGATATTTCATGTTGGGTACCACTTTGCAACTCAAGTGTCATTTATTGTTAATTTGAGTTTCATTGATTGATTAAATGTCGGGTGAATCGATATTAGGCCTCAGTGAGTAAATTATGCTTTTCTTACCTTCGGTAAACTTTAATTCCGAGTAATATAAAATGTTACCAACATTTCGATTGAAAATTTTCAAACCCAAACGTAGCTTGTTGGGCCCAAAACAAAAGCCCAAAACCTTACTAATTTTTTTGTTATTTCACTAATTACTCATTTTAGCACCTAATTTTAATTAGCAAAAAGCTACTTTTTGGGTGAGAAATTTTCAGCCACATGTTGTTATTAATAGACAATTTGACCCTTAAACATTCAGCCAAAAATCAGCAAATAAATCACACACTAATCCCCTCACCTCTCCCTCTCTCTCACGCAAGAACAGGGGCAGCAGCTGCTGCCCCTTGTGCCGCCAGTTCTGGTGGTTTCCGGTCCCTTTTCCGGCCGTGTCCTGGCTGCCCCGACTCCCCCTTACTGCTAGCTACCATGACCAACCATCAAAATCATTCAAATCAGCCTCTACCTCCCCCTACTTCAAGCCTAAAGTGAGGTATATCCACAACCCTAACTTGTTGTATTTTGAATTTTTGGGTTGTTTTAGTTGTGATTATTGTTTGGATGATCAAATTGATAGTTGTTGTGCAATTTTTATTGAGTTTGGAGATGTTTGGAGTCATGGGTATTGAATCAAGAGCATGCTTTTCATGATTTTGGTTTTGTTAAATGGCCACTGTCGAAAATTCTGGCAATTATAGGATTGGCCAAAAATTCTGAAATTTTTACTGTATCTTCTCTATATTATTTGGGATTTGCTGGCAGAATTTCATGAAGTTTGGACGAGTAATCAGTGAGTTATGGAATTTTGAAGAAAACTGCCCTGTTTTGGATACGAATTTAGTAATTATGTATTCATGAAGTTGTTTAGAGTTTGTATATGTATATGAGGCCTTACATGATCATTTTATATCTGATTGTGGTGATTTGAAATGATTTCAAGTGAGTTTTATATGAAAAAGGAAGAGAAAGTTAAATCAGTAAAGGGCTGGAATTTCAGGAAATTAGGGCTGACTTTGGGATTAAACTGGTAATGATTGGCCCAGTGAAAAATTGTGATTTTTGGTGGGTAAATACCTCAGTGTGTTAGCTTTCAAATGCATCTTGAATCGCCTTAATCCGAGGTCTGTGGAAAAAGTTATAGTCGTTTTACCAAAGCTGCGCAGAATGAGATCAAAACTGAGACACTTGTGTTTTAGTCCCATTTTGGGAATCTTATTGTGAGAATCGCGATTTGTATTGTAAATGAAAGTTTTTGGGGACTTCCTAATCTTTTCATATTGGGGTTTTAATTCTCCATTTGATGTCTAGAATGAAAATTATGAATTTTTGAAGTAAACTGACCTGTTTGGGTGTAACTTAGGTTATTATTGCAATTTCTATGCAGTGTATACTTGGAGGAAAATTCTGAAAATTGTCCTGAAGACAAATATACAAATTGGGAGTCAGTTTATGAGCTGTGAATCACTTATGATTTTTACAAAGAAAATACTAAGCTTAGTGAGCTTGATAGCTTCTATGGAGTTCAATGACTCATTTTGGGGTGAAATTCTTTATCAAGTGAATTTTTGAATGATTATGAGAAGTGGAGAGAAAAACTCATATCAGCACCTTATTTCAGAAAAGGCCATAACCATTCTCTCAATTATCACTATCAAGGCCTTTTCCACTGTAACATCATTTATCTCATTGTGGACTGGACTATTTTACTTCCATTTACTTCATATTGAATTTTATTACTTTTATCAATTCAGTTTTGAAGTTATATTCAAGTACTCATTATGTATACCATATAATTACTCAAATTCTGTTACACCTACTTTTACTTACTCAATTATGCGAGTAAAGATCATTTACTGATTATATATACTTACAGTGACATTTATTTTATAAAACAGAGTTGAGGCCTAGTTATCGTTCCCCGTTATGCATAAGTGTAATCAAGTCAAAACATATTTATCAAGTCAGATGTCATTTTTAAAGACTCAAGGTACGTCCATTGCCTGTATCTTCAGAAAGCAGATCATATTTATCAAGTTACAAACTCTTAATGAGTTATCAATGAATCAGTTTATACAGTGATTTGCCATATAACTTGTGACCCCGTCAGTTATCATCTATAGGGCGTCAGCCCATCACTTACCCGCGCGGCTTCAGGCCAACTCTTGATCGGATTGGCAGGTGTACACCTATGTATAGATCATATCAGTGCAAGGGGTTCACATCCAGATAATAATGAGCAATTCAGTTTCATATTACATTCATTTTCATTATTATTGCCAACTAAATGAATTGCAAAGACGAGTACCCATCACCAGTATTTCTGTGCTCATTTTACAATACAGGGATGTATGTACTGAGTTTTTGCTCATATTTTCGAATTGTTTTCATGTTTTCCATTTTAGGTAATGAAGTATCACATGTTTCTCAATTTTAGCAAGCCCTTCTGGAACTCGTCAGATGCTCACAGTGGATTCAGCTTAGCATGAACATTGGAATCGACCTTAAGGTCAAGTTACTTGTGTGGTATGGAGTGTGAATTAATACATGGTATGGTTGAACCATTATGAACTTTGGTCTTTAAGTGTTTCAGTTTAATAGAATTTGTGATTGTGAACACGAGTTGCAAGATTTAATAGTTTCAGTGAGCTTTGTTCTTGTCAAGACGGCGGTAGCGCCTTCGTTTACTAAGTCTCCCGCTGCAATTATTAGTAATTATGTTATTAGTATTTTGGGGGCGTTACACATACCATTGCCTTGAGGCCTGTTTTAAGTCCATACAATGATTTCTTTAGCTTGCAAACTATATTAGAAGTAGAAACTTGAAGACCTTGTGGAGGCTTCATATAGATTTCCTCGTCTAAATCTCCATGGAGGAAAGCGTTATTGACATCTAGTTGATAAATTGGCCACTTCTTCTTGATTGCTGTGGTAATGAAGCTTCTTATGGTTGTCATTTTAACCACGGGGGAGAAAGTTTCAGTGTAGTCAATTCCCTCTTTCTGAGTAAAACCTCTAATAACCAACCTAGCCTTGCATCTTTCAATGGTTCCATCAGCCTTGTGCTTGACTTTATAAACCCATTTATAGCTTATGGGTTTCTTACCTGTTGGTAGTGGCACCAGATCCCAGGTATGATTAGCTTGCAATGCATCAAACTCTTTCTTCATGGCTTCTTGCCATTCTGGTCTAGAGGCTGCTTCTTCATAAGATGCAGGCTCAGTGTAAGATTCCAAATGCTGCAGTAAACTGGTGCTTTCTAAGGATAATTGTTCGTGACATGATGACATGACATTACAACAAACTGATGTGACTATATTGGGATAACCAAATAGCAGAGATTTTGACCTATGTGATATTGCATTACTGCACACATACTCTGACAAATAAGCTGGTGTTTTGTGATCTCTAGTGGATCTTTTGACTGGCATATGTGTAGATGAGTTCTCAGAATGATGACTCATTGTATTAGAATCATGATTATGGGTATGCAGATCTGTTCAGCCATGGTTTGAGAATGTAGCAGACCATGATCCTGTTCCAAGTATGCATAGTTAGGAAAGAAAATAGATTGTTTAGGAGATTGAATATGATGATAAGGAAAAATCTGCTCATGAAACACCACATCTCTTGATGTAAATACTTGATAAGTTTTAAGATTCAACAACTTGTATGCCTTTTGCCCAAAGGGATACCCCAGGAACATGCATGGAATAGCTTTGGGTTAGAACTTATCTCTATCTGATTTTAGTGTGGAACAAAGACTACCAAAAACCTTGAGATGATCATAGGTAGGGTTCTTTCCAAACAGCAAGTGAAATGGACTTAGACCTTTAAGCACCTTAGAAGGGAATCTATTGATCAAATAAGTAGCTGTCAAAACACATTCTCCCCAATATTTGAGTGGTAAACCAGAATGAAACAATAGTGCTCTTGAGGTTTCAAGTAAATGCTTGTGCTTTCTCTCGACTACACCATTTTATTGTGGAGTTCCCACACAACTTGTTTGATGAATGATTCCTTTTGATAAAAAATATTCCATGGCTTCTTTATTCAAACCAAGCTCAAGGGCATTATCTGTCTCATAGTTTTGACCTTAACATTGAATTGAGTACTTACCATTTCCACAAATCCCTTAATTAGTGGCAAGGCATTGCTTTTAGTTGTCAAGAGATGTGTCCAAGTTGTCCTACTACAGTCATCAACTATAGTCAAGAAATATCAATACCCATTATATGTTTGGACACGGTATGGACCCCATAAATCAACATGAATAAGCTCAAATATTTGTGTAGAGTGAATCTGACTGTGGGGAAAAGGAAGTCTGTGTTGTCTTGCCTTGGAGCAAATCAAACATTGCTTTAGTACATCATCTGATACAAGATTGGATAACAATCCTAGTTCTTGTAATTTTGTAAAAGATAAATGGCCTAGTCTTGCATGCCAAGGGGAGCTGTCTTCAAGGCTTTTCTTGACATTGTAGACTGGTTTTTGGAAAGCTGAAAAATCCTTTTGCAAGTAGTTGTTGCCACTGACTTCTTGACTTGACTAGGAATTAAATTTCAGTAGGTAGAGTCCTGCATAGTGTTTACCAAGAACCTGAGGCCTCTTCACTGAAGGGGCCTGCATTATGCAACACTTAGGTGTAAAAACCACATAGCATCCTTGCTGACCACAAAGCTTACTGATTGACAGTAAGTTATATCTAAAACTGGGAATGTAAAGCACCCCTTGTAATGCTAAGTTGTGACTAAGAATAACGGTCCCAGCGTGTGTAACTTCCACACTTTTTCTATTGGGTAAGGTGACAACAATGGGCTTTAAAAGAGCCTTAACACTGGCAAATAAGCTCTTATTATAACACATGTGATCGCTTGCTCCAGTGTCGATAATCCAAGTATATTCCCAATTATTAACAGAAGAAAGTAGACATAAACTTTGTGTATAATCAAGAGTACCTGCAAAGCTGGTAAAGGCTGCTGAGTTTGGATTTTGGTTGAGGTCAGAAGCTTGGTATGATGAACCACCATTACAGCTTACTGATTAATTTGTACATTCTGTAGCAGAGCAATAAGCTGAAAGGATTGCTCTTGAGTTAACCCTGGAACTGTGAAGTTCCTTTGAACTAGGTGCATGAAACTCTGATGCTGAAAACATGTTCTCTTGATCATTGGCCTGTGCTAAGGCTGCAGTTTTTCTGCCTCCTTTAAATTTCTACTGTTGTGGATATCCATGAATCTTATAACACTTATCAATGGAGTGACCTGGCCTTTTACAATGGTCACAGAATAGACCAGATCTTCTTCCTTCAGATTTATCAAATCGTCCACCACGATTGATCTCAAACTTCCCTTCAGTCTTATCCATTCTACCTCTGTTTGACTGATATGACTTGTGCACCTCAACAGCAAGAGATGCTAAATCTGTAAGAAAATGTCCAGTGCTTCTGATTTCCCTTTGTTTTTCTTCTTGAATCAACATAGAGTAAACTTGACTGATAGAAGGTAATGGACTCATCATAAGGATATTGCCTCTTACTGCATTATAATCATCGTTCAATCCCATCAAGAATTGTAATAACTTCTGATTTTGTTCTCTTTTGATCATCTTTTCAGCAGATGAGCAAGTGCAATTGGGAATTTCATCAAGATCATTCAACTCGTCCCATGGACTTTTCACCTTGGTAAAATATGTTGTTATATCACTGGTGCCTTGACTAACATTACTCATGTCTTTTTGTATTTAGTAAAGCTTTGCACCATTCACTTGGCCAAACCTTTCCTCCAGTTCTATCCACATCTGTCTAGTAGACTTGGCATAGATGATACTATCAGCAATATTTTTAGTCAAGACATTCAAAATCTAGGACATCACCATATCATTGCATTTGATCCACTTCTCTAGATCTGGTGAATTAGATTGGGGCCTTACAAGGCTGCCATCAACAAAATACAACTTACTTTTGGTAGAAAGAGTGATTGTCATTGCTCTTTTCCATGAACCAAAACCATTGCCATCGAAAGCAGTTGACACAAGCAGTAATCCAGGATGGTTAGATGGATGGAGAAAATAAGCTTCTGCCAAATCCTAAGCAGATATAACAGTATTATTAACCTTGTTGTTGGGAATTGCCATTTGTAGAATCAAGAAGTATTGAAGGAATTCAATACAGAAAAAGTTTTGAAGAATTTGTTAAGCAAGCAGAATTTAAATCTCTGAATCTTCAGACAGAAGATATTGAAAGTCAGAACGGGATTGAAAAATCCAGTCAATCAATTGAAGAAGCTAGAATGAATCGATACCTTGATCAGATTGTTGAATCTTAAGCAGTTGATCAAGAACGAAAGAAAAAGAACCTGAATGAATGAATGTCTTGGACATATTTGAAAAACTCCTGTTCTGATATCATGTTGACAGTGATGGATTCTTGATGAATAATGGGAAATAAGACGAGGATGAATTCTGGAGAGAGGCTGGAGAATCTCTCACTGCTTTCCTTTCATTATTATGAGAAGAATTGTTAATGAATGATACAAGAAGATGGTATATATATACAAGCTGTGTACTACTCAACAAACTATCTAGCTAACAAACTTGTCTGAGCTGGTATAACCAACGCTGAGCTATCCTAACTAACCAACTCTAACAGGATAAGAAGTTCGTCCACCCATTGTCAATTGATTTTGAGTTAAAATTTCACTGAAACTTATATGAATTGCTCATTTATTTACAATCCAATTCAACTTTAACAGATTATGACAACTTGAACGCGCCAGTCCCCAGAGATATTGGTGTGAGAATGAGATGGATTGCAGGGAACCACTAGTGGGGAAATTATGGAGAGATGGTGCAATTTCAAGGCGTGAGGTGGGTGGTAGGCTCAATAAGCGATCTCTCTTCTATCATTAGGAACTTCAACTGTATCGAAGACGACTGATTCTTTTAGCGTCCACAGTAGGGTCTCAGGTTGAATTTCACCCAAACGATCATGGGTTGACTTTGGATGTGATTTGGTAGGACTAATTTGGAAGAGCTTCGTCTCTCCCTTGACTTTTCTTTTACACCAAAATCTATCTAGCATTCAATGCTAGCCTCTTGTCATTTGCATTTTCAAGTTCGTTGTAAGTAGCAAACAGCTATCGACACGCAGGTTTGATCGGTCAATCTTTGATTGTTCTGACGCCATTGATGTAACACCTCTCGGCTAGCCACTGCTTTGTCGAGGATTATGTTGTACATAGAGAGCCCACCAAGTTTGTACAAGTCTCATAGAGATATTAACATTTTCCCTAATATAGTGTTGACAGTATTAGTCTCGAGGCACCAAGCCTCACAAAAAGGCATGAATAATATGGGGAACACGTCATCAAAGAGGCCAGAAACCCTCAACTGGGATCTAAAGCATGAGAGTATGTGTTGTAGTTCTATCCTTTCCCAGTATTTCATAATTAAAAAGAATTCCTCAAATGTTCTCAATGTTGTTCCCCAATGAACTTCACCATAGATGATTTATCGCCCAAGTAATGTGAAAGTGGTGATGGTACAACTATCGTCATGACCACCACTATAAAGAAAACAGATGTTCTCATCTGCTCTATCTGCAACCTTAGTAGTGAGGGTGACGGAAAGTTAGACCGATGGATGGTTGGTGTTTTGTCGACCTCAGGACAAAGCAAGGAAGTAGCTCCGATCTGGTGTCTTCATTTTTTATGACATATAGGTAAATTTTGTCATGTCGCTTATATTTCTTGAAGCGTGCCATGATGGAGTACCCAAAGCAAAAAGAAGTGGCTTTGTTGTAAAAGAAATGAGATTGCAATAATAATAATAATGATGATGATGATGATGATGATGATCGAGAAAACTTTCTGCGTTAACAAAATAGGAAAGCTTGCAAGTTAATATGGAAATAGATTTTCAAAGATATAGAGTCTTCAACATGCTCATTACTCGGCATTGGTCTTCAAGTGTTGCATCCCACTAATATATGCAAGGGTTCTCTCCTCAAGGTCCAAATATCGAGTCTAGTCATTCCCGTGCACAACGAGTCTTCAAGTGCAGCATGTCATTAGCGTATGCGGAGGCTTTCTCCTTGAGGTCCAAAGACCGAGTCAGATCACCCCGCGCATAAGGAGTATTCAAGCGCTACATCCCGCTGCGTATGCGAGGTTATCTTCTCAATATCCAAAGACTGAGTCTGATAACCACTACGCACAAAGAATCTTCAAGTGTTACCTCCCGCTGGAACATGTGAGAGTTCTCTCCTCAAGGTCCAAACACCGAGTATGATGTCCCCCTGCGCATAGCGAGTCTTCAAGTGCTACTTTCCGCTGTGATATGCGAGGGTTTTCTCCTCAAAGTCTAGAAGGCCCAGTCCAGCCACTCTCGCACGTAGCAGGTCTTGAGAATGATTAACCTGGATTTAGGCAAACACAATACAAAAGAAGAAAGAGCGTCTTGTACTACGATGCAAATAATTCATGATAATCTGAAGAAAAACACAAACTTTTTTTACAAAAAAAAGGGAAAGGAAATTGTGAAATCAAAGAGATATAAAAAAAAAAGGCACACAAGTACACATAGTAGGAGAGAACTACCTTGGATATTCATTGCACAAGCTATTTGCGATGAGTTGACTTTACAAAGAAGAAGACTTTTTCCAATTGAAAAAAATAAAATAAATTATTTACATGAGAACATCGAGTACTATTTAAAGAAAAAAGGAACAATTAAGTTGTGAAAGACATCAAATATTTGTTCCACCGAAAGAGGAACAATAAAATTGTCAAGCAAAAGACGGAAAAAGAGTAATTAACCAAAGGAAAAAAGATTTTAAAAAAAGAAGAGCAGGAGTGGAGCCTATTAAAGGCAGGGGCATTACATAGTGAAATTACCGCGAAGTGTTACTTAAGTAAATTGTTTGAGTAGATTGTGGCGAGAGATGAATAATGATATGCAGAGTTGTCAAAAGGCATCCTCGTAAAGATGTTTCCCTGACATTCACGCACACCCAAAAAAATGGACAGAAGGAGACAGAATTTAATGGAGATGGAAGGTTGCAAGGTGATAAATTGATTTCATTGCAGACAAAAAAAATGTTGATGGCATAGGCTACCTACTACTTAGCACACACAAAGCAAATTCAATGTGGGTCTGCCTCAACAATAGTTTAAATCATGTCATTCCACTGCTAATTCAATGTAAAATTTGGCAATTGCGATTCCCCAATGAACTTCACCAGAGAGGGTTGGTGTTTCAAAATGTGTTGTAGTTCTACTACTCTTAGTATTTCAGAATAAAAGAGAATTTCTCAAATATTTTCAATGTTGTTCCCAACGAACTTCACCAAATATGATTTTTCGTCAATTAAAGCGAACGAGGTGATGGTAGAACTATCGTCTTGACGACCATTATAAAGAAAATACATGTTGACATGTTGTCGTGTGCTCCATCTACGACCTTAGTAGCCAAGGGTGATCCAAAGTTAGACCGAAGGATGGTTGGTGATTTGTCAACCTTAGGACAAAGCAAGGAAGTATAAACGATAAATGTAGTGATGAACCCCGATCTGGTGTCTTTAATTTCTGCGACAAAAAGATAAACTTTGTCCCGTCCGTGTATTCCTTGAATTGTGCCATGATGGAGTACCTACAACAAAAACAAGCAGCTTTGTTTAAAAAAAAAAAATGAGAGGGAAATAATAATAATCATCATCATCATCATCATCATCATCATCATCAACAAGCTTTCTGCTTTAAGAAAACGGAAAGCTCGCAAGTTAATGTGAAAAATAGATTTTCAAAATATGGAATCTTCAACGTGCTCATTGCCCTGCATTGTTCTTCAACTGTTGCAACCCGCTGGCATGCGAGGGCTCTCTGCTCAAGGTCCAAAGACCGAGTCCGGTCATCCTTGTGCACAGCAAGTCTTCAAGTGCTGCATCCCATTGGCGTATGCGAGGGCTCTCTCATTGAGGTCCAAAGACCGAGTCTGATCATCCCGCGCACAATGAGTCTTCAAATGTTGCATCATGCTGGCGTATGTGAGGGTTATCTCCTTAAAGTCAAAAGAGCGAGTCTGACCACCCCCGCGCACAGTAAGTCTTCAAGTGTTACATCCCGCTGGAACATGCGAAAGCTCTCTCCTGAAGGTCGAAACACCGAGTCCAGTCTCTCTCGCACAAAGCGTGTCTTCAAGTGCTGCTCCCCGCTATCATATGCAAGGGTTTCCTCTTCAAAGTTTAGAAGACCGAGTCCGCCCACCCTAGCACGCGGTAGGTCTTGAGAAGGATTAACCTACATTTAAGCAACCACAATATGAAGAAGAACGAGGATCTAGCGCTGCAATGCAGATAATTCACGACAATGTCAAAAAAAATATAAATTTTTTACAAAAAAAGGGAAAGGAAATTGTGAAATCAAAGAGATATTAAAAAAAAGACACACAAGTATGCATAGTAGGAGAGAACTACCTTGGATATTCCTTGCACAAACTATTTGCGATGAGTTGACTTCACAAAGAAGAAGACTTTTTCCAATTGAAAGTTAAAACAAAATAAATTATTTAAGAACATCGAGTACTGCTTAAAGGAAAAAGGAACAATTAAATTGTGAAAGACGTCAAATATTTGTTCCACCGAAAGAGGAACAATAAAATTGTCAAGCAAAAGATGGAAAAGGAGTAATTAACCAAAGGAAAAAAAATAAAAAACGAAGAACAGGAGCGGAGCACGTTAAAGACAGGGGCATTAAATAGTCATGTTACCTCGAAGTATTACTTAATGTCACGGGTCGATAATTCACTCAAACTTAGACCCGTGCGGCCTAGCAAACTTTGCTTGTGATTCTTGCCTTGTTTGCTAGTAAGCCTTAAGGAAGCTTGACTTAGCCTTTGAGGAGCTAAGTAAGCACACTTCACACTCTAAGAAAGCTTTAGAGAGAGAAAGTAGAGAGAGAAGGAGTTTGGGAGAATGCTTTGTATTGCACTTGAATGCTTTCAATGGCTTTTATGGCTTGGTTACAAATGAGCCTCCTTAGGGGTTTATATACACATCCACTTCCTCAATGGATGGTGGAGATCTATTTGATCCTACGGCTAATATTACACTTCCAGAATATTCTATACAAATATCCTAGACACTACACATATGTAGAATAGTGTGGAACATTCTAGAGTATAGTCTAGAATATTCTAGTATAGCCTAGAAGGTTCTAGAATCCTCCACAAGGTCCTAGATATTCTAGAAGCTTCTAGAATAGTCTAGAAGTATCTAGAGTTCTCCAGAAGGTTCTAGAAGACTCTAGAGTGTCCAGAAGGTTCTAGAACACTCTAGAACATTCTAGCGCATTTCAGAAGGTTCCGGACTTTTCTGAAAGGTTCCGGAATATTCTAGAACTCTTCGGAAATGCGGCCCGTGACATCCTCCCCCACCCAATCCGGCAACGTCCTCGTTGCCTTTGGGTCTTCGTATGCTTGGCCCTTTTGTTGCCTTGTCTCCACGAGGTATCCCTTCCTCTTGGTTAGGTTGATGTGTCGTAACTATCAGCTTGGCACATCGATCCTTTGCTCGCTTGCGTCCCATCCTCGTTCTAGCACGCTTCCTTCTTTGTGTCCACATGCCACTTCGAGGTCCCTCATCACTTTTGAGGGCGGATAAATGGCCTACCTCCTTACTTTCCGTGAAGCGAATGGCAGTTAGCACCTTTTCCTTTTCGGCTTCCCGTCTCATGGGTATTACATGTGCTTGTCCATTGTTCATGATGAACAAGGTGCTAGCATGAGGAACTATGATGGCTTTCACCTTATTGAGGAAGTCCATTCCAAGATAGAACTTCCGATCATCAAGGGGAGCAACGGTTATATCGACCTTACCTTTCCATGGTCCGACTTGGACGTTTGTACCTCAAGCAACCCCATGGATTGGAAGGCTCTCCGCATTGACTCCCTTCACATAGCCCTTCTCTTTTTCGTAAGGTAGGCTAATCTCATCGGCGAGTTCTTTCGCCATATACACCTTATCTGCACCCGTGTCCACCGTAGCTTGGAGTTTCTTACCTCCAATTTCGGTCTCTACATACATGCGGTTACCAGTTTGCTCCCCCACCTTAGATTGGATGGCACTTAGGAGCGATAGTGAGGCAATACTTGTTTCCTCTTCACACCTCTCCTCTTCCATCACGAGCGCAGCAAGTTTCCCACGCTTCGGGCACTCAAAAACCCGATGAGGCCCGTTGCACAAGAAGCATGAGTATTTCCTCGGCGTCTCATCCTTCTTGTCTCGTCCCTTGTCCTTCAAGGTTGTTGGTTTGTCCCGTCTGGGAGACTTGTCCCGGTCTCCGTCACTGTCGCTATCATCATGGTTCTTCTTGCCTCGCCCCTTGGAGAAGTCCTTCTTGTACTCGTTGAGTGATTCGGCAGCAGCAACCGCGGAGGCGAGGTCTTGCACACCACGTCTCTCTAAGTCGGTCTTGGCCCAACCACTTTGGCCGTCTAGGAAGGCGAATAAGGCGTCTTCCTCTCCCATGTTTGGGATCTCCAAGAGAAGCTCCTGGAATTCCCTCACATACTCACGAAGGTGACCCTCCTTGTGTTGGAGGCGCCTCAATTTGGCCCGGGCTTCCTTTACCGCGTTCTTTGGATAGAATTGCTCTTTGAGCTCCCTCTTGAATCCATCCCAAGTGGTGATGGGAGTGGACCCTCGGTTGACATCGTCGCACCTTCGACGCCACCAAACAAGAGCAATGTCTTTAAGAGAGAAGGAAGCCAGGTTTACCTTTTGTGCTTCATCGGTGATACCTACCGCTCCAAAGTAGGCCTCGAACTTCCAAAAGAAGTTGTCAATCTCCCTCGCATTCCTGGCCCCGTTGTATGTTGGGGTTTGGAGCGCATTCACCTTTGGGGTGGTGGACACTTGACCTGATCCACCATTGCCTGCGTTGGCCACCGCGGCCATGCATACTTTGAGTTGGGTTTCCAAGGCCTCAACCCTTGCCTTGTACGCCTCAATCTCGGATTTGCAAGCCACCACCTCGGCTTTGCAAGCTTGGAGCTCTCCATCCCGAAGAGCTCGGACCTCCTCATCGACATTACTTGCTAAGGATTTCACCGCCTCTTGCACCTCTGCACGGAACTCCTCCAAGTCCCCCGTGGACTCGAGCTCCTCGATGCGCTTCTCCATGTCATCCACCCTACCCGTGAGGGCCGACATGGAGTGGTTAATCTCCGCAAGCTTGTCATCTACAAGGATCGACAAGTCCTTATTCTTATCCTTGCCCTTCTTTCCTCCTTGTTGAGGATTGCCAGCGTCAGTGACACTTGAAGCCATGGATCTCCCAAACCGAAGCTCTGATACCAACTGTCACGGGTCGATAATTCACTCAAACTTAGACCCGTGCGGCCTAGCAAACTTTGCTTGTAATTCTTGCCTTGTTTGCTAGTAAGCCTTAAGGAAGCTTGAGTTAGCCTTTGAGGAGCTAAGTAAGCACACTTCACACTCTAAGAAAGCTTTAGAGAGAGAAGGAGTTTGGGAGAATGCTTTGTATTGCACTTGAATGCTTTCAATGGCTTTTATGGCTTGGTTACAAATGAGCCCCCTTAGGGGTTTATATACACATCCACTTCCTCAATGGATGGTGGAGATCTATTTGATCCTACGGCTAATATTACACTTCCAGAATATTCTATACAAATATCCTAGACACTACACATATGTAGAATAGTGTGGAACATTCTAGAGTATAGTCTAGAATATTCTAGTATAGCCTAGAAGGTTCTAGAATCCTCCGCAAGGTCCTAGATATTCTAGAAGCTTCTAGAATAGTCTAGAAGTACCTAGAGTTCTCCAGAAGGTTCTAGAAGACTCTAGAGTGTCAAGAAGGTTCTAGAACACTCTAGAACATTCTAGCGCATTTCAGAAGGTTCCGGACTTTTCTGAAATGTTCCGGAATATTCTAAAACTCTTCGGAAATGCGGCCCGTGACATTAAGTAAATTATTTGAGTAGATTGTGGCCACAAATGAATAATGATAGGCAGAGTTGTCAAAAGGCACCCTCGTGAAGATGTTTCCCTGACATTCACGCACACCCAAAAAAAATGGACAGAAGGAGATAGAGTTTAATGCAGATGGAAGGTTGCAAGGTGATGAATTGATTTCATTGTAGACAAAAAAAAAAAAAAACAAAAAACATTGATGGCATAGCCTACCTACTACTTAGTACACAAAGCAAATTCAATGTTTTGTGTTGAGGTCTGCCTCAACAATAGTTTAAATCATGTCATTCCACCGCTAATTCAATGTAAAATTTGACAATTGTAGTTCCCCAATGAACTTCACTAGAGATCGTATGGTGTTTCAGAATGTGTTGTAGTTCTACTACCCTTAGTATTTCAGAATAAAAGAGAATTCCTCAAATATTTTCAATGTTGTTCTCCGACGAACTTCACCAAAGATGATTTTTCGCTCAATTAATGCGAACGTGGTGATGGTAGAACTATCGTGTTGAAAGGCCATTATAAAAAAAATACATGTTGTCACGTGCTCCATCTACAACCTTAGTAGCCAAGGGTGATCCAAAGTTAGACCGAGGGATGGTTGGTGATTTGTCAACCTTAAGACAAAGCAAGGAAGTATAAACGATAAATGTAGTGATGAACTCCGATCTGGTGTCTTCAATTTCTGCGACAAAAAGATAAACTTTGTCCCGTCCTTGTATTCCTTGAAGTGTGCCATGATGGATTACCTACAGCAAAAACAAGCTGCTTTGTTTTTTAAAAAAAATGAGAGTGAAATAATAATAATAATAATAATAATAATAATAATAATAATAATAATAATAATAATAATAATAATAATAGTAGTAGTATTTATCATCATCATCATCATCATCAAGCTTTCTGCTTTAAGAAAAAGCTCACAAGTTAATGTGAAAAATAGATTTTCAAAGATATGAAATCTTCAACGTGCTCATTGGCCTGCATTGGTCTTCAACTGTTGCACCCTGTTCGCATGCGAGGGCTCTCTGCTCAAGGTCCAAAGAACAAGTCCAGTCACCCCCGTGCACAGCAAGACTTTAAGTGTTGCATCCCATTGGTGTATGTGAGGGCTCTCTCATTGAGGTCCAAAGACCGAGTCTGATCATCCCGCGCACAATGAGTCTTCAAATGCTGCATCATGTTGGCGTATGCGAGGGTTATCTCCTTAACGTCCAAAGAGCATGTCCGATCACCCCCGCGCACGATAAGTCTTCAAGTGTTATATCTTGCTAAAACATGCGAAAGCTCTCTCCTGAAGGTCTAAACACCGAGTCCATTCTCTCTCGCGCATAGCGAGTTTTCAAGTGCTGCTCCCCGCTACCATATGCAAGGGTTTCCTCTTCAAAGTTTAGAAGACCAAGTCCGCCCACCCTCGCACGCGGTAGGTCTTGAGAAGGATTAACCTGCATTTAAGCAACCACAATATGAAGAAGAAGGAGAATCTTACGCTGCAATGCAGATAATTCACGATAATATCAAGAAAAATATAAATTTTTTTACAAAAAAAGGGAAAGGAAATTGTGAAATCAAAGAGATATAAAAAAAAGACACACAAGTATGCATAGTAGGAGAGAACTACCTTTGATATTCCTTGCACAAGCTATTTGCGATGAGTTGACTTTATAAAGAAGAAAACTTTTTCCAATTGAAAAATAAAATAAAATAAATTATTTACGTAGGAGCATCGAGTACTGTTTAAAGAAAAAAGGAACAATTAAATTGTGAAATATGTCAAATATTTGTTCCATCGAAAGAGGAACAATAAAATTGTCAAGCAAAAGATGGAAAAGGAGTAATTAACCATAGGAAAAAAAATTTAAAAAAAAGAAGAGTAGGAGCGGAGCGCGTTAAAGGCAGGGGCATTACACAGTCAGGTTACCTCGAAATATTACTTAAGTAAACTGTTTGAGTAGATGGTGGCCACAGATGAATAATGACAGGCAGAGTTGTTAAAAGGAACCCTCGTGAAGATGTTTCCCTGACATTGACGCACACCCCCCAAAAAAAAAAATGGACAGAAGGAGACAGAATTTAATGTAAATGGCAGGTTGCAAGGTGATGAATTTATTTCATTGTAGAAAAAAAAAAAAAAACAAAAAACATTGATGGCATAGCCTACCTACTACTTAGTACACAAAGCAAATTCAATGTTTTGTGTTGAGGTCTGCCTCAACAATAGTTTAAATCATGTCATTCCACCGCTAATTCAATGTAAAATTTGACAATTGCAGTTCCCCAATAAACTTCACTAGAGATCGTATGGTGTTTCAGAATGTGTTGTAGTTCTACTACTCTTAGTATTTCAGAATAAAAAAGAATTCCTCAAATATTTTCAATGTTGTTCCCCGACGAATTTCACTAAAGATGATTTTCCGCTCAATTAATGCGACCGTGGTGATGGTAGAACTATCCTCTTGACTGCCATTATAAAGAAAATATATGTTGTCATGTACTTATCTGCAACCTTAGTAGCCAACGGTGATCCAAAATTAGACCGAGGGATGGTTAGTGATTTGTCAACCTTAGGACAAAGCAAGGAAGTATAAACGATAAATATAGTGGTGAGCTCCGATCTGGTGTCTTCAATTTTTACGACAAAAAGATAAACTTTGTCCCGTCCTTGTATTCCTTGAAGTGTGCCATGATGGAGTACCTGCAGCAAAAACAAGCAGCTTTGTTTTAAAAAAAATGAGAGTGAAATAATAATAATAACAACAACAACAACAATAACAACAACAACAACAACAATAATAATAATAATAATAATAATAACAATCATCATCATCATCATCATCATCATCAAGCTTTCTGCTTTAAGAAAAGGGAAAGCTTGCAAGTTAATGTAAAAAATAGATTTTCAAAGATATGGAATCTTCAATGTGCTCATTGGCCTGCATTGGTCTTCAACTGTTACACCCCGCTGGCATGCGAGGCTCTCTGCTCGAGGTCCAAAGATCGAGTCCAGTCACCCTCGTGCACAACAAGTCTTTAAGTATTGCATCCCATTGGCGTATGCGAGGGCTCTCTCGTTGAGGTCCAAAGACCGAGTCTGATCATCCCGTGCACAATGAGTCTTCAAATGCTACATCATGCTGGCGTCTGCGAGGGTTATCTCCTTAACGTTCAAAGAGCGAGTCCGATCACCCCCGCGCACGGTAAGTCTTCAAGTGTTACATCCCGCTGGAACATGCGAAAGCTCTCTCCTGAAGGTCTAAACACCGAGTCCAGTCTCTCTCGCGCATAGCGAGTCTTCAAGTGTTGCTCTCCGCTATCATATGCAAGGGTTTCCTCCTCAAAGTTTAGAAGACCGAGTCCGCCCACCCTCGTACGCGGTAGGTCTTGAGAAGGATTAACCTGCCTTTAAGCAACCACAATGTGAAGAAGAAGGAGAATCTTGCGCTGCAATGCAGATAATTAACGACAATATCAAGAAAAATATAAGTTTTTTACAAAAAAGGGAAACGGAAATTGTGAAATCAAAGAGATATAAAAAAAAAAAGACACACAAGTATGCATAGTAGGAGAGAACTACCTTGGATATTCCTTGCACAAGTTATTTGCGATGAGTTGACTTTACAAAGAAGAAGACTTTTTCCAATTGAAAAATAAAATAACATAAAATTATTTACGTAGGAACATCGAGTACTGTTTAAAGAAAAAAGGAACAATTAAATTGTGAAAGACGTCAAATATTTGTTCCACCGAAAGAGGAACAATAAAATTGTCAAGCAAAAGACGTAAAAGGAGTAATTAACCAAGGAAAAAAAATAAAAAAAAGAAAAGCAAGAGCGGAGCGCGTTAAAGGCAGGGGCATTACACAGTGAGATTACCTCGAAGTGTTACTTAAGTAAATTGTTTGAGTAGGTTGTGGCCATAGATGAATAATGATATGCAGAGTTGTCAAAAGGCACCTTCGTGAAGATGTTTCCCTGACATTCACGCACACCAAAAAAAAAAAAAAGGATAGAAGGAGACAGAATTTAATGCAGATGGAAGGTTGCAAGGTGATGAATTGATTTCATTGTAGACCAAAAAAAAAAAAAAAAAAACGTTGATGGCATAGCCTACCTACCACTTAGTACACAGAGCAAATTCAATGTTTTGTGTTGGGGTCTGCCTCAACAATAGTTTAAATCATGTCATTCCACCGCTAATTCAATGTAAAATTTGGCAATTGCAGTTCCCCAGTGAACTTCACCAGAGATGGTTGGTGTTTCAGAATGTGTTGTAGTTCTACTACTCTTAGTGTTTCAGAATAAAAGAGAATTCCTCAAATATTTTCAATGTTGTTCCCCAACGAACTTCACCAAAGATGATTCTTCGCTCAATTAATGCGAATGTGGTGATGGTAGAACTATCGTATTGACGGCCATTATAAAGAAAATACATGTTGTCATGTGCTCCATCTGCAACCTTAATAGCCAAGGGTGATCCAAAGTTAGACCGAGGGATGGTTGGTGATTTGTCAACCTTAGGACAAAGCGAGGAAGTATAAACGATAAACGTAGTGACGAGCTCCGATCTGGTGTCTTCAATTTCTGCAACAAAAAGATAAACTTTTTCCCGTCCTTGTATTCCTTGAAGTGTGCCATGAAGAAGCACCTACAGCAAAAACAAGCGACTTTGTTTTAAAAAAAAAATGAGAGTGAAATAATAATAATAATAATAATAATAATAATAATAATAATAATAATAATAATCATCATCATCATCATCATCATCATCATCGTCGTCGTCATCATCATCATCTTCATCATCATTATCATCATCATCAAGCTTTCTGCTTTAACAAAAGGGAAAGCTTGCAGGTTAATGTGAAAAATAGATTTTCAAAGATGTGGTGCATCGGTCTTCAATTGTTGCATCCCGCTAGCATGCAAGGGCTCTCTAGATCTCCTCAAGGTCCAAAGAGTGAGTCCAGTTACCATCGTGCACAGCGAGTCTTCAAGTACTACATCCCATTGGTGTATGCGAGAGCTCTCTCCTTGAGGTCCAAAGACCGAGTCTGATCGTCCCGCGCACAATGAGTCTTCAAATGCTGCATTATGCTAGCATATGCTAGGGTTATCTCCTTAACATCTAAAGAGCGGGTCCGATCATCCCCGCACAGGTAAGTCTTCAGGTGTTACATCTCACTGGAACATGCGAAAGCTCTCTCCTCAAGGTTGAAACACCGAGTCTGGTCTCTCCCGGACATAGCGAGTCTTCAAGTGCTGCTTGATGCTATCATATGCAAGGGTTTTCTCCTCAAAGTCTAGAAGGCCGAGTCCAACCACCCTCGCAACTAGTAGGTCTTGAGAAGAAGGAGCATCTTGCACTACAATGCAGATAATTCACGATAATTCGAGGAAAAATATTAAAAAAATTTACAAAAAAAGGGGAAAGAAAATTGTGAAATCAAAGAGATATTAAAAAAAGACACATAAGTATGCATAGTAGGAGAGAACTACCTTGGATATTTCTTGCACAAGCTGTTTGCGATGAGTTGACTTTACAAAGAAGAAGAACTTTTCTAATTGAAGAAAAAAATAAAATAAATTATCTACATGGGAACATCAAGTACTATTTAAAGAAAAAAAGGAACAATTAAATTGTAAAAGACGTCAGATATTTGTTCCACCGAAAGAGGAACAATAAAGTTGTGAAGCAAAAGACATCAAAAGGAGTAACTAACCAAAGGGAAAAAAAATTAAAAAAAGAAGAGCAGGGGTAGAGCGCATTAAAAACAGGGGCATTACACAGTAAAATTACCTCGAAGTGTTACTTAAGTAAATTATTTGAGTAGATTGTGGCCACAGATGGATAATGATATGCAGAGTTGTTAAAAGGCACCCTCGTGAAGAAGTTTCCCTAACATTCACGCACAATAAAAAAAACTACAAAAGGGCAGAGGGAGACATAATTTAATGCAACTAGAAGGCTGGAAGGTGATGAATTGATTTCATTGTAGACGAAAAAAACGTTGATGACATAGCCTACCTACTACTTAGTGCATGAAACAAATTTAATGTTTTGTGTTGGGGTTTGCCTCAACGATAGTTTAATGCATGTCATTCCACCGCTAATTAAATGTAAAATTTGGCAATTGCAGTTCCCCAACGAACTTCACTAGAGAAGGTTGGTATTTCAGAATGTGTTGTAGTTCTACCCACTCTTAGAATTTCAGAATAAAAGAGAATTCCTCAAATATTTTCGATGTTGTTCCCCAACGAACTTCACCAAAGATGATTTTTCGCTCAATTGATGTGAACGTGGTGATGGTGGAACTATCGTCTTGACGACCATTATAAAGAAAATACATGTTGTCATGTGCTCCACCTGAAACCTTAGTAGCCAAGGGTGATCCAAAGTTGGACCAAGGGATGGCTAGTGTTTTGTCAACCTCAGGACAAAGTAAGGAAGTATAAGTGATAAATGTAGTGATGAGCTCCGATCTGGTGTCTTCATTTTCTGCGAGAAGAAGATAAACTTTGCCCCGTCCTTATATTCCTTGAAGTGTGCCATGATGGAGTACCTATGGAAAAAACAAGCGACTGTGTTTAAAAAAAATGAGTGAAATAATAATAGTAGTAGTAGTAGTAGTAGTAATAATAATAATAATAATAACAACAACAACAACAACAACAACAACAACAACAACAACAATAACAACAGCAACAACAACAATAATAATAATAATCATCATCATCATCAAGAAGTTTTCCGCTTTAACAAAAGGGAAAGCTCGTAGGTTAATATGAAAAATAGATTTTCAAAAATATGGAATCTTGAACGTGCTCATTGGCCTGCATCGATCTTCAACTGTTGTATCCCTCTGACATGTGAGGGCTCTCTCCTCAAGGTCCAAAGACCGAGTCCAGTGATCGTCATGCACAGCGAGTCTTCAAGTGCTGCATCGCATTGGCGTATGCGAGGGCTCTCTCATTACGGTCCAAAGACCGAGTCTGATCATCCCGCGCACAATGAGTCTTCAAATGCTGCATCATGTTGGCGTATGCCAGGGTTATCTCCTAAACGTCTAAAGAACGAGTCCGATCACCCTCGTGCACGGTAAGTCTTCAAGTGTTACATCCCGTTGGAACGTGCAAAAACTCTCTCCTGAAGGTCTAAACACCAAGTCCGGTCTCTCTGGCGTATAGCGAGTCTTCAAGTGCTGCTTCCTGCTGTCATATGCGAGAGTTTTCTCCTCAAAGCCTAGAAGGCCGAGTCCGGCCACCCTCGCACGTAGTAGGTCTTGAGAAGGATTAACCTGCATTTAAGCAAGCACAATACAAAAGAAGAATAAGCGTCTTGCATTACAGTGCAGATAATTCACGATAATCCGAAGAAAAATATAAAATTTTTTTTAAAAAAAAGGGAAACGAAATTGTGAAATCAAAGAGATATAAAAGAAAGAGACACAAATATGCATAGTAGGAGAGAGCTTCCTTGGATATTCCTTACACAAGCTATTTGCGAAGAGTTGACTTTACAAAGAAGAAGACTTTTTTCAGTTGAAAAAAAATAAATTATTTACATGGGAACATCTGTAATAACCCAACCATAACCCATATTTATTTATTCAAATCATCTTTATTTATTTCATTAATCATGTTTATTCATTTACTCATTCATGGTTATTTGTTTAACCAAATCATGTTTATTAAATTCAACTACACTTAATTTATTTATTTAACGAGTTCCATTATGTTATTTAAATTTTCCACCTTCATTTATCATATTTAATCATCCCGGTGCGAAGATATTTCATGTTGGGTACCACTTTGCAACTCAAGTGTCATTTATTGTTAATTTGAGTTTCATTGATTGATTAAATGTCGGGTGAATCGATATTAGGCCTCGGTGAGTAAATTATGCTTTTCTTACCTTCGGTAAACTTTAATTCCGAGTAATATAAAATTTTACCAACATTTCGATTTAAAATTTTCAAGCCCAAACGTAGCTTGTTGGGCCCAAAACAAAAGCCCAAAACTTTACGATCTTTGTTATTTCACTAATTACTCGTTTTAGCACCTAATTTTAATTAGCAAAAAGCTACTTTTGGGGAGGAAAATTTCCAGCCACATATATCTATTACTTGAGGATTTTTCCAGCCACAAAATTCAGCAAAATTATCACACTAATCTCTCCCCATCTCCCTCTCTCTCACGCCAGAACAGGGGCAGCAGCTGCTGCCCCTTTGTGCCACCAGTTTTGGTGGTTCCGGCCACTTTTCCGGTCACCTCCCAGCTGCCCCGAGTTCCCCTTGCTGCTAGCTATCTTGTCCAACCCCTAAAAACACTCAAAACAGCCTCCTCCTCTCTCTATTTCAAGCCTCAAGTGAGGTAAATCAACAACCCTAACTTGTTGTATTTTGAATTTTTGGGTTGTTTTAGTTGTGATTATTGTTTGGATGATCAAATTGATAGTTGTTGTGCAATTTTTATTGAGTTTGGAGATGTTTGGAGTCATGGGTATTGGATCAAGAGCATGCTTTTCATGATTTTGCTTTTGTTAAATGGCCACTGTCGAAAATTCTGGCAATTATAGGATTGGCCAAAAATTCTGAAATTTTTACTGTATCTTCTCTATATTATTTGGGATTTTCTGGCAAAATTTCATGAAGTTTGGACGAGTAATCAGTGAGTTATGGAATTTTGAAGAAAACTGCCCTGTTTTGGATACGAATTTAGTAATTAGGTATTCATGAAGTTGTTTAGAGTTTGTATATGTATATGAGGCCTTGCATGATCATTTTATATCTGATTGTGGTGATTTGAAATGATTTCAAGTGAGTTTTATATGAAAAAGGAAGAGAAAGTTAAATCAGTGAAGGGCTGGAATTTCAGGAAATTAGGGCTGACTTTGCGATTAAACTGGTAATGATTGGCCCAGTGAAAAATTGTGATTTTTGGTGGGTAAATACCTCAGTGTGTTAGCTTTCAAATGCATCTTGAATCGCCTTAATCCGAGGTCTGTGGAAAAAGTTATAGTTGTTTTACCAAAGCTGCGCAGAATGAGATCAAAACTGAGACACTTGTGTTTTAGTCCCATTTTGGGAATCTTATTGTGAGAATCGTGATTTGTATTGTAAATGAAAGTTTTTGGGGACTTCTTAATCTTTTCATATTGGGGTTTTAAGTCTCCATTTGATGTCTAGAATGAAAATTATGAATTTTTGAAGTAAACTGACCTGTTTGGGTGTAAATTAGGTTATTATTGCAATTTCTATGCAGTGTATACTTGGAGGAAAATTCTGAAAATTGTCCTGAAGACAAATATACAAATTGGGAGTCAGTTTATGAGCTGTGAATCACTTATGGATTTTACAAAGAAAATACCAAGCTTCTATGGAGTTCAATGACTCATTTTGGGGTGGAATTCTTTATCAAGTGGATTTTTGAATGATTATGAGAAGTGGAGAGAGAAACTCATATCAGCACCTTATTTCAGAAAAGGCCATAACCATTCTCTTAATTATCACTATCAAGGCCTTTTCCTCTGTATCATCATTTATCTCATTGTGGACTGGACTATTTTACTTCTATTTACTTCATATTGAATTTCATTACTTTCATCAATTCAGTTTTGCATTACTTTCATCAATTCAGTTTTGAAGTTATATTCAAGTACTCGTTATGTATACCATATAATTACTCAATTTCTGTTACACCTACTTTCACCTACTCAATTATGCAAGTAAGGATCATTTACTGGTTATATATACTTACAGTGACATTTATTTTATAAAACAGAGCTGAGGCCTAGTTATCGTTCCCCGTTATGCATAAGTGTAGTCAAGTCAAAACATATTTATCAAGTCATATGTCATTTTTAAAGACTCAAAATACGTCCATTGCCTGTATCTTTAGAAAGCAGATCATATTTATCAAGTTACAAACTCTTAATGAGTTATCAATGAATCAGTTTATACAGTGATTTGCCATATAACTTGTGACCCCGTCAGTTATCATCTATAGGGCGTCAGCCCATCACTTACCCGCGCGGCTTCAGGCCAACTCTTGATCGGATTGGCAGGTGTACACCTATGTATAGATCATATCAGTGCAAGGGGTTCACATCCAGATAATAATGAGCAATTCAGTTTCATATTACATTCATTTTCATTATTATTGCCAACTAAATGAATTGCAAAGACGGGTACCCATCACCAGTGTTTCTATGCTCATTTTACAATACAGGGATGTATGTACTGAGTTTTTGCTCATATTTTCGAATTGTTTTCATGTTTTCCATTTTAGGTTATGAAGTATCACATGTTTCTCAATTTTAGCAAGCCCTTCTGGAACTCGTCAGATGCTCACAGTGGATTCAGCATAGCATGAACATTGGAATCGACCTTAAGGTCAAGTTACTTGTGTGGTATGGAGTGTGAATTAGTACATGGTATGGTTGAACCATTATGGACTTTGATCTTGAAGTGTTTCAGTTTAATAGAATTTGTGATTGTAAACACGAGTTGCAAGATTTAATAGTTTCAGTGAGCCTTGTCCTTGTCAGGACGGCGGTAGCGCCTTCGTTTACTAAGTCTTCCGCTGCAATTATCAGTAACCATGTCATTAGCATTTTGGGGGCGTTACAAATTTGGTATCAGAGCCTAAGGTTTTAAGGGCCACTGTGCGCTATCAAGTGTTTCTGAGTGAGCTATCAAGGTATGCATGAGTTCTGTTGGACCAGTTAAATGAGTTGTTGACTACAAGTTCATAGGTATGGGCATATATGGAGAAACCATTTTCATTTGGGTGACTCAATCATTTGTTAATATCATGAGATTCACGCATGAGCAAAGTGGATTGTGGAACCATTTGGATCACCTGTTGGTGAGGCATGTTCTCATTTATCTTGGAGGTGTATTGCATGTTTCATTTCTCTTATTTGTTTAAATTTCTGTAATTGTGCACTCCGGGTGTGTAACCCGTTGAGTTATGAACTCCGGCGTGTGGCCGTTGAGCTATTAAAGTGTTTTTCTTCATTTCAGGTAGCTATTGTAAGGCTTTACGCCTGGGATTTAGCCAGTTTTAGGCGGAACTCTGTCCGTTTTGCCCCAGGATTTGAGAATTCTATTGAGGTGTGTTATTTTGTGCCTGAAACCCAATGTGGGGATGCTATTTGCAACTGCTTAAGGGATTAATACAGTGTCAAGTTAGATGTAAACCTCTAGATAAGGAAATACCTTTTGCGGCAATATCTTTGAGGTGAACCAGTATGAGATGAACACTACAATGAGTGCTTATGTATGGTGATAATAATTAGTAGCTTATGGTGTGCTACTTGGCATTATATGGGTGGTGCAAGTAAGATTTAGCTGCCATGTATCGGAATCATCTGGTTTTAACACTAAGACCTTACATCAGCAATGTTCGCTCCCATTACTTCTTGTCATTGACTTATTGCTGCCCTAGTTACCTTGAATTATTCAGAGGTATCATTTCTATTGCTGCTAACACTCTTTTGATTTGTAATGGAGTGTTTATGAAAAGATGTCTAAGCAACCTTTCTTATTGGCGATTCAAACGCTGACAATTCAGTCATCACTGTGTTCATACTTTTACTACCACCTACATTAACACTTTACTTCTATTTGTGCACTCTTCATTTATAGCTTGAAAAGTCTTTGGTTGCTTCAGACCCAGTCATTGGATGCCCTTTCGATAATTAAATGGATCCGTATTGTTTGCGTTTCTATGGCACTGTAACATCATATTGGCATACTATTCTATGGCCATAACTACATCTTGTTGCTCAAGTTTTTTTTGACCATCTATCTCTTGCGGGAATGCCCTTTTGAAGTCATTCTTGTAATTGTTTGCTTGTCTTATCCTCAAATCTTAACGCGATTCCATATTGTTTAATCTTCCTTGCATTTCAACCCAATATTTCATACTAATGAGATCTTCCATGTCTTTCTAATCCCATTGTTACATGTGCAACGCATTGTTGTTCAACGTTATATAGTTGTCAACACTCCTATGCCCTCGGCCTTCACCATCTTTTCTATTTATTTCATCTGCTTGTCCCATCTATCTATTGCGCTTGTCTTGTTACTTGTGGCTATTAAGTCACCTAGTTGAGGGTCCGTGCTTGTTATCTCATTTCCAATTCCTCAGTTAAACCTAAGTATAATCGAACCATCTTTCTCCTTAGTTGATTATTTATTGGACCCCATATGATAAACCACAATTCTTGTGGCATTATATTTCAGAATTCATGATACACTTATGGTTCTCTTCTTTCTAACCACCCTATGATAATCTTTCCTTTATTTGCCTTTTTTTTTAGTCTCATTGTTCATTTCTTTTGTATGGAATGATTCACTTGGCTGAGAAATTCATCACTCTCATCCCTAACTATGATCATTTCATTACTCATTATCGACCGGGAACATATCCTTGAGTAGTCTGATGAGTGGAGAGCATGTGATGTATTAGAAATATCAGATGGTTGCCTTTGGATAAGGGAATAAACTCAAGCACTGTCTAATTATATTGGAGTGAGCCAGAAGAAACATTGAGTACAAGGTCAGAGCTAAGCCAGGCAAGCATTAAGAGGGGAAATTCAAGTACATGTCGAGGTGATACAAGGTCGACAAAGCAGTTGTGCTAGCACAACAAAGAAATAACCAAAGTCGCAGATGAGATATAAGTAAGTCATACCTTCCTAGTCAAGGGTGTCAGGAGACTGGATATCAGCGATACTTGAGTCCTCGTCACTTTAGGCTTTATGAGTCAGTAATGTAGAATACCTCCTTTGCAGTAACAATGTTCTTTTCTTTTGAAGGGAATATCACTTTTGAATCAAAGTGATTGAGTTCGTTGAGGCCATTATGTGATAAGTATCCAGATCTGCTACTGAAATATGGGATTAAGAAGCATATAATGCGTACACTTTTAGTCGGAGTACATTTGGCAAATGATACTGCTTTAGAGGAAAGCTATGGGAACCAATGGCCCATGTGTTTTAAAGTAGCATTGCATGCAGTTGACAAGTGTTATAAGTTTCGAGGACGAAACTCTTTAAGGGGGAAAGACTGTAATAACCCAACCATAACCCATATTTATTTATTCAAATCATCTTTATTTATTTCATTAATCATGTTTATTCATTTACTCATTCATGGTTATTTGTTTAACCAAATCATGTTTATTAAATTCAACTACACTTAATTTATTTATTTATTTAACGAGTTCCATTATGTTATTTAAATTTTCCACCTTCATTTATCATATTTAATCATCCCGGTGCGAAGATATTTCATGTTGGGTACCACTTTGCAACTCAAGTGTCATTTATTGTTAATTTGAGTTTCATTGATTGATTAAATGTCGGGTGAATCGATATTAGGCCTCGGTGAGTAAATTATGCTTTTCTTACCTTCGGTAAACTTTAATTCCGAGTAATATAAAATTTTACCAACATTTCGATTTAAAATTTTCAAGCCCAAACGTAGCTTGTTGGGCCCAAAACAAAAGCCCAAAACTTTACGATCTTTGTTATTTCACTAATTACTCGTTTTAGCACCTAATTTTAATTAGCAAAAAGCTACTTTTGGGGAGGAAAATTTCCAGCCACATATATCTATTACTTGAGGATTTTTCCAGCCACAAAATTCAGCAAAATTATCACACTAATCTCTCCCCATCTCCCTCTCTCTCACGCCAGAACAGGGGCAGCAGCTGCTGCCCCTTTGTGCCACCAGTTTTGGTGGTTCCGGCCACTTTTCCGGTCACCTCCCAGCTGCCCCGAGTTCCCCTTGCTGCTAGCTATCTTGTCCAACCCCTAAAAACACTCAAAACAGCCTCCTCCTCTCTCTATTTCAAGCCTCAAGTAAGGTAAATCAACAACCCTAACTTGTTGTATTTTGAATTTTTGGGTTGTTTTAGTTGTGATTATTGTTTGGATGATCAAATTGATAGTTGTTATGCAATTTTTATTGAGTTTGGAGCTGTTTGGAGTCATGGGTATTGGATCAAGAGCATGCTTTTCATGATTTTGCTTTTGTTAAATGGCCACTGTCGAAAATTCTGGCAATTATAGGATTGGCCAAAAATTCTGAAATTTTTACTGTGTCTTCTCTATATTATTTGGGATTTTCTGGCAAAATTTCATGAAGTTTGGACGAGTAATCAGTGAGTTATGGAATTTTGAAGAAAACTGCCCTGTTTTGGATACGAATTTAGTAATTAGGTATTCATGAAGTTGTTTAGAGTTTGTATATGTATATGAGGCCTTGCATGATCATTTTATATCTGATTGTGGTGATTTGAAATGATTTCAAGTGAGTTTTATATGAAAAAGGAAGAGAAAGTTAAATCAGTGAAGGGCTGGAATTTCAGGAAATTAGGGCTGACTTTGCGATTAAACTGGTAATGATTGGCCCAGTGAAAAATTGTGCTTTTTGGTGGGTAAATACCTCAGTGTGTTAGCTTTCAAATGCATCTTGAATCGCCTTAATCCGAGGTCTGTGGAAAAAGTTATAGTTGTTTTACCAAAGCTGCGCAGAATGAGATCAAAACTGAGACACTTGTGTTTTAGTCCCATTTTGGGAATCTTATTGTGAGAATCGTGATTTGTATTGTAAATGAAAGTTTTTGGGGACTTCTTAATCTTTTCATATTGGGGTTTTAAGTCTCCATTTGATGTCTAGAATGAAAATTATGAATTTTTGAAGTAAACTGACCTGTTTGGGTGTAAATTAGGTTATTATTGCAATTTCTATGCAGTGTATACTTGGAGGAAAATTCTGAAAATTGTCCTGAAGACAAATATACAAATTGGGAGTCAGTTTATGAGCTGTGAATCACTTATGGATTTTACAAAGAAAATACCAAGCTTCTATGGAGTTCAATGACTCATTTTGGGGTGGAATTCTTTATCAAGTGGATTTTTGAATGATTATGAGAAGTGGAGAGAGAAACTCATATCAGCACCTTATTTCAGAAAAGGCCATAACCATTCTCTTAATTATCACTATCAAGGCCTTTTCCTCTGTATCATCATTTATCTCATTGTGGACTGGACTATTTTACTTCTATTTACTTCATATTGAATTTCATTACTTTCATCAATTCAGTTTTGCATTACTTTCATCAATTCAGTTTTGAAGTTATATTCAAGTACTCGTTATGTATACCATATAATTACTCAATTTCTGTTACACCTACTTTCACTTACTCAATTATGCAAGTAAGGATCATTTACTGGTTATATATACTTACAGTGACATTTATTTTATAAAACAGAGCTGAGGCCTAGTTATCGTTCCCCGTTATGCATAAGTGTAGTCAAGTCAAAACATATTTATCAAGTCATATGTCATTTTTAAAGACTCAAGGTACGTCCATTGCCTGTATCTTTAGAAAGCAGATCATATTTATCAAGTTACAAACTCTTAATGAGTTATCAATGAATCAGTTTATACAGTGATTTGCCATATAACTTGTGACCCCGTCAGTTATCATCTATAGGGCGTCAGCCCATCACTTACCCGCGCGGCTTCAGGCCAACTCTTGATCGGATTGGCAGGTGTACACCTATGTATAGATCATATCAGTGCAAGGGGTTCACATCCAGATAATAATGAGCAATTCAGTTTCATATTACATTCATTTTCATTATTATTGCCAACTAAATGAATTGCAAAGACGGGTACCCATCACCAGTGTTTCTATGCTCATTTTACAATACAGGGATGTATGTACTGAGTTTTTGCTCATATTTTCGAATTGTTTTCATGTTTTCCATTTTAGGTTATGAAGTATCACATGTTTCTCAATTTTAGCAAGCCCTTCTGGAACTCGTCAGATGCTCACAGTGGATTCAGCATAGCATGAACATTGGAATCGACCTTAAGGTCAAGTTACTTGTGTGGTATGGAGTGTGAATTAGTACATGGTATGGTTGAACCATTATGGACTTTGATCTTGAAGTGTTTCAGTTTAATAGAATTTGTGATTGTAAATACGAGTTGCAAGATTTAATAGTTTCAGTGAGCCTTGTCCTTGTCAGGACGGCGGTAGCGCCTTCGTTTACTAAGTCTCCCGCTGCAATTATCAGTAACCATGTCATTAGCATTTTGGGGGCGTTACAACATCGAGTACTGTTTAAAGAAAAAAGAAACAATTAAATTGTGAAAGATGTCAAATATTTGTTCCAGGAGTAGAGGAACAATAAAATTGTCAAATAAAAGACAGAAAAAAAAAATAAAAAAAGAAGAGCAGGAGCGGAGCGCATTAAAGGCAGGGGCATTACACAGTAAAATTACCTTAAAGTGTTACTTAAGTAAATTGTTTGAGTAGATTGTGGCCACAAATGAATAATGATATGTATAATGATATGCAGAGCTGTCAGAAGGTACCCTCGTGAAGATGTTTCCCTAACATTCACGCACGCCAAAAATACCAAAAAAAGGACATAACAAGATAGAATTTAATGAAGCAGGCTGTAGATGGAAGGCTGTGAATTGATTTCATTGCGGCCAAAAAAAAAAAAAAAAACATCGATGGCATAGCCTACCTAGTACCTACTACTTATTACACGAAGCAAATTCAATGTTTTGTGTTGGAGTCTGCCTTAACAATAGTTTAATGCATGTCATTCCACCACTAATTCAATGTAAAATTTGGCAATTGCAGTTCCCCAACGAACTTCACCCGAAATGGTTGATGTTTCAGAATGTGTTATAGTTCTACTCACTCTTAGTATTTCAGAATAAAAGAGAACTCCTCAAATATTTTCAATGTTGTTCCCCAACGAACTTCACCAAAGATGATTTTTCGCTAGGTGACGGTACAACTATCGTCTTGACGACCATTATAAAGAAAAATCATGTTGTACTAGCAATTTTGAATTTCTAGCAAACTCTATTGTTAGACCAATACATGTTGGTCTTCTTTTCACAATTTTGGTACCTTATTTACTTTTCAAGCACTATATATATCGCTGAATTTGATAACTTCCCCATCTATGGTTGTGAATTTCTTGGCAAACTCTATTGTTAGACCTAGCCATGCTGTCGGTCAATAGTACATTCTTTTCCAATACTTCCTTCGTAAGCTGCAAAGCACAGCTTACTCAGACCCGGCCCATTTACATCCCTAATAAGATTCCGGACGATTCTTACATTCGGATCATGGACACAACCCTTCGGGATGGGGAGCAGGCCCCAGGGGCGTCCATGACAGGCTACCAAAAGCTCGAGATAGCGCGTCAGCTGGCCCCGATGGGGGTGGATATCATCGAAGCAGGGTTCCCCTGCTCCTCTAAGGAGGAGTTTGAGGCCGTGAGACAGATCGCCTCCGAAGTGGGGAACTCCCCCAACGGGGCCGAGTACTTGCCTGTGATCGCGGCAGCGGCCAGGTGCGTGAAGGAGGATATCGTGGCCGCGTGGGAGGCGGTGAAGTTGGCTAAGTATCCAAGGGTGTGCATGTTCATAGCTACTAGTAGTATTCACATGAAGCATAAGTTGGGGAAAACTGAAGAAGACGTCATACGGACCGTCAAAGAGGCCTTGGCTTTTGCCAAGAGCCTGGGGGTTGTGGATCTTGGGTTCGTATCTGAAGATTCTGCAAGGTACAAAGTTACAACTTTTTTTTTTCTTTAATCTAGAGCTATTATAAACCAGATGATACCTTTTTTTTTTTTTTTTTTTCCAAAAACATTGTCACATGATACAAGTATTGAATTAGGTCTTGTTTGGCAAACCGTTATTAACTGTTAGCTGTTAGCTGTTTATATTAGCTGTTTGAATTAGCTGTTTAAAGAAAAACTGTAATTCTCCAAAAAAAATCTTCGAAAAAGCTAATCAAATTAGCCTTTTCAAATCAACTTTTTTGACCCAAAAAGTTCTTCCAAAAAGTTATTTTACCAAACACCAAAATTAGCTTTGGGACTAGGTGAAACAGTTAATTTTGATCCAAAAAGCTCTTTTCGGCCAAAAAATTCTCTAACAAACTGTTTACCAAACACCCCTTAGTTTATAAGAATCTATATATTTTACGACATACGTAGGTCGGAGAGGAGGTTTTTGTATCAAGTATTTGAAGAAGCAATAGAGGGAGGAGCAACAACATTGGTTATGACAGATACGGTAGGATACACATTTCCTCATGAGTGGGCTGATTTTGTTCAAGATGTTCGCAGGAATGTTCATGGCATTGATGGGGTCATTTTGGCCACCCATTGCCATAATGATCTTGGCCTTGCCACTTCCAATACCCTTGCAGTAAGTTACTTATAACGACAAAACTATCGAATTGATTACTTATTCTGTTTGTCGGTAAATAAGAGCTGGAAAAAATTGAAAAGAATCCAGAAGAGTTGGCAAATAATGTTCTATTTGTTATTGTAGCCGGCCAGCACTTGTAAATTATTCTTGTATTCTTGTATATGTAGTGTTTTTATGGTTGTTGTTGTAGTACTTAGTAATGGAGTACACATATTATGATGCTAAAAATTAGGCTGCAAGTGCTGGGGCCAGGCAACTAGAAGTCACCATAAATGGTATTGGTGAAAGGGCTGGAAATGCTTCCTTGGAAGAGGCACCTATATTTTGCTTTTCTTCCTTCTTTTCTTTGCTTTTTTGGTGGGTTTTGATGTTTTGACCCCTATCATTATTGCTCAAATAGTTAAGGGGCAATTATTAAATATATCCGAAAATACATGCTCCCAGATGACCCACATAATACATATATATATATATATATATATATATATATATATATATATATATATATATATATATATATTTGTTATGTGTTTATATACACACACATACACGCATATATTTTACTATAAATCCACCTACGTTGACATGTATTCATAGGAATATGATATAAACTTTGCCGAAAAATACCATAGACAAAGTCAAATTATGTCAATTATGCCTCCATCACTATCTTGAAGCCCTGTCCTTTGGTTTTGTAATTTCCTAGACAGGGAAAGTCCTTGCATGTTCACGGACAAGGAGCAGTTAAAAAAAAAAAAAAAAAGAGAGAGAGGACAAAACTTGAAAGTGAGACATTAAAAAATGAAATGTAGAAAAATGGACTCGATCTGAAAAATATGTACATATATGCGTGCGCATGTGTCAGCACTTAATTGATTCACCTGTTACTGTGTGTGGGCTGACTACAAAATAATGAGATGATCAAGTTTCCACTTCATGACATGTTAAACCAAGCTAGCTAGAGTACATAGTAATTAAATGTATTTTTCTTGCTTAAAAGTGACATACAATTGAATCACATTCAAGTTTTTTACTTTTTGCAAAGGGTATATGCAAGTTTTTCAAAGGAAAATTCATATACCTGATCAGATTCAAACACTTATTCAAAATGTTTTCATTTACTTGCAATCATGAACTAAGATAAAAATGCCACCTATGTTTAGAGAGGGCAATCCTATAATCGATTGACTTGTATAGTTTGATCAACATACCAAATTCAAAATTGTGTGCAGTACTGTTGTACCGCATAAAAATTAACTTTCTATGTTATATGACAATTTTTTTTTTAAAAGAAAGGTAAGCATTACAATCTAAGCAGTCCTTCTCTCAAGAGTTCTCCCTAGCTTATCCTCGTAGAGAATAGAAAGAAGGTCCCTATGTGGAACCACAGTTCATACAACCATGAAATGTAAGAAATGTTTAAATTTTGCCAACCAATTAACTGCGTAATTTCCTTTTCAAAAAATTATGCCAATATATAGTTAGGAACGTCTCTGAAAATAGCTACTTAATATATATGGCTCATCTTTTAAAAAAATAACAATTAAGTGTCCATATGATATGCCAATTGTCAATGTATAGATATCTGATGCAGGTTGTGATGGCACTGAAGTGTCGCGGTAAAGATTTGCTTGGAGGACTTCGCACTGGGGTTGATCCCAAATATATCTATGCTGCAAGCAAAATGGTAATTTTTTTTTTTTTTTTGGGGGGGGGGGGGTTTGTTGGGATTATAAAACCTCTTTTTATGCGAGAAATTTACATAAAATAATAAAAATTGTGCATTTTTTTGGGGTCAAAATAAGGGCTCTAGGCTCAAAGTATGCATTAAATGTGCAGAATAATTGATCCAGGCCTTGACATTTTATGTAATGTTTGTCAAACTTTCAACCTATTTGCGTGTTATATCCAAATTTAAATTCAAATTTAGGGCATTTTCAGCCTGAATTTTAATTTTTATAACTCAGATCTGCCATATTAGCAAGAGTTTCACAATTTTGAGCTTTCATTTCATTTAATTTCTCATCCAATATAACTCATTTTAGGACAATTAAATCAAATATTTGTCATGGCACCGATTATTAGATATATTTTATTACTTTTTAAATTTTTTGTTTGTATTTTAAATTTTGTAACTTGTATGAATGTTTTTAGTTTTTGAAATTACGGAATATTTTTTCTTGACCATAAAAATGGCTAATTTTATTTCAAAAAATTGATAACTTAATTTGTATTGGTTAAACGAGGGAAAGAAGATAGAATAGAAAGTACAATTACAATTCAATTATAAAACTAATACAAAAAATAATTATTATAAAATGAATACAATTCAATTATAGAATAGAAATTTTTTTAGCAAATAAAAAATAACGTATCCGAAGCACCACCCCTGAAGCTCTGATTCAATTTGTATAGGTTAGAAGGCTCGTGTCCCACGTGGGTCGCACCTCTGGCACGCATGTCAAGGGTTAGGAATGCCCTTAATACCCCGAAAATCTTACTACCAAGTGAGATATAGAGTGGCTGATATAGCAGTTTTATCCCTGAATTACAAAATTATGGAGAGGCTGATTTCGGTTGATCCTATATTTAATTTAAAAAACTTAAACTATCTACAACTCCACTGAAGCGGAGCGAGGAAGCTTGAAGAGACATTTTGTATGTTATGTGTTGTACCGAAAATTAAACCTATTATGTAAATATATATATGGATAATCACATATTGTGCTTTTTCTTTATGTATATAGTAAACAGATTGGAAATTCTGTATATGTTGTGTAGACAGATGATGTTATTCAAATTATCCTACAAATTTGACACACATTTAGAATTATTTTAAGCATATTTTCTTTTCTTTATTTCTTGAAATTAGTTGGGGAAAAAATTTGAGCTTATTACCTTACTATCATCTCTAAAAATTTTGAAGGTGGAAGAATACAGTGGACTCCATATACAACCTCACAAGGCCATTGTTGGGGCCAATGCCTTCGCTCATGCAAGTGGAATTCATCAGGTATTTATTAATAATCTTCACATTTCAATAACACGTAACGTATATATTATCAATATAGATAGATTCAACTAATTCGATACTTATTTTTTTCAAATAAAGGCCATGTTTGGTAAAGATTTTTTTGGATGCAAAAAGAGTTTTTTGAGGATATTAGCTGTTTGACTTTGGTTAAAAAGTTCTTTGGGGTGTTTGGTTGATTAGCTTTTTAGATTAACTTTTTATATCCAAAAAGCTCTTTTACAAAAACCTCTTTGGGATAGTTTTTTCAAAGAGTTTTTTGATATTTATTATTATAATGACTATACTAACCTTATAATTTAGACAAATTTACATTACATGTCATTCACAAATGATATTCCCGAATGTTGGATGCTTATACTTTAAATTTTTCAATTTATTTTTTTCTTTTTTGGGACAAGAGTTGTGGATGGTCATGATGTTGAAGATAATGCTTTTAATTTTAATACTTTCTTAATTTAATAAATAATTTATGTTAGTTAGTCTTACATGATATATAAATATTTTTTATATCACATAATTTCAATTGCTATTAAAAAAGAAAGCATTTAACATTAAAAATATATTTTGATAATAAGTACTAAAATTAGGAAAAAGTATAAATGTAATTTTATATATCACATAAGTCTTAATTCATAATTCATACCAAAAAGAAAAATAATTATCCAATGAAAAATTATTTTGTTAGAAAAATAATGAAATTGAGTCATGGGCATAAGTAGAATTTTATCAAATAGCTTTGTTAGAAACAACTACTTTACCAAACACTTTTTCACAAACAGCTACTGCAATCAGCTAAGTTAAATAGCTAATACAATCAGCTAACAGCTAACAGTTGATTGCCAAGCAGGGCCAAAGTCTTAGATTCGAGTTTTGTGAATGAAAAAAAATCTATTATATATAAGAGAGGTCTTATCATTTATGGACCAATAATAGCCCGACTTGAATAAATAAAAGCCAAATACATAAAAAAGTATATATATTACAATCCATAATTAACATACAAAAAGATAAATACTTTTTCAAAATTCTTGTTTAATTTGTTGTTAATGGAATTATAGGATGGAGTGCTTAAATACAGAGCAACATATGAGATAATCTCACCGGAAGAAGTAGGGAGGCCGGAGATTGGCGATGGTATTGTGCTCGGGAAACTTAGGTAATATATCTTCAATTAAGTTAATTTTTTTATTCAATTTTCTAATTTTAAATAAAAATTTGCTAGATCATCCTGAAGATTAATTATGTTATTTAGGTGTAATTTTTAATTATGTAACTAGATATGTGTGATATGTTCTTTCTTATAATTACAGTGGACGCCATGCTTTTCAACGTCGGCTTAATCAGGTAAATAGTAATTCTTTATATCCCCCCCTTCCTCCAAGTATTACACAATGATAGAGCTTTAATATTCATCGACTGTGTCGACTTGTACAAAATGGTACCTTAATTAGATCAACGTAAACATATCCGTAAAACTGTATCATACGTGTAACTTATACATATGAAAAATTATGGATAGAAATATAATTTTACCAATTTATAAGCTGTAACACTGTTTCAGTTTTGCTATTCAATTATACCTTTTTTTTTTTGCAATCTAATTCATGATAACATAATTTTTATATTAAGACGAGACACATAAGAAGTGTCTTGTAATAAGATCTTTACCATTTTGCTTACAGAATATATGTTTTATTAGCGTTAATTGAACTTTCTAATCGTTTGGCAGCTTGGTTATGAACTTGATGGCAAAAACCTTTAATGAAGTATTTTCTCAATTCAAAGCAATCGCGGAGAAGAAAAAGGTAAGGCAAAATCAAGTATTGAGGTAGAATACAAATAGCCCTTGTATATTTGGGATGAAACTCGAGAGGGGAAAAAAAAAATTTCAGAAATTTTATACCTATAGGGTGAAAAACACGTCCATATAATTGGAATTTCTTGTCATAATTTTCAATAATTTATCATTTAAACTAAATGACATTTACAATGCAAGCATTTGTTCGGCCAGACTTGGATGTAAACATTGATCACATTTTCTCAATCATTAATCGGGTGTAACTACAGAAAATAAAAGTGTCATAGATATATTACAATCAACTACTAAACAGATGTACAAATCAGTCGCTAATGCGAAAAGAATATAGAGCTCTGTTTATTTTAACATGCACGGTGTAAAACACGGGTCCAGACTAATATTGAAAAAGTGCATTTAATGAGTTCACGTGTATAATTCACACATCCACTTTTTGCTACACTAGCATTTTGTAATTCCTATAATAAGAAGTAACAAGTTTTTAACTCGCATTTTAAGCTTTTTTCTTTGGGATAAATTGTGAATCTAATTTTTCTTTTTAAATTATTGTGCTGTGGCAGAATATCTCTGATCATGATATTGAGTCACTTGTGCCCAAAGAAAACATTCGAACTGCTTGAAATCAGCGAATTTCTTCAAGATGCAAGATGGCATTAGAGTGATCGTTCTCCTTATGTTTTGATTTTCGTGGTTTTGTATTAATTTCTTATGTAAAACCGGGTGGTAAACTGGCAATAAGGTTATTTATTGATTAGCGTATCAACGTCTTATGTAAACAGGGGAAGTGACAAGCTAAGGTTATCGATTAATGAGGGCCTGTTCTCTTTGTTGATCTTTTTTGATTTATCAATTTCAACCTACTTCAACCCATTTCAACCCACTTCAATAAAAAATACCAACTTCAACCCATTTCAACCTACTTCAACCCACTTCAACCCACCTCCTTCAAAATTTTATTCTCACTATTTTAACCAACTTTATAACTTCAACCAACTTCAACAAAAAATACCAACTTCAACCAACCTCGACCAACTTCACCCTTCTACGAACTCTAATTTACCAACGAAAAGAATAAACCCTAAATTCGCGAGTGAGGGAAATATTCGCTTCTTGTAATTATTGTTTGCAACTTATAGACTGGAAGGTCTCTACGTATCTGTGGCTACGGTAAGTCTTGGGTTAGAGAGCCACAATAAATTTTGGGTGAGAGCGTCTCGCGTAACGTTATCATGGTACAACAATCTACGTTACCAAGAATATTCCAAAGCCTTCAGTGGAGTACACATTCTTGTAAGCCCTGTACATAAGTGTTGGCACATTAAAAATCGCCCATATGATATATGTACATAGAAAAAATATGTACACATAGCAAATGCAAGTACACACTGCCAAGGGTATGATATATATTATCACAATAATCAAAGGCTATAGTATGCAGTGTGTGCTTGACTGACATACAAAAACCATCAAATAATCTCTTCCTTACTTTCCCCAGGTACCAAGCCAGATCCAATAATCACAAAGACTCATTATAGAAGCAAAATGTTGTTTATGCATTTGCACACCCTCTTAAGTTTTAGGTTATTTATTAACGAATTAGAGGAATTTGGAACGATATCCCATGCATTCATCTGAACCATGTGAATGACGAATCAAGACATCATTTACACTCCTTAACACTAATCTTGTTAAATTTTATATAAATTGGACATTAAACAAAGGAGTTATGTATGTAAGCTCAGATGAGATTCCATCTCAAAATCAATTGACAATGATTGGAGTAACTCACAAGCTTATATACATGGTCAAACCCTTTAATGTTATCAATATGGGGCAACACTCACTTTCATACGCTAACATGCCCTTTCATGTGTGGGCTACTTACAAGACCCAACACGTGTACGGATTTATTAATAGTCTTTATTGATTACTTTTGAGTGACTTATGCCTTTTTTTAATCCATAATATATGGTTAAACCTAACAACTACATCGAGTCAAGCCACTTTGAGGCCAACTATACTCGAGTGGTGTGCAGGGGATTTAGGATCAGACTAATTCCGTATAAACCATGTTCAAGTTGAGCACATATTTGATTTGGTTGAGGTTCAGATCATCTCTACTACTTGAGGTGTTATGTTAGGTCGTTCTAGTTAAGTTAACATTGATTTGAGAGAGATTCAGTTTGACCAGAGTCAATATCCGATTGAGTGCAAATTAAAGAAATTAGAGATATTTTATACTATATAACAGATACTTCAGAATAACTATAACATCTAACAGTTCAAAAGCCTAATATAAAGCTCAGAATTGATCTTATTATGCTCAGCAGGTATTGGGGTTAAAAAAAAAAAAAAGAAATATGTGTCGTTTTTTAAAAAAAAAAATTTTGGTAAGTTTGTGAAAAAAAAGGAAAAAAAAAAGAAGATTTGGACAATAACTTCCAAATTTAAGCCTTGATTTCTTACGAACAGGGGGATGAACTGTCGACCATTGTCTGCTTGCCCAAAGAAAATCTCACCCGCCCAATCACTTTGCTGAAGCTTCTACCCTTTCTTTCTCTCAATCCCTTAATTAATCAATCAAAAATTACGACTTTCCCATCGAATCCCACCTCCAAAAGCAAATAATTTCAAGCAAAAACTCACTTCTGCACACTCTTTATCAATCCCTAATCCGCCATGGACGAGTATCCTCCTTCTCTCTCTATCCTACCCTTCTGTGTTTACACCGGTTCATCGAATTCCAGCTCTAACCCACATTTTCTCTCATCTCTAATTGCAGATCTGAGTACTACCCAGATGGGATCCGCACCACCACGACCACCAACTCCTACGGCGGCGCCACCACCACCAGCGTTCATGTCACCGCCTTGGACGGCTTGGTTAACGTGAACTCCCTCTTCACAATCGCCGTCTTCGTGGGTCTTTCTCTCACCACACCAGGGCAGCGCAGCCTGGAGAACCGCACTGCGTGCGACGCCGGCATCGACGTTGCCAAGAAACTCCTCGTATTCGAAGTCGTCTCATTCAGCTTCTTCCTATTCTCATCATTGGTTGCTCAGGGTTTGAAGCTCGCAATCAACATCTTGAATAGCAAAGATGCCAATGAAGCTTTTAGGGCGCATATCAATACGAAGGTTCTTCGAATTGGGATGCTTGGTTCTGCTGTTGGTAGTGTGATGGGGTGCTTGTTTTTGATGCTTTCTATGGTGAATGTTATTGAGATTCGACTTGGGTTGTTGAGTTGTGGTAGTAAGTCTGCTGTTCATGCTGTTTCTGCACTGGTTGTTCTTGTTTCTACTGCTCTTGTGGTGTATATTTCCACTGCCCTTTATGCTTTTCTGCATTGAGGATTATTGGTTGGAGCAAATTAATTATTCGAATTCAATTTCATGATTTATGTTACCTTCTTTTTTCGTGTGTCTTTATCTTGTTGATCTTGGTTTTTAGTGTTTTGATGCTGCTGTTTGTGGTTTTCTGAAACTTTGGGATTTGAAAGCGAATTTTTCCGGAGTTATACAGCTTCTCTGCAGTTCAATTGTCTGATAAGGCCGCATACATTTTGCTTGCATCACAAGAATTGGTTTTGATATGCGGTTTTTAGGTGCTACTTGATGGTTATTTGGATTAAAGTTTAGATCTTTCGGCCTTCTGGTTGAAGGAGATGGTTGATGGTTGCTGGATGATTTGAAACTAGGAGTGTAATTTGTTGGAGGATTATTGGTGTGTTGAGGTGAGACTGAAGGAATCTGCCCTTTTCTTATGTCTTGAGCTATCTTATTGATTATAATTGAATTGGGGCAAATGTCAATATAAAGGTTTGATTTCTTAAGATTTTGTGTTTGAAAAGAGTGCCTTGTGAGATTCATTTGGCGAGCAATCCAAGCTTGGGACTGGCATATGGAAAAGATTTGATCTTATGGGTTTGAACCGGCAATAATATGTGCTACTCATGAAACTGTGGAAGGCAGCTTCAATGCATATTACTCCTTCCATTGAAGTCTCTCCTATTGAAAGCTTTATGGTTGCTCTGAGAGTGCTATTGGCATACTTGCTAGATTAGGCCTCGAATCTGAATTGGCTTTGCAGCTTTGGCTGCTTGCTTTGGAGGAGGAAGGACCTTTCGGAAAGGGGAACCAAGGGAGGATGGCGGTAATTCAGCAAGTGGCCTCAAGTTTACCAAGGGGGTTGACGAATCACGACTAAGCTTCCACTTGATTCCTGCGCTCTTGGATTCGGAATTTGAGAGGGTATTCAGTGACAAGGCGGTTCAATATTGGTCTGGAGTCTTGTCGTGGTGAATCATATGACTTAGTATCTTCAGCATTGAATCTTTTGCTTCAATTTGTTGTAATGATGAAGTTTGATAGTTAATGCTGATCGTTGTGAAGGGTTCCAATGAGAATCTCAAGTGGTTTTTATTGGGTTTGTTTCCCCTAACCTTGTTTACCATGAAGGGGTTGAGTTACTCATCCAAGTCATTCTAGCACACCTATCCAACAGGACATAGGTCACTGATGTCTGAAGAGTCATCCCCCCCCTCCTTTTCTCAGTGAGCAGCAGGCAGTGCAACCATCTATGTACCGTTGTAGTGACCACTCTGCTTTTAGAAATGCTTATGCGAGTTGAGGACGATTCAACCATCTAAAAGTAATTTATGCATGCATTCTTACTAAGTTTGGGCATCGTCTCAAACCGTCGAACTTGGTAACACGCTTTGGCATGGGTGAGCCATGTGCAATGGGTCAGCCGGTGGTCGGGTTAGGGTCTGCTCATTGACAAAGTGTGGGTGACCCATGAGCAATGGGTCAGCTGGGGGGCCGGGTTAGGGTCTGCTCGTTGACAAAGTGGGTTGGATGAGGTCATTGCCAAGCCCGGGTTGGGTTAAGGTGGATGTCAGTTCGAGTTGCCTTGAAAATGGAGCGAAGTCGTACTTAACCCTCCCATGATAATCATTACTGTCCATAATTTATCGATTGTTCTTGATTAAGTACAACATTTAGATTAATAGATAGGTTATTAATGATTGGCCTGATCCGACGTGTTAACATGCTCCAAATTGGCTAGTCCTTGCTGATAATTTGATTTTTGATAATTTATTGACTCTATTTAAATAGGTAGACCGAACAGATAGCTGATCTATTGTCTATTACTTGTCTAAAGCTGCACTCTTTTTTCACTCCCTCGGACCCCTCCTCCCACCAAGGTATCTATGGCAGAATTTTAGGATAAGAATGAGCCATGAAAGAAGGATATTTTTATCATTGATTTTACCCTACTAATGTTATATATATATATATATATATATATATATATATATATATGCCAGTAGAGGTAAAATTGCTTACAGCTGGATCTCCCCATACCCCGCGTAAGCGGGACCTCACACTGGGAGGTGGGTGTTGTTGTTGTGTGTGTGTGTGTGTGTGTGTATATATATATATATATATATATATCTCCAATGTTCAATCTTTCATATCGCACTTATGAAACTAACAAGGTATGTTGGAACAAGGTCAAGGGAGCCAATAACATAGACATCATGTTATTTGAATTAAGCGAATTCAACCACTATGGGAAATCCAAACTGTCTTCCACGATGCCAAGTTCTATTTACATAACAGTACTAAGGTTAGCATTACTTATTGTTTCAGAGAAAATAACCGTACTTCAAATTAGCTTGTTTGATTTTAGTCAACATACAAAATCCATATTTTTAAGGACTGTTGTACCCCTAGATAATTATTTTTTATCGTATGATAATACAAAAGGTAGAAATCTTGAGAAAAGAACTATCAAATTGTATCCTTACCTTTCATTAATTAAAATGAAAAAGTCTTATCATTTGAATTTAAGCTAAGATGGCCGCCTCACAGCAATTGGTATTTGATGATTGATATGTGTATAATAAATTGAAAGAACCAATGTCTTTACATCTAAAAACAGTTAATTATAATTGATATTTAGTTTTGCAAATTTTTCCGTTAAGATGGAATGATCTTATATAGATATCTTGTCCCAAAACACCAAGTTTTGTTGATCAAACAATTCGACACTTGATCCTAACTTCTAATAAATATAAGATTAAATGATCAAAAAAGGGAGAAAAGAAAACTAACCCAAATACTGTTGCTCTGCGTAAAAATGCAGATAAAATAGTACAACATAATAGACAATCACAAATTTTTCTTTTTTTTGGTTTTATTAATTGTTATCTGAAAGTTTTGAACTAGTAAGGAGATGTATTATCATTTAGTACTCCTATTTAAATTTCAATGGTTACGTAACATCTTTCGATATTCTAATACTTCAATTAATATATGAATCACATAGGAGAAGATATATTGTTCAAAATTGAAGACATTTATCTTATTTTTTGTTCAATAATTAATTATTAAATGAGACAATTTTCTTGCTATGATTTTTGCTAGACCAAATTATTTTTGGTTGATCTAAATTTCCAAAAACTGTTTCCTTTCATAAAAAGGAAAGACGCACCGTCCAATAAACAATTTTTCTTTTTTTGGGGGGGTTGTTCACTTACAATTTTATAAATCATATATATCGCAGTGTTTGTCTCTAAACAGTGATTTCGAGAGGAGGGAGAAAAATCTGACGAGGGTTTGCACTTTGCACCGGCTCGAGCTCGAGGGGGGGAAAGCAGTGTTAGGGCAACGTTTTATCAGAAACCCGAGTTCCCAAGACCTCTAATCAATCTGCAAACTGGAGCAGTATTCATTCGATTGGCGATTGCTGGTTGATTAACTTGTCAATAGCTTAATTCTTGGTAAATCTCTGCTTTCCATGCTTCTTGTGTCTTCTAATTGCTAGCATTGTGTACGTGGTTCTTGAATCTGCAGAATTAGGTTTTTGTGCCCATGATTCAATTGCTATACACTGTTCAATACTCCTTTTTCTGGCGCGCATATGAAAACGAACGAATTTGTGTTGTTGTTATGATGCCGCTGGGAGAACTTAGGGTTTTGAATGTTTGATTTACTTGTTCAGTTATTAATTTAATCTATTTTTCGGTAAATTTGCAGGCGAACTTCAACTTTCTGAAGGAATTCGAGTTTTTGAAGGGATCCTAAATTATTTGGAAACTTCTGAAATTGGGGTAGTCACGAACTTGAGATTTGTGGCGACAGTTGGGAGGCAGTATGGGGGAATCAGGGGACACGAAAACTAAATCGAGGAGGGAGGAATCTGAGACGAAAGAGGAATCGAAACGGAGCCGTGGGCGTGATCATGAGAAGGAAAGAGAAAGGGACAGGGATAAGGAGAGGAATGGAGATAGGGAGAGGCGTCGAGATAGAGACAGGGACCGGGAGAGGGAGAGTAGGCGGTCGGAGAGAGAAAGAAGTGTTGATGATAAACACAGGGACAGGGAAAAGGAGAGAGAGAAGCACAGGGATAAACACCGCGAGAGAGACAAGGATCGGAAAAGGGATCGCGAAGATAGAGATGGGGATAGAGAAGACAGGGAGAGGGATAGGGAGAGGGAGAAGGCAAAGGAAAAAGAACGCGAAGAGAGAGAGAGGGAGCGGGATAGAGAAAGGGAAAGAGAGAGGGAGCGGAGGGAAAGAGAGAAGGAGAGAGAAAGAGAGCGAGAACGGGAAAGGGAGAGAAGGGAACGTGAGCGGGAACGTGAAAGGGAGAGGGAAGAAAGAGATAAGGAAAAAGAAAGGGAGAGGGAGAGGAGGCGGCGAGAAGCAGAAAGTGATGATAGTAGTGATGACCGGAGGGACCGAGACAGAAAACGGCGAAAGCGGGATGATGATTATAAGGAGAGGGATCGTGAAAGGATTAGGCCACACAGGCACAGGGAAGACAGTGTGGACAGCCAGAAGAAGAAAAGTGATGACGAGCCTGAGAAAACTCAGGAGAACACTGAGACAAAGGAGCAAGACATGGAGGAGGAACAAAAGAGATTGGATGAGGAGATGGAAAAAAGAAGAAGGAGAGTTCAGGAATGGCAGGAGTTACGAAGGAAAAAGGAAGAAGAGGCAAGACAGCAGCTAGGGGAGGCAAATGCAGAGGAACCCAAGGCAGGTAAGAAGTGGACTCTGGAAGGTGAATCTGATGATGAAGAAACTGGTCCAGATGGGAAACCAGATACAGATATGGAGTTGGATGGTGCTTCTAAACCTTCAAAGGAAGCTGATACTGGCACGGCTATCGATTCCGAGAATGGAGATGCACCGTTACCTGCTGGTGCTCCTGCTGCTGACGAAGAGGAAATTGATTCTCTGGATGCATTTATGAATTCTATGATCCTGCCTGAAGTGGAGAAGCTAAACAGTGTTGCAGTGGCTGCAGAGACTACCGAGTTTAATGGTAATGGCAAAGATAAACAGGATGACCGAAGCAATGGTCAAATGTCTAAGAAAGATTCCAAGAAGTCCCTTGGAAGAATAATGCCCGATGAAGATTCTGAAGCAGATTATGGGGGTATTGAGGCTGACGGAGCCAATTCAGAGGATGAAGATGATGAAGAGTTCATGAAACGGGTGAAGAAAACAAAGGCTGAGAAATTAGCTTTGGTTGACCATTCAAAAATTGACTATATTGACTTTAGAAAGAATTTCTATATTGAAGTTAAGGAAATTGCAAGGATGACTCCTGAGGATGTTGCTGCTTACAGGAAGGAGCTCGAGCTGAAGGTGCATGGGAAAGATGTGCCAAAACCAATCAAAACCTGGCACCAAACTGGACTTACAACAAAGATTTTGGATGTAATCAGAAAGCTAGGTTTTGAGAAGCCAATGTCAATTCAAGCACAAGCTTTGCCAGTGATTATGAGTGGTCGGGACTGCATTGGTGTTGCAAAAACTGGTTCTGGGAAGACTTTGGCCTTTGTGTTACCCATGCTGAGGCATATCAAGGATCAGCCACCGTTGATGTCTGGAGATGGCCCCATAGCACTCATTATGGCTCCCACTAGAGAGCTAGTCCAGCAGATTCATAATGATATCAAGAAGTTTGCCAAAGTAGTGAATCTGACTTGTGTTCCTGTATACGGAGGCTCTGGGGTTGCCCAACAAATTGGTGAGTTGAAGAAGGGGGCAGAGATTGTTGTATGCACGCCTGGTAGAATGATAGATATACTCTGTACTAGTAGTGGAAAAATTACTAATCTTCGTAGAGTTACCTATTTGGTGATGGATGAAGCTGATAGGATGTTTGACATGGGTTTTGAACCTCAGATAACAAGAATTGTTCAGAACATACGGCCAGACCGTCAAACGGTGCTTTTCTCTGCCACCTTTCCTCGTCAGGTTGAGATTTTGGCAAAGAAAGTGCTGAATAAACCTGTGGAGATTCAGGTAGGTGGGAGGAGTGTAGTTAACAAAGACATAACCCAGATGGTTGAAGTGAGACCTGAAAGTGAAAGGTTTCTTAGACTATTGGAAATACTTGGGGAGTGGTATGAAAAGGGTAAAATCTTGATTTTTGTCCACTCACAGGATAAGTGTGATTCCTTGTTCAAGGATTTGCTCAAAAGTGGTTATCCCTGCCTTTCTCTTCATGGGGCGAAGGATCAAGGGGACCGTGAATCCACCCTAGCTGATTTTAAGAGTAATGTGTGCAACTTGTTGATTGCAACCAGTGTTGCTGCTAGAGGTCTTGATGTAAAAGAGCTTGAGCTGGTAGTTAATTTTGATGTCCCTAATCACTATGAAGACTATGTTCATCGTGTTGGACGCACAGGTCGTGCTGGGCGTAAGGGCCATGCTATTACTTTTATCTCTGAAGAGGAGGCAAGATATGCACCAGATCTTGTCAAGGCCTTGGAGCTCTCAGAGCAGCCTGTCCCGCAGGACCTGAAAGCTCTTGCTGATGGGTTCATGGCCAAGGTGAAGCAGGGACTTGAGCAAGCCCATGGAACTGGTTATGGTGGCAGTGGATTTAAGTTTGATGAGCAAGAGGATGAAGCTCGGAAAGCTGCAAAGAAGGCGCAGGCTAAGGAGTATGGGTTTGAGTTCGAAAAGTCAGACTCTGAGGATGAAGATGATGAAGTCCGAAAGAGAACTGATGTTACAGTTCCAACCCCTGTTCTAGGGGGGCAAGTGCTCCCAGATGCTGCACTTCCTGCTTCAGTGCCAGCCTCACTTGGCACCGTGCCAGCATCCATTCTATCTCTTAGCGCTGATAATCCAGCAAGAGTAGCTGCAATTGCTGCTGCAATGAAGTTGCAGCAGAACTTAGCTAAGCTTCAAGCTGATGCAATGCCCGAACATTATGAGGCTGAGCTGGAGATCAATGATTTCCCACAGAATGCTCGGTGGAAGGTGACACATAAGGAGACTTTGGGTCCGATTTCTGAATGGACTGGAGCTGCCATTACGACCAGGGGACAATATTTCCCACCGGGGAAGATTCCTGGGCCTGGAGAACGCAAACTATATTTGTTCATTGAGGGACGAACAGAGCATTCAGTCAAGACAGCCAAGGCAGAACTGAAAAGGGTCTTGGAGGATATCACTACGCAAGCCTTATCTCTTCCAGGTAGCGCACAACCAGGCAGGTATTCTATTATCTAAAAACCAGTCCTGGTTATGGAGCCTTCTTATTAGTCCATTTATCACATTTGGACTGGTAGTGCTAATAGATACTGCTGTACCATCCATTTGCTTCGATATAGTTTCTGATATTCTATTGCTCATTTTCGTAATTTTCAATGCGGTACACATTTCTGTTGTTTTATGGTGAAACTGCCTCAAGTTGTTTGATGCTCCACTTCAGGGTTTACTGATGTTTTTGTTCTTGAGTTTTGCTGGCATGATAATCTGAAAGACAGGGGACTTCAGTGAGTCCCTAGTAGTCACATGGAGGATATGTTTGTACAGATGAAGTTGCTACTGTGGATGTTCAATCAATGCTGTTTTCCTAAAAGTTACTGTTGTATTTGAATATTCTCTCCGACCCTTTGCAATATTCTCTGGTTTAGCTTATGAAATGTCCTGCCTTTCTTTAGTTACGTTAGTCTACCCCCCTTTTGATCTATTTCTTTTTTCCTTTTCTTTTCTTCGCAATGCTTGCCCCAAACTCATTCCTGTGGCGCGAGGGAGGATTCAGACGACTTTCCCAGGAGCAATGTGCTGTATATATGCTTGCTTTTTCGGCTTCTGGAGGATCCAGAAAAACGGACGCACATCGTATGTTCTGCTTACAGTACTGATGGGCCCTAGTGAAAGCTTATGTTTTCTTTCTGTCCTTTTTTTTTGGTGATCGAATTATGTTTTCCTTTGGTGATTGTAGGTGAAGTTTGCAAACCCGAAGCACTTTCTTGGCTTTGCTTTCAGGGGTCACTCCCATTGGTTTTGCCCAGAAGTATTTCTAACGATATGGTTTCATTCATTTGTATGCACAATTGCACATTATACTGATTAGTCTGTTTAGTCTGTTTAACTGCTTACCTAAATAGGTATGCATAATGCAATGTACAGGGTTGCTTGGGTTAATGTAGAGGATGGTCCAACTTCTGTTATCATATATATATTGTGCAAAGCATATTACTAGTTTTGGCTTTTCGTCGTGAAGCCAACTAAGAGGATCTTTCTGAGGTGGAAGGCGTATTTTTGTTTATAGGATGTCGATTTGCAGGATATTTATCTTGACACTGCATTCGATGGTATCATGTCTCAGGTTCTCAGACGGATCTCGTAGTAGGAAATAGGGTGAACTTGTGCAGGGAGATTACTCTTCTAGAGGTTCTGCACATTGTACTGCATAATTCTAGTTTTGAACTGGTGGGAAGTGTCAACTCAAGAGGTTGCGCACCGTATCATCAGTGAGATAGTTTGGTGATGCCTCGCTTGCCTATCTAGTTATACTAAGGAGCTGTGATCCTGAGAAGAGGGCAGGGGTCGACCGTTGATGTCAGTTATCTTTTTCCTTTGGGTCGTAGGTCGGATTATGGGAGGATTTACGCTTGCCAAGGCTTTCATCTTGACTTTTAGAATTTCAGGATATGGACATAGGTAATTTTACTATATCTTTTGTCAAATCAGTTCTATATTTTTGGCAATAGCGTGCATATAAGGAGGGTTGTTTTTATTCAAGCATAGTTCTATATTTCAGGGTATGGACACAGGGAGGGTCGTTTATGATCAAGAATACGTATCTCGTTCAACATGAGGGTCACAGTATGATCCTCTGGAAAACTGATGTGTTTGTTTTCAACATTGACTTGAGGATTATTGCAAAATGTAAAGCACCAAGATGCGCTAGTATGAAAATGAAAATTATAAGATTATTTGAAAATCGAAAGACAGAAACAATAAAACCATTTGAAAATGGAAAGCCCAAGAAGCGCAATGGTAAGAAATTGAACACATATACAATTATCAAGGTCGCTCAATGCTTAACTCGATAAATTTCTCAATATCAGTTAAAGCCAAATGCCATCGAAAAATATAACAGCTTTTACAGTGGATTTCGCTTTTACCTGAAGCTACAAAGCAGTTTATTTTTCATAACGCGACCAACTAAATTGAGCTGGAGGGGTTATGACCGTCCACTCGAGTGTCAATGTCGTCATTCTACAAACAAATGAAGACCACTGTTGCCTACAAGCCTCGTTCGTTTTCATCTTCTCTTCTTCTTCAATAATTCAGCTGCCCGCAAAAACATTTGATCGATCTCATCAAAGTCTGCCAAATCAGCTTCTTTCTCTGACAATCCAGTCCCTTTGGAATCCAACGACATCTGATGAAGCTCTTCCTCCAAACTCTTCCCACCATTATTAAGTGGTGGAAATTTATCAAACGCGTCCAAGTAGAGAGGCTTCTCTGCATTGTCCTCATTGTCAGACTCTGTTTCGAAGATATCAGACAAGTCTTCCGAATCCGGGTCAATACTGGCCTCTGTTGATGAATCCTCGCCCAGAGTACTGTTGTATTGATCCATTAATTCTTTGAGCTTGTTTGAAGATGCTGACAGTGAGGGTTGAAAGCTGGCAGAGCAAGTATCCCGGGTATCATTGTCAGTGGGGTTTTCAACATGTTCAACAGCTTCATCTTCTTTGTTTCTAATCTGTGCCCTGAGCAACTGAAGCTCCTGCTCAAGCCTCGGGATATGTCTTCTAACTGCCCGCAAAGCATCCCGATATCGGGATTTATCTAGTGCCTGTGGACATAAAATGAATGAGACCATCTAGTTGGGTGATGCTCTTCAGAATACTCCGTACTTGTAGGTGTTAAGTGATGTTCACTCAGAATGGCATTCCGGTCAAAAAGAAAGGGGGGCCGCCGGGGGGGGGGGGATTCAATTTTTTTTTTTGAGACCATTTGACCAATGGGAAAGAAAGTACTACCATCTTGATCATAATAGGCAAAAATGAAGAATAAAAAAGGTATCACGGTAATCAGGATTACCTTCTTCCTCGGAAGGGTGCTTCGAGGTGACATTATTTCTGTTGGTGGTTGTGAGTAATTCTTCCCTCTGTACATGATTATTGTGTTCTCATCATGGATGTCCAGCACAATTCCACCAGTCAATCTTGCCAGCTCGGCAGCAATCTCCTTGACTTCTTCCGGGGTGAATGTCTTCACAATTACCTGTAGTGTTTGGTGTTTCTTCCAATGCAAATGCATGTTTAGGATTACACCTTGGTATATCCCTCGTCTACCGACAGGTACATAGTTCTTGCACTTAAGGCCCATCTTTACAAAGTAGAAATGTTCTTCTGGTGTCAAGACTTCAGGATCATGAGTTGCCTCTGACCATTCTTTTGGCTCTAACTTCTTCAGAGCTTCCACAAGTCTTGCTTCTTTCTTGCGAGCCTGGAAAATGACCCATCTCAGACCCACTTTTTGGGCTGGGGGCAGGGTCCTAGGGGAAGGGTTTGAGGATGGGGTATAAAGGAGTGCAAACAGGATGCTGTGGACCGTAAAAGACCAGGCCTGAGTGCTAAAATTCTTTTCTTCATCTTCACGGTTTAACAACTAAAACATTACGACATAATGAATTTTGCTGGTCAATTGCCTCCAACCAAAGCTAAGGAACCTGACAATCTCCTTCAGACACTGCAAAGACAGCATAAGCCTGAGCCTAAATAATTCAGGTATAAGCCTTAGCCTAAATGATTCACGCATAAGCTCACCAGAAGGATTCAGGCAGGTTCAATGGGCTTCCTCTCATAAAGAAGATAATTAATTTTACAAGTCATAAGGGACCCTCCATGAGGAGAGAACTTAAGAAGGAAATAAGACGTTCTACGTGTCCAACCAACCTCTATCTTCATACTAGAGTTCAAGTCTGCAGAGGGAATGATGTCCACATCTTGATAACCTTCATTAAGAAGATAGGATGCAAGCGATCTGACCCAAACGTAGTTGGATCATCACTATTCAGCATCTCCCAACTCAGCCAGTAAAACCATATTTAAGGCTGCGAATTGTAATCTAATGCAGAATTGCAGTTCCTATTCCAATTTGACCAGCTTCTTTATTCCAATTTGACCATCCTCCACTGTTCTATGGTAAAAATCCTCTTCATCCTTAAAAACACCAGATGCATCACAACAAAAAAAAGCACAGAGAGAAAGGCTATCATCTGCCCATGCATCTACAGATTTAGAGGAAAGGAAAGGGGTGAAGCATCTGAAAGCGCACCTTATTTAGTTTGTACAAGATCTTTTCTTCTGCTGTCATCCTTTGATACTCTTTCTTCTTTTTCCATCTGAAGTGCTTTAACCACCTTACGACTGCTCTTTTTCCTTTTAACTTTTTCCTCTTCGGCTTTGTATGGTCACCCTGGGCAGTAGGGCCGCTTTCAGATTGCCTTGAAGACTGTAGATGTTTATCAGCTTCCTCCAGAAACTTTCCACTATGGAAGCCATGGTGGCCTGTGAGAGAGAAAATTTGGGGTGGCCCAACAATAGGATCTCTGTTGAAAACCTTCGACAGAACACCATAGAAGCTACTATAATATGAGACAATCATCATCTTTACCACACATTATACCAACAATAGTCTGTAAAACAACTACAATATGGGGACAAGTCTTGTATTATGACAGATCAGAAGCACAAAGAGTCCAAGCAGTTGAGAATTTGAGATAGTTCAGAGACAGAGCCCAAACTTTTGCTAGTTTCACAGATTAAACAGTAAAAATCAATACCGTAGAGACTTTCCAGTGCTGTCTCTGGGTCCGTGCTCTTGTATGTGTGGCTATATCTGTTGAGCCGCCATAGAATTTGAAGTACATAAATTATGCTTGTTCTCTATAGTTTCTGAAGCAAGGTGCATACATTTAGCTCCCTCAAAAGCAAAGTTTGAGCTAATCCTAATACCATATCCATGTCACTCTACAGTGTCAGTCTTAATACTTCAGTGGAATTCTAAGCAAATATATCATCTTTGGCATTTTATTGCCTTGTGTTTCGATGAGTTATTTTTCTTGTTCGTCTAATGGAGCTTTGTGCTTCCAATTCCAGACATTCACAAATCAAATGGTCAGGGAATCATCCCAAGAAGTTTCACAAGAGACACACAGATATCCAAAGAGGTGATCACAAAGCAAAGTGTTGTGCTAGTCAAAATTGCAATATCATGACCAATTTTCTTGGTCTTTTTTGAAGTATCCAATTAACATACACAGTGTAAACCTAAATATCCACTACAAAAAGAATAAATTCTAGTCAATAATTCCATTACCACTCAATGCCTTTGAAACAGGAACAAATTCTGGCTATTTATGGCAATCAAACACTCAAAAAACCCAGCAAAAAATTAAAACATATTTCATGTGAAATTTGCAAATCCAACAGACCCTTCTCTTATCCCATATCTGAACCCAACTCTCAATTCTTCAGCATCACAAAGTTTTTACCAATTGCAGAAGTAAAGCCTCAATTTTGAACTTTAAACGAACCAAAAGAAGTGATTAAGACAAACAACAACCTACCAGGGTCTGGAAAGGAGAGAAAACTTGGGGAGAAAAGGGGAGAACGCATTTCTGAGAGAATTTGATCCGGTGAGGAGAGAGATTGACGGCGAAAGCACCCTCTTCCACATTTCGAACAATAATTTTGACCTAGGAGCTCAATCTCCTAGATGCGTTCGATTTTTTGGTATTAAGCTCCACCACAAGCATAGTGATTGAGGAACATCAGCGGAGGAGGTGATGCTGGCGGTGGCGTCACCGGCGGAGGCGGCGGTGGCGGAGGAGCCCTGTGGTGGCGATTGGCAGAAGGATTATAGGGTTGATAGTGGAATGGATTCCAAGTTTAAAGCTGCTAACTTGCCACGCCCATTGTTCACATTCGGCGAATTTTACCTTTTTTTTGGGTCAATAGTTAATTCGATTTCAATAAATAAGAAATAAAGGAAAAAAAATACAAGATTGGTAAGATTTGTAGATTGATTGGGTTTAAGCTTGATTTTTTCTTTATAATGCAATTATTCAAAATGTTATTATACAAATATCTGTGTTATTGCAAAATAATAATATACTCCTCATATCAACGATGTTATTACCTGGATTGTAAAATATTGGTATTGTAACTTGATCTTTCAAGATTTTAACGCTGGTAGAATTTATCGGTATACCTGAATCGAGTCCTAGACATCATAATATGGGAAAAGAAGTGACTTGGGACCAAGAAAATAATTGAAAGAATACTACAAAATCTCAACATTTCAATTAACATAGACCTCAACACAATTAGTTGACATGCATTCATAAGAGAATGAAAACAATAACGTTCCATGCATGGACTAATATGCACTACATGAGGCCTGCTAGGGTTTTCCCCTTCCCATGCATCCTCCTCCTCCTTCACTACAGTATTGACATGTTTGATCGATCGATCTCCATTGTCACCATGGATGCTTCATTCCTCGATCGATGCTAGCTAGCTTCTCTATGAACCTAAAGCAGCAAAGGCTCCACCCTTCATCATTTGCTTGAATTCCTTGAAGTTGACCATTCCATCCCCATCGACGTCCACCTTGTTGATCATCTTCTTGCAATCTTCAAATGTTCTCCCTTGCTTTAATCCCAATGATTGTAGCACCGATCTCAATTCCTCCGCAGTGATGAATCCATCTCCATTCTGATCGAACACGTTGAACGCCTCTCTTATGTCCTCATCTTCGTCCCTCTCATTCATTATAGTTTGGTATAACGAACCAAACTCTTCTATATCCACATATCCATCCCTGTTTATGTCGATATTGTCAATCATCTGGGTTAACTCCTGATCTGAAATATAGATCCCCAATTTTTGCAATGAGTCCTGCATTTCCTTCTTCGTGATCTTCCCATCCCCATTGCGATCAAACATTTGGAAGACCCGTTTAAGCTCTGCAACATCCATGTCTAAATATCGATTCTTTGCAAACAAATGCAAATGGATTGATTGACTAGGGTGGATTATGATTGATCATAAATGGAGGAACGAGGAGGAGGCGAAAAGGAAGTATCGAAATACAAGGAGAAGAGATGCAGGAGGATGGAGGAGAAAATTAGGGCAATTCGATTAAGGAGAGAAGGGGAAAAGTAATGCGAAGGGAGAATTGAGATTTTCGTAATTGTAATGATGTTTTAATTCTTGAGAAGGAAGTATAATGAGGGATATATTTAAAGATAGAAGAGGCAAGAAATTCGTTAAATCGTTGATCTTACAATTTAAAAATTAGTTGAATAATTTGTCGTTTCTAATTTTGACACCTTGTTTACCTTAAGATTCTTGGTGGCATTTTGAATTTCTAATTGAACGTTCCAAATTAATCACAAAACTAATCTGTCCAATCCAACTTCCATGTATCCGCATAAATTTCACCAAATTAAGACATATACATTTATTTTAATTGATTTATTTCAATTGTTGTCCTTAAATTTCTCCCAAGTATTTTATGTTAGTGTTTAATTGATGTGAATGATAGAGTTTTTAAAGAATTCAAAGAAAAAATTATCACATTTAGAAGGTGTATCATATGTCATTTGTCAGTCCTTAGAAACATTACAAGAACCCGTATCTAAATTAAAAATAACAACACATGATAAAACATATAGCCAATTGAACATAGATAATACGATATTTCATGTCACGAAATAAGAAAATATGACATTCTAAATGTGAGATCTTATTTTTAAAACAAATTACAATTAGTAATTTTTTTTTGTTTACTAGACACTAATTGTGTGCACCACTAACATCATTACACATTCAGTGGCGTGCCAAATGCAGTACATTTTGTTTGACAAAATCAATCATAACGGGGTACTCATTGATAGCCTTAACATCCACACCATTCCTTAAGATTTGAGGGAGGAAGAGCCACACCCCGGTGACTCCCACGAACCCAATGGTTAGAAGTCCTGAGACAACCCAGTGCAGTTGGAACCGCCCACCAACCGCTTTCTTCACCGCCAACTCAGTGGCGGTACACACACCGTGCAGGACGAAAAACCAAGTGACCTCCCACGTAGGCCACGCATGCGTGAAGTAGAAGAATGTCACCTCATGCATCAGCCCTGAGACTGTGAAGGCCGCAAGCATCCCAGCCACCATGGCCCACCTCTGACCAACCAATGGGGAGGTGACACGCCGAATTGGGTTGTACACCGATAGGCGTAAGATGTTGGACACCATAAGGTTCCACCTTCGGCCCCAAAAGTCCTGGAGCGAGGTGGCTAAGTAGGGCTCGTTGAACTGTTGATCCAGGTCCAACCCTAGGGTGGCTCGAACCAGGGCAGCACTAACAGCCAGAATGATCTCAATACCGAGGTACAAATGACAGCAATTATTGGCCAGGATAACGTACGAAGGTAACTCTTCCCTGTAGTCATAAATTCTAACCACAATGGCAAAAGCAACCAACTTCAGACACAACCAGAAAAATCTACCCAACACCACTATTCTTGTCCTTGTTCTACTGTCCTGATTCATCTGACCATCTGGGCCACCGTTAATCTTAGAATCTTGAGATGGGTATCCCTCATTTTGGGGATTTGATGATCTGGGTTCATGCTTGACCTTGATGGGCAAGAGAACAATGGAGACAAAATGGAGTAGAGACTTGTTTGGATCAATACATAGAGGGCCAAGATCAAAGGAGTAGAGGATGAGCTTGAACGTTCCGAGCCAAACAAGGTAGAAGGTGGTAGGAGCACCAAGATGGAAGGATGAGAGAGAAAAAGGAAGAACAATGAAGAGGTAGATTACAGGGAGGATAAAGATCAACCTGGGAATACCCTTTGGAATATGGAAGATCCTGGTCAAACCATACGAATAACAGGCTGATGCAATTGCTATAAGCCATACCCTAATGAAATTGATAATCTCTCCCTCCATTTCTGGGTTTTCCCTAAATGAAATTTCTGATCTCTCCTATGGGTCACATTAGAGATAAGACTTAACTCATTGAGATCAAGATCTTTATATGGGGGCCAAACTTAGTTGTGTTTGTTAGTCTTCGCATGAAGATTGTGCTAGTTTTGTTTGTTATTCTTCACATGAAGATGCACTTGCTTGGGTGCTTGGAGTGTACTTGTTATATCAATGGGGGGTTGACTCGAGGTCACATGTTTGAACCCGACCACACATGTTTTCATTGTTCTGTTTTCATTTAATTTAATTCATTATTCGTCTTAATTTCGTTTATTATTCGTTTTAACAAACAGGAGATATGAATTGAGATGCCACGTCTGAGTCTTGTGATTTTGAAGGTCTGCAGGGTCAACATGTACTTGGGGGTATGGAGATCAGTTTGATTTTTGGACTTTTTCGAGCAAGCCTAACATTGGGTTAAAGTTATCGAAGTGATCGGCATGAGGTCCTTAATGGGTCGGCTTACCGTTGTGTATTATTATTTCCGACATCCCTCTCTAAAATTCCTGACTTCGCCACTAATCAAAACTTGTACATTTATTTTAATTGATTTATTTCAGTTGTTATCCTTAAATTCCTCCCAATTATTTTATGTTAGTGTTTAATTGATGTGAATGATAGATGAATTATAAGAAAAAGAGTTTTTAAAGAATTCAAAGAAAATATTATCACATGGAGAAGGCGTATCATAGTTAAATATGCAATTTGTTTATCCGTATCTAAATTAACAATAACAACACATGATAAAATCAAAGCTTATATCATACTCCTAGGAGTACAAACTCCTATAAGCCACGTTAGTACCACATATTAAAAATTATCTATATGATAAATACACATTGAAAAAATATAAATACATTGTAGGAGGAGTACATACTTCTAGATGTATGATATACGTTACCTGATAAAATATATAGCCAATTGACTATAGATGGTACAATATTTCATGTCACCAAATTAAAAAAATGATATTCTAAATATGAGATCTTATTTTTAAAACAAATTACAATTAATTTTTTTTTTTTTGGTTGTAGTAGACACTAATTATGTACACCACTACACGACCACATATTTTGATTCTTTTTTCTTCCCTCTCGTTCCTAGCTAGTTGAATCTGTTAACCATATATAAGTACAAGAAACATACCTATTTTTAACGTCACTAATAGTCTAATACGAGTATATTAATAATTGTGAAATACCTAAATTTAATGCCACCAGTACGTTATATGTTCATAAAACAATTTTTAATCACATTAATAGGATCTGAATTTTACAAATTTTTTAGGGAAACCAAGAAAAAATGATATTTTTATTCATAAGGAAAACTCGTGTAAAATCAACCAAAGTGCCTATTTGTGCAATTCAACGCCATTACACATTCAGTGACGTGCTAAACGCAGTACATTTTGTTTGACAAAATCAATCATAACAGGGTACTCATTGATAGCCTTAGCATCCACGCCATTCCTTAAGATTTGAGGGAGGAATAGCCACACTCCGGTGAGTCCCACGAACCCAATGGTTAGAAGTCCCGAGACAACCCGGTGCAGCCGGAAACGGCCACCAACCGCTTCCTTCACCGCCACCTCAGTGGCAGTACACACCCCGTGCAGGACGAAAAACCAAGTGACCTCCCACGTAGGCCACGCATGCGTGAAGTAGAAGAATATCACCTCATGCATCAGCCCTGAGACTGTGAAGGCCGCGAGCATCCCCGCCACCATGGCCCACCTCCGACCAACCAATGGGGCGGTGACACGTCGAATTGGGTTGTACACCGATAGGCGTAAGATGTTGGACACCATAAGGTTCCACCTTCGCCCCCAGAAGTCCTGGAGCGAGGTGGCTGAGTAGGGCTCGTTGAACTGTGGATCAAGGTCCAACCCTAGGGTGGCTCGAACCAGGGCAGCACTAACAGCCAGAATGATCTCAATACCGAGGTACAAATGACAGCAATTATTGGCCAGGATAACGTACGAAGGTAACTCTTCCCTGTAGTCATAAATTCTAACCACAATGGCAAAAGCAACCAACTTCACACACGACAAGAAAAATCCACCCAACACCACTGTTCTTGTCCTTGTTCTACTACCCTGATTGATCTGACCATCTGGGCCACCATTAATCCTAGAATCTTGGGATGGGTATCCCTTATTTTGACCATTTGATGATCTGGGTTCATCTTTGACCTTGATGGGTAGGAGAGCAATGGAGACAAAATGGAGCAGAGACTTGTTTGGATGAGTACAGAGAGGGCCAAGATCAAAGGAGTAGAGGATGAGCTTGAAGGTGCCAAGCCAAACAAGGTAGAAGATGGTAGGGCCGCCAAGATGGAAGGATGAGAGAGAAAAAGGAAGAACAATGAAGAGGTAGATGACAGGAAGGATGAAGATCAGCCTGGGAATACCCTTTGGAATATGGAAGATCCTGGTCAAACTGTACGAATAACAGGCTGATGCAGTTGCTATAAGCCATACCCTAATGACATTCATAATCTCTCCCTCCATTTCTGGGTTTGCCCCAAATCCTAATGAAATTGCTGATCTCTCCCCCATGCGGCCGCATAAGACTTGTCTCATTGACATCAGGATCTTTATATGGGGCCAAAGGCCTTAATTTTTTATTTTTCTTGCATACAAGATGGTGGACAAACTAGCAGTTCGGTTATTAATGGTTTCGTAATTCAATGTCGTTTTGAACAAGATATAATAATGGGCTATTTGGGCCCCGGCCCATTCACCTTCACATTAAATTCTACTAGAATTTCCAGTCAGGCAAATTCTGTTTATCGTACATTTTCGTCTTGTAGATCAGTTTTGAAATATGAACATACCTCAATTTATTTTAACTCATTTCAATCTACTATAATTTACTTTAATTTATTTTAATTTATTTTTATTATTTTAATCAAATTTAATTTACTATATAAAAAAATTCAACCCACTACAACCTACTTCACTTCTGTACTCAACTCAATTTACCCAAAAAAAAAACCGTCCCTCAAATTAAAGCTTAAATCTTTGTGACCTTCCAAACGTACAATCTGCTAAAAGTGGTATCTTTTGAGCAAGTTTCAAATGAGAGTTAATTAATCCGAATTGAGCTTAAGCTTAGAGTTAATTAATCAAACATTCAACCTGCTAATTAAAATGGGTATCTTCGAATTCGAATTATAATCAACTTCATTCGTTTCAGATTACGGTACCCAGAACTGAAAACAGAGGAATTATAGTTCAAATTAGAAATGATTAGAAAGGGTGTGAATGTAATCCAACCATGTGCCCAAAATGATCATGAGGAAGAAAGAAGATCAAAAGGGCGAGTAAATTGGAAGCTGGGAAAGAAATTTCCCATTAATATCGCAAACGAAGAAATTGCCACAAGACATTGATTTCGTCCCAGAAAGAGACGGTCTTGGGACAGAGTGCGTTTGCTTTGCTCTTTAACTTCAAAAAAGAAAGGGAATCTGGGGAGAAGACGGTTGATTCTGCATGAAGAACGATGTACCAGTATTAGAAGGGCCCGATGAATCAGATGAGAGAGAATCAAAATCAGGCGAGTGATACTGGAGATTCTTTCAGTTTTGCAAGGCTCCCCAATCGGGAAAAATTGTCTGGGTTGTTGTGTTCTCAATCCAAACAAGAAGCTACCTTGCCCTGCATCTCTTCCCTAAACTGGGATTTTTCGAGATAATCAGAGACCGATGAATCTGAGAGAGAGAGAGAGAGAGAGAGAGAGCTCCTGCGGCTGAGCTGATGATGGGTTGGTAATTAGCCGACGTCCTTATTATATAAGGACAGGGAAGCCTCCTGGAACCCTAATTTGCTCAGGCCCAAACAAGCACAAATCACAATTCATATCCCGAACCCAAAACAACCGATGTTTGAACCCAAGCCCCCCAAAAAAAAAAAAAAAAGAAAAGGCGGAGCCAAAATAGTAAACCAAAAAGTCACGCTGTTATTTTCTCTGTTAGTAATTGAGTCTTATGCTGTTGCTTAACTAGTTTCTCGAATGAAAAATGAGATGAGATTGTTTTGCTACAAGTCGTCACTCTGTTCGTATCATCTTCTGAAATCTACACCAACTTCTTTTTCGTCCTATCTCTCGCGGTGAAATAGTTTTAATCTCATCTAGCGACAAACTCGTGTGCTTATTCACTAGTAATCTAACTCAACTACTTAAGTGACATGACAACTTTAGTCCCCAAAAGGATCACTAAGGTTCAAATTCTTGTAAAGGTATGCTCTTTTATAAAGAAAATTGCTTGAGGTACAAAACGCAAAATGGCAATATAGAGCACCATCAAATCTTTGTGCTGATAGAATGGCAAAAAACTGCCCTATGATAGATTGATTGCTATGCCAAAGTGTCAAACGAGATTTGATAGAGAGGGTAGCAAAATCCTCCCTGTTTTACCAAGGCAGCAACATCTCAAATGCGAATAACCAAATTGCGAAGTCAGAGTAAACTGCAACACCGCCAATGAACACGCAACTCTTGACCAGGGATTAGCAACAGGAATTTGTGATCGACAAGAGTGACTGACAATCAATCGCTTCCACCAGCATGAACAGCAGCAAATGCTGCATCAGGTACTAAATACCCTGACTCTACAAAGAGGTTGCCATCACAGTGTGAAGTTTAATTGAGAATTAGTAATACATCAGAGAATTTACACCAGTAAGTGATCAGTACAAGTGTCAAGAGCCAAGATAGCGCACCGCGATGCTCACTTATCTGCCTGTATCTCACAGCTGCTACCTCCAACCAAATGAACTTACACCAGTAAGTGATCAGGAACTTCCTCAGGGCATCATTCTACCAAGCAATATCACTTCTTTCTTTCCTCCTGGATTCACTCACGTATCACTTGAGACTTCTTTGGATCTCTCCAACCTCAGCTCCTACATCACAAATCTACGTGCCTATATCTCACAGCTGCTACCTCCGACCAAATGAACTTGGTTTTTCCTCTTCAATCACCACTTCAACAAGTAATTCAGCTGAAAAGCTTCAATTTGCTTGGATTTTCAGCCTTTTAAGAAAACGCAAGAACTGAACCTATCCCTAACTTCTCCACCATAATCCTAGACACAAGTTCAACCCCAAAAAATCGAATACAATATTACATCAAGTCAGTTCTCTTAGCACTCGAAGTTATTCTATCACCACTTACACAGTCAAACTCAAATATACCCAGCTGATCACTGGCCATTTTCAAATCAGAGTTCACCCAATCCTTCCCCACACTCGCAGCCGAAAATCCAAGTATCAACAGACAATTACCCGATGCCATAATATAGCATGGGAAGAATAACACAACAATTCAGTTCCATTTCCAACAGAAACTATATCACAGTACCCAGACCGACACCTCGAAAATTCAATCGAACACATGGAAATCAAAACGTGCAGTATTTCCCCATGTTGAAGAACAAATACACAAAACAACAATTCATGTAAGTTCAACCCCAAAGAATGGCTCGCTCAAGCAAGTTTAGTAGATTCTAGCGCCGTGAGGCCTTCAAATTATTCTAGCACCACTGCTCATCACCGGCCATTTTCCCAACCTCAGTTCACTCAATAATTTCTGAAAAAAATCACAGATTCACAGCCCAAAACCAAGCACCACAAACAAGTGCCAGATACTGTAAGAATAGCATGGAGTAAGAATACAACAATTCAATTCCATTTTCAACAGAAATCATACCATGATACTCAGATTGGAGCTCCAAATTTCAATCCAAAACCTTGAAATCGAAAGTTCCAAAATTTATCCATGTTGAAGAACAAACCATACCAAATTGTTGCCACATTATTAATTATGACAAAAGAAGAACATCCAAAAGTGCCGACTGTGGCATACATTCCAACTTCAAAAACCCTACCCACCAAAAACATCAAAATTAGGGAATATCCCAGGGCTTAGGCTCCGGAATAGCAACAACCATACCATGAAGCTCAGGAGAGAGAAGGACTTGGCAGCCCAACCTGGAATGTTTGTTGAGAACACGGTGGCGCTGGTTCCTCTTGAGCACGTACTGCTCATCGTAAGAAGGTTCTGGAAGCTTCTGAAGCCATTCTTGAGCAATGTGAACCTCGCACTCGGCGGAGCAAGCCTCGATCTCCTCCAGGCGATGGGAGGCGGGGTCGATGAGGTTGTGATTCGTTAGGGCTTTCAGTAGGGTTTGGCCGGAGAGTCCGACCACTTCTCGCTTGTTGCCGTCGAGATCGATTGCGAAGAGCTTGACGATCCGATCGGAAACCTTCTTAGAGCCGCCTGTGGAGGTGGAAGTGGTTGTGGCGGAGTAGCGATGGATGAGGAGAGAGAAAGTCGGGGAGGAGGTGGTGGCGGTGCGGCGGAGGTGGTTGGAGAGTTGTCGGAGACCGGCGATCGTCATTGCCGCTTTTCAGTGGGAAGACTTGAGACACGCGAGACGGGGGGGCAAAGAAGTGTGGACTATGGAGGGAGGCCTTCTTTCTTTTTCTTTTTCTTTTTCTTTTTCTTTTTCTTTTCTTTTTCTTTTTGGGCAAAACCAATACTACTCAATGGGTATGTCTGTTTCCAGCGTTTTCCAGGAACGATTAGAAGATTGGAGTAGGTTGAAATTTGAAACAAAATAAGTTGAAGTAAATTAAAATAGATAGGAGGTTTAATGTGTTGAAAATGAACAATCCTAAATCAACCAAAAATTATATCAGTGATGGAGTTTATCTGAGACGGAACTATTTCACTTTAAAATAAGATATTGAACAACAAAAGAAGCCAATCTAATTGAAGAAATTTATAAGATATTTAATAAAAAGTTTATATTTAAGATACCCAATATCATCAATTACTATATTTAAACAAAACTTTAAACTATATGATTTCCTTTCTTTTTCTATTTTTACTTCATAAATCTTGAACACTCCGCAATTTATTAAAAGGCAAATCCAAAATAGTACATAAAATTGTCTACAGTATTTGCGAGGTACCAGGAGCTTCCCTTAATCACCCTAGTCATTCATACCCTTCGAATTTTTCGAAATACACAAGTACATTGAGTAGACTTTGAGTTTTCCTAACAAAGGAGCACCTTAGGCTTCATTGTTACATGTAATATTGTTTTACAATATATACACTAGACCACAATATTCCCAGCAGAAAATTAGGTACTGTGGTGAGTGATATCTCTACCAGTCAGATAGAGACTATCCAAGCCAATCCTACACTTCTCCAAACAGAACCAGATCTGAAACTGGTCTGGAAATCGAGTCCTTGCACAGCCTTCTAATGATCCTCCTTTTGGAGATGGAGACGCTCAAATAAAGGAATTGAGGGTTAAAAAACCCGATCAGCAGCATCGGCCTTCCACGGCAAAATGGTTGGGATCCACTCGCAAAGGGTTACCCAGCACCATGTCGACGACCATTTCAGCTGTTCCTAGTGCCTAACAATCACATTTGCAAGTCCAGCTCAGGGGAGAAAAAGCAGTCGTGGATTTGGTATGTAACGCGTAGATCAGGAGTGAATTTGAATTACCATGCTAAGTCCCCCTCCTTCATGTCCGGCTGCAAGGAAGAGATTCGGCATGCCAGGAATGGGTCCAATAACTGGTTTACCGTCAGGCACTGAAAACAAAGGAAATTCAAAAGAATGTGTCATATCAACACTAACTAATTTCAGAAGTAGCATTTTGTTACATAAATCATATTGGCTTCCTTGCAGGAAACTCACTGTAAGGACGCAGTCCTATTCGAACATTCATTTTCTCATTTAGGCTTTCTAGGGATATTTCTTTTAAAGCAGGAAAGAACTCCTGCGCACGCTCCCATATTCGGTTAACAATCAGCATATCCAATTCAGTATTAAATCCAGCAAACTGTCGGCTGCTTCCTGAAGTCACAGTGCAAGAGATAGGGTTAGTATGAGTAGATGTCAATATATAATTCTAGAGGTAGAGGAAATGAAACAACCAGATAACGCTAAATGAGTTCAATGAATTAAGCAAATACCAAGGAGAAGATTTCCACATGCATCTATTGTTGCTGTCATGGAAATAGACAATGCTTCTTCACGATCAACTCTCCTTTGTTCAGAAATGACATAATTTTGATGACTAGCATAGCCAGCTTCCATGAGACCATGATTGAGTCTAAGGAAATTAAAATTCTCTAACACAAGTAGGAAACCCTGTATAAGAGTTCAATATTCATGAACAGGATGTAACATGGGAAGGAGACACCAGCTCACTGAGCAGATATGCTGCAGAAGGTAACTTGTCAAGATTATTACTAAACCAGAAGATATCATCTTTCTAATCCATGAAATATCCTCACCTTCCGAGGCTGGACGGGCACATTAACCTTGGCATCCGACTCACGAAGTAGCTCGTGCATCAATGACCCAGTCCAACAACCGGCTGCAATTATACTGGCTTTCCGGCTATATAATGTGTTGTTCTTAGTTTTGATCCCCTCAACCACTCCTTTTCCATTTGATCTGAATGAAGACAACGTAAAAAGTCATTTCACCTCTGAATTTGCTTTCGCAAGCAAATATCTCATCAGTGCTTTTGCTTAGAAACACATGCATGCAGGCACAGGGCAATAGACCTTAGCAAACACATTGCTGGATCATGATAGAATTCTGCATATCTGCCTTGTGATGCAAAGAGCCTGTTGCCCTGTTTGCAAGACATAATCAGTACTTTCAAGCTACACAGACAAGATAGACTACTAAAGAAGCAGCAAAAACCAACAATTCTCATCAGAATCAATCCAAAATGCAGAATGACAACAAGAACCTTTTCTATAAAAGCAACAGTGCGGTGAGCATCCAATTGGCAATCATCAGGCAGGAAGGCAGCACCACTTTCCCAGCCAACTCCAAGTTCTGGTTCCAATAATGCTAAATCATCACCAGACAAGTATTCTGCCCTTAATCCAGCTGCAGTTAACTGCTGGACATGTTTATTCAACTGTTTTAACTCTGCTTCGGTTGTGCCAATTACCAAGCTTCCTGAAAAACAGACGCAAAAAGTCATGATGTTCCCAGCACCTTATTCAGAGAATCACCCAAAAACAAACCAAAAATCCAACAACGTATTATAGTTTTACTACAAATTATGCAAAGTCCAGAGAAATGCATACTTGGCACAAACACTTCACAAGAGTTCCACTTCTCCATTTAGAAGCGGAAGAAAGAACTCAATCTTTGGCTGTAACCACAGCATTATAAGTCTCCATTTCAGCATTCACAGTTCAAAGGGCAACCTATTATTCTCCACAGAGAGGAATTAGATGCAATGAATCAAATACTTTGATACTCATACTTGTTTCCAATGGGGCTCAGATTGAATACAATTCAATGTCAAACACCCCCCCCCCAAAAAGAAACGAGAAAAGAAAACAGGACAAGAAAAACAAGAGGAAAACGGCCCAAGTCCTCTTCCATTGTATGCTTATACAAATAGTTAAAGATGCTAAATGATATAGCAGTTCGGTACGATGTTTTCTTCAATCAACATTGTGTTCTATTGCATAAAGCATTCACATCAGAATAAATATAAGAAAATCTATACATAGTGAAGGAATACGATACCTGTTTTCATCCAACCCAAGGCGTCCGAAGGATCAATGCCCTGGTCCTGTAGATTGTCTGCTAAGGATTGCCACAGTTTTTGGCTTCTTAGTGCAAGATCAAACACACCAGTGCCTGGTTTTTTGTGTGTCATCCACAAGTAACCCTGCCCTGCAGTAGGTGGTAAATTCTCACTCGCTTATTTGAGAATTACTAATGCAAATCAAGTGGGGCAGTGGCAACTGAAAGCAATCTGCTTTTGAACCCCCCCCCCCCAAAAAAAAAAAAAAAAAAACCAAAAAACAAGCTCAAAACAATATGAAAATTTAGACTTGGCAAAACTGAGTTGAAACCCAAAACCCAAATCAAACTACTTGTATTCGTACCCAACTCAACACTTGAACCGCATCACCCACAAGTGGACTTGAAACTCAAATTGGCCCAAACTGAACCGGATCTACTTAAAATATCCTGTCAAGTTGCTTCTTTTTGCAAAATAGGTTTATTGGACCAATATCATCTGATGTGAAATCAACGTGAGATGAAATGTCAGTTGGCCCAAAACATGACCCGATAGGCCAATTCGAACTTAACCTATTCCATACTTATTATCTGAACCAAACATCCACATCCTGTTTGACCGATCTACCTGAGATAACCCAATTTTGAGTTCTTGCTAAAACCTGTCATTGAACTTTTCAAAATATTCAAATATTCTACTTGACTATTTTTTAAGTGAAAAATATCATTGAACTTGCATAGTTGCGTAGAAAGATAAAAGAATACCTTGACTTTTCAAAATAACTCAAAAATCCCCCTATTTTAATGACATATTTGAATATTTTGAAAAGTTTAATGATATTTTCAACTGAAAAAAATTGAGCGATATTCATAAATATTTTGAACAGTGGCGTTTTTTACAAGAATTCCCCAATTTTGACCCAAACTTGATCCCAAATGGGCCCACCCTCCACTTACCCAAATTATAGACAATGCAATAGAGAAACCCAAAAACTGTTAAAGACAGAAGGCGGCCAAGTAAAGAGCATATTACCGGCACCGGTGGCACCGGAGCAGGGAACGGCGGCGTCGACGATGGCGACGGAGAGCGGAGAATGAAGCAAGAACTGCCTAGCTATGCTAAGTCCGATGATCCCTGCACCCACCACCACAACATCGAAACTATGCGTCGCACCAACTGGGTTCATCTCCATCACCAATCCACGCCCCTTTCTGCTTCTGATCCTCATGGTCGATTGCAAATTCGAGAACAATTGGCTTTGAAGAAAGTTGCTGGTAGTGCTGATGTCATAGTGTTTGAAGCTCAGGTTGGAATTAGGGTTTAAGAGAGATGCCGAAATCAACGCCATGTTTGCTAATTGCTGCTGGTCAATCCTGGATTCGATTCGAATTCGATTCCACACACACTCTTTCTCTTTCTTTTGGGAGTGGAGAAGTTTAGCTTGCGTTGACTTGCTGTTGCGGAAATTGAACAGCTATTTGGATTGGAGGGAATGAGGGAGAAGATGATGAAGGGGGGGGGGGGGGGAACTAGAAAAAGGAGGGGAGGATCAAAGCGGCAATGAATATAATACGTTTAGAAATGTATACTCCCACTATATATATATATATATATATATTCAATATTATTTATCATATAAATAATTTTTAATATATGATGTTGACGTAACTCATGAGAATATGTACTCTTATAAGTATGATATAGGCTTTGGATCAAAGTCTATATATTATAAGTTATCTATACGATAAATACATCTGAGAAAAATATATATACGTGGCAACTAAGTGGGAGTGTACACTTCAAATATATGATATATGATACATATTAGGAGCAACGATATAGAACCTAAATTTTCTGTGGTTTGATTTTGGGAAAGATATGACGAATATTACTTAGATTTTTCTTCATTTAATATGAGCTAGTTGAAAAGGTAGGAAAAATAGGAATCAATTAATTGGCCTAGGTCAGGTTTAAATTAGATTCAAATAATATTGATAAAAACAGATTTTATGTGTGAATTTAAACCTGATACCTGCTTAATAAGAAGGTAGAACTTATAAATAGCATAGTACAACACTTTGTTGCTGGTTGATTTGAATACTTCAATAATGAACAAAGTATTGTTTTACAATTCATACAAGAGATCACAACATTCTCACAGAAAATTAGGTTCACAGGAGAGTGATCTGTCTACTACTCAGACAGAGACCAGGGCAGGCCAACTATGTGCACTTGATCAAAGAGACCCAGATCTGTAAGCAGACATAAGAAATACAACCTAGCCTTCTAATGATCCTTTCTTCGAGTTGAAGATGTTCAAATACAAGGAACAGGAGATCAATGCCCTAACAAGAGTAAAACCAGATCAGCAGCATCGACCTGCGACAGCAAAATGCTTAGGATCAACCTTCAAAGGATTGCCTAGGATCATGTCGACGACCAGTTCAGCTGTTCCTAGAGCCTGACAGTTGCAGTTTACAATTAGGATCACAAGCTCAGGTCAGGAAAGATCCGAGAAATTTTCGAAGTATATTTAGCAATTAACAGCAAGATGGGGATCAAATTACGATGCTGAGTCCTTCTCCTTCATGTGCGGCTGCAAGGAAAAGATTCAGCATGCCAGGAACCGGGCCTGCCATCAGGCACTGAAAACACGAGCTTGTATCATATTAACATCGACTAATTTCAGAATTAACGCCTTGCTAATCATAGTATTAGTCCTCCTCTATAAGCTCGTATTAGTCCCATTAACGGAAAATATATGAGTCGATTTTTAGTGTTATGATTTCCTTCGATTATTGAATCTAATTTATAATCCTACTTCAATATTGACTCTAATTTCAACTCGATCCGGTTTCAAGAGTTGCTTTGCGATGGAGGAAAGCAAGCAAAAGTAGAAAACGAGAAAATTGGTAGTTTCCTACAAAATCTTATTAGGTATGTAAGTAATAGTGCGGGTTGGAATTGTTTTATGCTTTTATGCATAGTGTGTCGTATGAATTACAAGGACGTTCTTATAGAGGAAGCACATAACTGAAGTTGTAAGAAGAAAACAAACTCCTGGTTGTTCTCCATTTCGAATCCAACACACTCTTCAATCTGAGGTAGAATGAACAAAACAGTAGAACACACTGTTGCTAGTTGATTTGCATACTTCAACAACGAACATTACAATTCATACATATCACAATATTCTCACAGAAAATTAGGTCATAGAAGAGGGTTCTTTTGGGGGGGGGGGTAAGAAACGTCATAGGAGAGTGATCTCTCCGATGAGTTTCTTAGAATCAATCTCTCTAGTTGTACAAGTACTTACAGAGTTAAGGTTGCCTACATTTGAATCTCTCTGAACCCTGCAACCACGGGACCCGCACTGGGGGCTGTTGTACAAAAGATGTTCTCTTTAAAGATCACATAGCTACAAAGGACTAAGCCAACCCTACACTAAACCAAACAAATACATATTCGCATAGAGTGCTCATACGCTGTGGAAGATGACATCAAAAACACAACCTTCTAACAGTCCTCTCTTGAAGTTGAAGATGTTCAAATACAAGAAACATAAAATAAATCCTAAAACCCGCTCAGCATCGACCTTCAATAGCAAAATGCTTAGGATCCACCTGCAAAGGATTGCCCATGATCATGTCGACAACCAATTCAGCCGTTCCTAGAGCCTGACAGTTGCAATTACGATTACAATCACAAGTTTAAGAAGGATCCGAGAAATTTCTGTAGTATGCTTAGTATTAACAGCAATATTAGGGATAAATTACCATGCTAAGTCCTTCTCCTTCATGGCCAGCTGCAAGGAAGAGATTTGGCATGCCAGGAACAGGGCCAATAACTGGCTTACCATCAGGCACTGAAAACACAAGCATGTCAAAAGAATTAAGAAGACATGAACACTAACCGATTCAAAAGCAACACTTGTTGCGAAATTATATATTTACTTCCTTGAAGGAAACTCACTGTAAGGGCGTAGCCCTATTCTGACATTCATTTTCTCATTTAGGCTTTCGAGAGAGATTTCTTTTAAAGCAGGAAAGAACTTCCGTGCACGCTCCCATATTCGGTTAACAATCTGCATATCCAGTCCAGTGTTAAACCCAGCAAACTGACGGCTGCTTCCTGAAGTCACAGGACAAGTAATAGGTGTATTACAAGGACGGGAGATATAATTTTTTCCCTGATCATCGACATAGCTTGAGATGTAAGTACATAACTTTAGAGGTACAGAAAATAAGACAGCCACAAGAGAGTAAAATGAGTTCAACGAATTAGACAAATACCGAGGACAAGGTTTCCAAATGCATCTGTTATTGCTGTCATGGAGATGGACAATGCTTCCTCACGATCAACTTCCTCGTGCTCAGAGATGACGTAATTTTGATGATTAATATAGCCAGCTTCCATAAGACCATGATTGAGTCTAAGGGAGTTAAAGTTCTCCAAAACAATTAGACAGCCCTGTCAATAATGTCAAAAAGTCAAAAACAAATGTATCTTGCACGAGCAAAAAGAGTCCAATATTCATGAACAAGATGGAAAATGTTAAAAACGAATACAAGTTAATTAAGCAGCAATTTTTCAGTAAGTACAAGTTGTCAAATTCACTCATTGAATTCTGAAGCAAATAATCCCACATTTTTCACAGTAACAGAAATAATGCAACTGCCGAAATGTTCAGCAAAAGCAGATAGCATGAAAACAAAAGCTAGGTCAGTTTTGTTGCCAATTTCATCCTAACAAATTAGCCACCAGAAATAATCCTCACCTTCCGAGGCTGCACAGGTATATTCAGCCTAA